>JAVLUX010000007.1:11107500-11707500 GCA_032164185.1 Moxostoma hubbsi | reverse complement strand
AGATATATGGTGTATTTCTTAGAAAATAATGTAGTTCTTAGAAAAAAAGGTGTTTCTGTCATTCAGTTACATCCTGACATATATTTTGAGAAAATATCCTTGATACAGCAGTATTCTGACATATGTCCTTGCTGAAGGCCTTAATGAAATATTGTTTGTCTAATTAAACTGTTTGATGTATCTCTTACAAAACACTTTTAATAAGTTAGATATCTCTTATATGACATATTTTGACGTGGTGTCTGATTTAATGTTGAATGTGTGATAAGTATTTTCAAAGCTTGCATTTCAAGTCATAATATTGTGTGTGAGCAAAAGAAGCCGCCTCATTTTTTAAGGGTACACTGAACTGTAGGCCAAGGTAAAAGGTATGTGCTGAGGACACGGCTGTCTTTCTCTTAACACATATTTCTAAGTCTTTCCTTGAATAGTGACATATGTCAAAAAATGAGGAGTTACCAGCTGTGTATGAAAGAAATATGTTTTTTAAAAAATAAATAAGTGAAGGACTTTCCACCAATATTTAATTAATGAAGAACAAAGAACATATTGGTGGCGAGGGAAAGAGACAAGGCCAATGATGCCATTGGCTAGAGATAATGAGTAGAAAGATAACAAAGGTATATAACTGGGAACTTGGAGAAATGGAATCAGAACAGACAGCTGACTGGTCTCATGTAGTTTGTTGGTGTTCAATAAACTATAACTTTGGCATTTGGAACTTGGGACTCCGAGAGTTTTCTTACAACCTAGAGAGATTCATCAAGAATATTCCACGACAATGATTGCTACATACTAGAAAATGTTCAGCAAAGAAATGCATGTTTTTCTTAAAAACATACAAACCAAAAAAAAACAAAAAAAAAAAAACAGGAGGATAACAGGAGGATGCTGGGACATTTATATCATTCATCGCTTTTGTTAGCTTGAGCATCAATTGCAAACATATTTTTACCATTGAATTTGGGATTATAATCCACCTACACAACTGCTTTGGCTCAAAAACAGCTTGAGTGTTGAAAAAGCTAAACAGGGTTTGAGAAAAAGCAGCTGTGTGGGCAGATTACAATGTTGACTTCTTTTGTAAAATTGAAGTGCTTTTCAGAGCCTCTAACCCAGTGTTAAACTAACTCATCCCGCATTGTTTGTGCTACAAGCAGGTATTATACCTCAAACATGATTTTTATCTAGCGGATGGTAAAACTGGTGGCAAAAAAATCCCCAATGACCCAAGTCACCAGAATAACATAAAGAACGTGGCCTCTTTATACTTGGGCCAGAAGGTAACCACCTACCATCCACTTGCTTTTTGTGCAGCAAAATTGTTTAGTTAAAGTGTTGTGCTCCCATGGAGTTCTGTCCCCCTTGGACCCTAAAGCGATTCCAATGGCAGAAAGAGGGGAGGTTAATTCTAATTGGTCTGACTGGAAAGCCTACAATATTGCTTAAAGATATATGCTGTCTTCAGAATGAAAATACATCAAATAATGTTGTGTAGTCTATATCGTATTTGACATATCCCATGATATAACCAAAGCAACAATGAATAAAATTTACAGCATGCAACCGATTAGCAAGCTAAGCTAACAATCTATTGGGTTAGCACACTAATACATATCTAGAAAAAGAAAAACTTTTTTTAGGATCCTATGATTTCGGTGATGCTGATAACATGGACGGAATCACAGAATACAGTTATCAAATGGAATTATCTATAAAATACAGAAATATAAAAAAAAAATCATAGTTGGGATGAAATAAATGTAAGAATGCCTGATTGATCAAGTTAAAACCCAGAAATATCCTAGTGTGATGATTAAACTACAAAAGGCTGAGATTTAATTCAATAAATATACAGCCTGTTTGTGCTGAGTGCTTCAATGCGATGTGCGAAGATGGTCATTCATCATTAACATCACACACACTCTGTGTGTTTAGATGAAAGAAAGCAAGCGCACATTAAACTAAAACCGTGCAGCCCATGCAGACTATATGTATACAATAAAATCGCAGCCTTTTGTGGTTTAATAAGCACAATAAGACATATAGTGAGCTGCTTATACGAAAGTCATCAAAAAACGTACAACTAAAGTGCTTTATTCAGTTTTCTGCCAAAATAAAAGCTACACTTAACTAGACAGTAAAATTGAGGAAATTCCGACAAAATGATATTACTCCAATTACAGCCAAATATTCAATGTAGTAATAAATAATAATACTAAATATATTTATAACAATATCTCACTAGCAAGAGTGCAGTTGTACAGAATATTTTTTTTTTAATTCTGCTGTGAGGTTCTGTATAGAAGCACTTTATCTGATTAAAATAAATGCAATGGAATGTTGAAAAATAATTGGTTTGATCATTTGATTCAAGTTCTATGAATTCATCTGATTAGACATTTTATAATGCTCAAGTGTAATTATACTTTAAAATGGAAAAAAATCTAATAGTTAAATGGAATTTTGAAAAACATTAAACAGATTTCATATGGCCCAACATATTCAGCGAAAGGGTTTGTGGGGCCAAGGCATGATTATGAAAATGGGTCCCACCAGTGTAAAAATTTCCATTACATTAAAGGGCAAAAAAGTAAAATCTTCAAAAACGCAGAAAAAAAAACGCCAAAAAAAAACGTTACATGGGTAGTTGACAAATAATATGTACATGAACATTTTTATTTAATTTTTTTTACCAAGTTTTTATGTTAAAATGTATATGAATGTATGATTTAACATCTAATATTTTAGATGTTTTGACAGGTCACATTAACCCTCTGGGGTTAACTGAAAAATGAAAGTTCGTTCATTTTTCTGTGCGTTTGGAAGTACACAAGTGAGAAAACTCCTGGATAGTGAAGAAGAGTTCCAATTTTCCTCAGAAGAAGAGCGGGGCTCCAATGAACGTTTGTATTTTGAAGAGAGACTTGATCCAGCCGAGGATACAATTTCAGACGAGCAAGTCATTTAGTTTTCATTAGTTGACATGCTATTTTATATAAACATGTACATATTTTACTAGTGGGACTGTTTCCAGACTTGCCAGCTAGGATTCAGAGTATTATGATATAAAAATAATATGAATGTTTAGAATATATTTTATCTAGTGTTTATGCTGCCTCATTGTCATCAACAAAGCTTGTGCTTGCAAATATGTGTTCAGGTTAAATTAGTAAAATGCACTTTAAATATGCCCATATTACAAAATCTGCATATTATTATGATTTCTGAAGGATCATGTGACACTGAAGACTGCAGTAATGATGCTGAAAATTATGCTTTGATCACAAATTGCATTTTACAATATATTTAAATAGAAAACTGTTTACAATATCACTGTTTTTACTGTATTTTGGATAAAATAAATGGAGCCTTGGTGAGCAGAAGAGACTTCTTCTAAAACTTTTATATGGTAGTGTAGGTTTACACTACCATATTAAGTAAAGTCTTTATGTAAAGAAAATGTATAGTCAGATTACTTCTTTAAACTTAAAACTTGATTTTGATCATTAAGTCTCTTCACATTCATTCTCTTTCTGTCACATTCCTCAATGATAGGCCCAGGGGAGGGGTCTTTTTTTCTCCTCAGGTGTGAATTACATCAATATTCGTGATCATGCTTTCATTACAATCATGAGTCACATGGAATAATTCATTAGACTTCTGAATTATAAGTTTGTGTTCTTTTGAAGCTTGAAGTGGTGGTCACCATGAACTGCCATTGTATGACATCACTGAGAATTTTTTTTTTTTTTTTCACAATTTCTCTCTGTGTGTTAAGAAAAAGAAGGTCATATGGGTTTATATATTATTTTTGGGTGAACTAATCCTTTTTTTTTTTTTTTTTTTTTTTTTTTTTTTACATCAAGCAAATAATGAATAAACTAGTTAGTCCACTTGAGCCTTCTATTCCATCCATCACTCATTCTCACCACTTCCATTACAACAAAGTGGAAGGGCTGGTTTTTTAGAACCATTTTTGATTTGACTCAGAATCCCATGCAGTATCGCAATGTACTGTAAACAACATGGCGGCGCACACACAGACAATTGTGTTCATAATCACATCTATCATAATCAATCATTATAAACATTGTAAAATCACATTAAATGTTTAATAAAATTAAATGTCTTTCTCCAGTATCTCTGTTGTGAAGTGTGAGCAAGTTGGATCATCATGTAACGTTAGGCTATTTGTAAAACATTAAGGTACAAAGTTTGCCAACAGGGATATAGGGAGAGTTGATCAAGAGTTGATCATGTCCTCTACCTTTTATAGTTTAAAAAATATCTGTATTAAAGGCCCCCATGTAATATAGACTTTTCAAGCCGATAAACGATGTCCTGAGATCATCCGTCAGGTTCTACAGTTTGGTTTGGCCCCCTCCAGTATTTATTTTTTTTAATAAAAAATAAACCAGTTCAACACAGGTAACCACTTTTGCTTAATTTATTTGATGGCTAAAATGTATGCTCTAGTAAATTTTGTGTTTTGCCCATTTGGGAACTGCTTTAAACTCTTTGTGGGTGTGACTTTTTTGCCGTGTCGTCACCATTCATATCTATACAACCAATGTGTTAATGATTAAATTGCTACTAGAGCACAAAATTGTTTACACAAGCACAAAGTTCTTCATAAATCTAGACTCTTAATTTTGCTCTCAAAGTGCACCAGATTGATGCATTTAACTTTAAAATGTACAATATGTTCCCGTACCCCCCTAGAGGGTCCAAGGTCCACCCACAACAGTCTCACAAAATCCTGTGGTTAACACTGTGGTAATGTTTCAATTAGTTCCCCAGATTGTTCTTGACAAATGTGACAAATTATCAGATCTATTACCTGTCAAAAAGACAAAGCTGCAGTAGTTCAGTATTTGTAAATAAGCAAGCCATCGTCTGTCGGGATATGAAAAAAGAGTAGAGTATACAGTTTCTCCATGTTGCATTGCTCGCTTCCAGTATTTGGATGACCAAATACGATCTTGCGTCAGTAGTTAAACTAAGAACATATTTATGCGCATCCTCACCTGGCTCTAGATGGTCGCATATATTGCTTATAGGGCAGCCCGGACTTCCGAAGTAATTCACGTAAATTATATCAAAATATTACATTTTTGAATGTTGAATTTCAACTTTAATGAGAACACAATGGGAGGGAAATGTAATATATTTTTGCATTAAAATGTATTTTGAGAAAAACAATTTTGACGCTTTGCTTTCCTTGAGAAATCACCCCTGAGTACATTATTTATCTCCAGATTCAAAAAGATAATGACTGAAAAGGAATCTACCTGTCAGGCAGTCATTACTTTACCTGAACATCAATACATTTACTGGATGTCTGCCCTGGCTGATAGATACACGCAATCTGTGTGTGGATGTGTGTTACCTTGAAATGTCCGGTCTGAATGATTATTCTGACTGGTTTGTTGGCCTTAACCTCAGAACACTTCCCTATAGCGCATCATTCTTGTATAACCTAAAACAGTATTATCAGCACTTTAATCCACATTGACAGCCCTGTCAACACACTGGAAGCATGCACACTCTGAACACTGTGAATAGTCATAGAATGGCATGGATTTGGATTTAAAAAGGCCGACAAAACACCATTAACTGGATTTGGGTTTTTATGAAACCCCCAATTCCAGCATGGTAAGTTCTCAATAAAATTTTTAATTATGAAATTGCAAATAATGACTGTTCTCAAACAGGCTTCCCAAACACTTCCAAATGTCTTTTGTGCTTTCAAGCAAAGTCAAGTTTCGCAATACTTGTGATATTTTGATTCTTGTTGAAATCGACTCTGTTGGTATTTGGTTCTTGTTGAAGTCATGCAAAACAACGGACAAGAATCTACTTTTATGGTGGAAAGGAATGTGAAGTGGTACGAGAAACACAGAAGACCAGTATGTGTATGTGTGTGTATGTGTATGTGTGTTTCTGAACAAAAAAGCCAACTTTCTCTACTTGTTTTTCGGAATAATAACATGTGAAATTAGATAAATTGGATAGCCTCTATGAAGACAGAGTTTATATATGTAAATTAATCTAAAGCTGTCAGTATTGGTTTGTAGTATGTGAGCTCCACATAAGTGCAAATGTTTTTCACTGTCATTTTAAATATATTTTTTATTAATGCATATTGTTTTTTTATTGTTGTTTTACATTAAGAAAAGCATAGTTTGTAAATGTTTGCATATTTTGAAACCATTTATAGTAAAGTTTGTGAATAAAACTAAATATAAATTTCACATATGTGTCATACTTGATATTTTAACTGACATTTTAATATATGAGTAATCGATTACTTCTTTTATGTGGACTAGAGTACTCAACAAAAAAACTACTTGAAAATGCCCATCCCTAGGTTCTACATTTGTGTCAAATTTACCATCAAAAGTTTATCTAAAAGTTTTATTTTCTCCATAACTCCATTAAACCACTAAAACAAAAATATTTGGAACAAAATCACAGTGTGTGCATGGTTTAGTGACAGGTGCCATTTAACTAGAAGACACAGAGCCTAGCTCAAATAAAATCCTGAGTGACACATTGACATGCGCTGCTTTTCACAAATATGCAGGGACAAACAGCTAAATAAAACCACTGCCATAAGAATAAAAACAATGAAAAATGCATTTTTAAAGAGTTCATTGTGGACCGTGCATATTTGTTTTCAAATGTAGTATACATATAACACATCTGTCACTTCCACTTGACATTCACTCTTGAAGGAGGAAGACAAATCCGGAGGTTGTCTACCTTCATATTTGCAAAACAACCATATTATCTAACATCTCAAAAATATGTTTTCAAGTTTTATATACCTGGTCATTTTGGCTGCCACATATGACTTTGTCTAATATAATGTATCTTATGCATACACAGAAAACACACACAGTTAATATATTTATAGAGACCATTATAGGGGTGATTAGAAGTGGCTGTATGCCAACCATGACCGCTGAATGCCCGACACATCCCGACAATGTGTCACACTTCAGCAGCTACATAACAATGGTGCCTCATAAATCATTAGTACAGTAGATAAGGGACTGTTATAATAGTCAGTGACTGTACTTACTACCTGTTACATTGAGCTTGAAGGCAAAACATGGCCTAAATAGCTCATCTGAATCAGCACAAATGCAGTTGTATGCTCATTATTTCTGCTTTGCAATTTGATTTTCTTTAGTAGATCTATATACTTCTTCAAAAAAATTAAGACATCCTCAGATGAATCAATTTGATATCAACACCATATCACCACTATATCAACCATAACACCTAATTGAGATTTGAATGTTTTTTAAAGTCAACCTGAAATAAAAAATGACCCTATTTACTTTTTAATAGCACATTCCTCATCTGTGCATGATTCATTGGTGTATGTTATTCCCATATAATTAGGGCTTTCAATGCAACATGTTAATTTAGTGTGAATAATTATATAAAAAATAGTGTGTTAAAAAATGTATAACTATTTGTTGCATCCTGGCCCAATTGTGTAATGAAAGTATGCATTAGGTATGTGCCCGAAGCTGAATACCCTATTCAGATAGGCACAAATAATGACTTCAGATGGGCGCAGTATTAACTCCATTTATGGTGTCTGTTAATCGTACGCGTCTGGAACATGTCAAGTGCAATATTAACAATTAGAAAGGATGAAGGCGAGAACCGCAATAAGAATTCAACATAATTTCCACTTTCCACTTCTTGAAATGTTAATGTTAATGTAAGGTTTCTCTTAATGTATCACACGATTCACACGTGATTCTCATGTATTTATTTAAAGACTAAAAATGAGTGCGATGTTAAATTCCTGACCTGAACTGATGATTTCACGTCTGAGCCTGTCTAACCGTCTCTTAAAGTTGAGCACATTTATATTCACATCAATGATTAAGACTTTATTCTGAAAAAAAGTTAAAATGCTCCGTAAAGGTTTAAATGCTCCATAGAGTATTCATCTATTCAGAATATTCCTCCTTATGTAAAACGAAGAAACTGAAACATGCACCATCTTTTTTTTTTCCCCTTCTTCTTTAAACTGTGCTAAATTTGAGAATGTTAAGTGTTCTTAAGCACTGAAAGGGTGCTGTGTAAATGAAAAATTATTATTATTATTATTTAACTAAATAATGGTGTCCTATCTTAAAAAAAAATCCTAATAGATGTATGGGACTTTCACCTGTTTGTAGGCTATATTTATTTATTATATTTATTTTAATATTTCAATTTGTATTTATTATTCACTGCAAAATGTGTGCTTGACATTTAATATTTTGCTTGACACCTCCGGCAGAATAATTTTGTTAAACATGCACAGAGAAATGAAAATTCTGTTTAAAGCATCAGATGTCATAAATACACCCCATAATATCAGAAATAACAGGAGAAACCAAAGTTAACAACCTATTCCATAGTTAATGGGGCCAACAAATTCAGCTTCATCTGGTAAGATTTTTTTTAAATAATTTAATTAAATAATATTATATAATAATAATAATAGATAATAATAATTATTATTATTAGACTTTTATTATGAAAAGGCATACACAAGACATATTTTATTAATAGAAACTATAAATGTAAGAGTAACATTTAAAAATGGGCATTTCATTTAGTTTGAACACACTTATGGTTTAAGCCCCGCGCACATCCGTCTCTATCCGAATACAGAGACAGATACAGATAATTTTGTCATATGATCAAATAGAAATACAGATATAGATAATGGCTTTGCTGCACACCCCTAGCTTGTATATTCCTACCATTGAAACAATTCAAGCTTGAAGTACATGTAACTTCGTGTTTTTACGAGCCACGTCAGCATGATATATTGAAATATGCGATTAATTGCTACATCCCTTGTAATAATGTAATAATAACTTGTTCCATTTTGTTATGTAAAGCCCACTTATCACGATCCAATCAATTTCCAACATATAAAATCAAGTCCTACTTATTTCTCATTGAATATTCTGCTGCAATACAAAGTTTCAAAGTTAGCCAGAAAAGTACAATAGACCTGACATCAGAAAATGTAGAAGATATAAATGGTTTGATAGGCTTTTAAGATTTGGAGCACACTTTTCTGTAATTTCTATCTGCCGGAATCCATTAGCAACCCACTTGCAGATATTGTCTGAGCTTTTTTGTCTGCCTGCAGCAGACAGTTTTCAGTCTATATTATTTCTCATTGTCCCATTAACTAAAAATCTGGCGAGAGTGTTACACAGTGTGCTGAGATTTTAGAAACTTGAAGCTTCGATTCCTCTAAACCTAATCCTCTATAATTCACTTTTCTACTCACACACGGCAATAAATGTCATAACTTTGATCTCATTAGAGTGTTACTGTTAAGTAATGGAAAGATTTAACAGATTAAGATGCAACCACATAAAAATAATTGATGTGTTTAGTATACACTTATTTATAATTTACTATTTTCAACTTAATTAACCTCATCTGTTACATGCTGTCAGTTACCATGAAAATAATATTTTTTTTACTCCTCCCTCAGTATGTAAAATGGTGAATGCTGAGAAACATGTGTGGTGATGGGGGCGTGGTCATGTGTCTGTCTGTGGGACAGAGGAATTGGTATGGCAGGTCAAGCCTGTTGACATAATTTCTAACAGCTGTTTCTCATTACAGAGATAGCGGAGAGATGCCTTAAAACAAACGTTGGGTTGGTGTAACGATTTAATAAAACCCTGAAAAACATGATCTGTTAGTTCATTCAAGAGGATGCTAGGAATTTATAAGTGGCCTGAACCCCTGTTATTTGCCGTGTGAGAGGTCCCACAAGACTCCACAGGGTTTTCTCCATTCAAGCTGCTGCATGGGCATCGGCCATGCGGTGTGCTCGACGTCATACAGGAATCTTGGGAGGAGGAACAATCAAACAGTAAAAACAAAATTAAGTACGTTCTTGATTTTAGAGTAAAACTCCACACTTTGGGTCAATTAAGACAGGGGAATTTGCTCTAAGCTCAGGAATGTCAAAGCCGGCTATATGACGGGGCACTCGACTGTGGGAATTCGCACCGGGAGATAAAGTGATTGTACTACTGCCCACCTCAAGCTCTAAATTACTCGTCAAGAGGCAAGGGCCCTTTGAGGTCACACGGCCATTTGAAGATCTTGATAATGAGGTTAAGCATACGGATGGTGCGTAGTGCGTCAAGTTTACCATGTCAACCTCCTAAAATCACGGAGAGAGGTGGTCCCTGTGGCATTGGCAACGGTAGTTCCCAGGAGGGTGGAGCTCGGGCCAGAGATGACGCTCAAACTTAATCAGTTCACCCTGGTCCCATGTGGAGACCACATCTCACCTTTGCAGCTCACACAGGAAGCCAAGTTGCAAGCAGAATTCGTGGACATGTTCTTGCCTCTCCACGACCGCACAAACCTCATAGAGTACCACACTGAGACCACCCCGGGGTGGTGGTTCATAGCTGTCCCTATCACCTTCCTGAACACAAAAAAGGTAGTTCAGAAAGAATTAGAGGCAATGCTCGAGATGGGTGTAATAGAAGAGTCATAAAGCGATTGGCCCAGCCAGGTGGTTCTGGAACCTAAGAGCAATGGGTCAGTCCGATTCTGTGTGACTATCGAAAAGTGAAAGCTGTGTCTAAATTTGATGCATACCTAATGATTGACATATTGCTCGATCTGTTGGGTGTGGCTCAATTTTATTCAACACTGGATTTAACAAAGGGTTATTGGCAGATCCCTTTAACTCCAATCTACTGAGCAAAAACTGTATTTTCCACACCGTTCAGATTACACTAATTCGTGACCCTTCCGTTCGGTTTGTTCGAGCCCCGAACGTTTCAGCATCTCATGGACAAAATTCTTAGGCCACATACTTCATATCTAGATTATATCATCATTTATAGTAATGATTGGCGGCGGCACAAGCTGTCTTGAGATCACTGCGGTGGGCGGGGCTCATGGCCAACCCAAAGAAGTGCGCAATGTGTGGGAGTGGTGTGGCTTGTCAAGCTGGTTGACAATTTCTAACAGCTGGTTCTCATTACAGTGATAACGGAGAAACAGACGAAAACGTCAGAGGAAGGCAGAGAGAGAACGACACCAGAGCGCAGTGACTGCCATGCCTTATTGTGTGTTTTATTATTATTATTATTATTATTATTATTGTGAATCTGAAGTATTTGAAAGTTATTGAGAGTTTTTGTTGCTTTGAACTTATAAATAAGAAAGCCATGAGAAGGCTGCACTCAAACAAACTGAAATCAGAGAATAAAAGCTACCTGAAGTGTGTCACTGCTCTTCTGAACCTGAAGATCAATTACAACATGTTAAGAACATGTCTAGGCAGTGACATGCAAAGAAAGCTTCTTTTCGTTGATTTTAAATCTTATTTGTATTAATCCTAACAGGCATTATAGCCAAATAGATTAAAAATGTTTAATAAAATAACAATACAAATTTTCATTAAATGAACACAAGAATGGTATTTAATTATTAATAATAATAAATATAATTTATATGAACCAATACAACAATATAGTAATACAAAGGCAATGTTTCCTACACACAGTATATTTTTACAAAACATTTTTGTGAATGAACAGGGTGTGCAAAAAAACAACTTTACTGTAGCTGAATATTATTTATTATTGTCCAGTCAAGTTTAGTATTATAATATGATGATGAATTAGTATTATTAATCTGAGGGCTTGTATTAAACAATAGTTATATATTTCTGTCATATTGACTTCACCTTCAACTGGGACTTTTATTTTGACTGAACAATGATAGTGAACTGCAGATTCATTGTGTATCATGTTCCTCATTACAAGCCCGGTGAAACACTGTCACCTCCTCCATTTCTGTGATACTGCGTCACGTTTTTAGATTTGTATGATAACTTTAAGCGGCATGCGTGAATGGGTAGCACTTCACAATTCATGTGAACCTCTCTGCATCCAATGAAAACAGTATATCCACATCTGAACACAGAACACGCAATTGCATGATTTGTGTGGTGGTTAACACCTCTACTGCTGTAAATTCATAAAAATTAAAAAATACTAGATTGTTTCACATTTTGACATTGTACACTTGCGGTGTATACAGCTTTATTAATAGTAATGGAAGCTGTTTAAGTCTAGATATAAATTCAATACATCTTGTACAGAATACTGTCATAAACTGAAGGAGCTCTCAGCCAAAGCCAGTTTACTTTTTGTTTAACTAATATGCCATTTCAAAGGTTTGGTGTTTTTCTCTTCCAAACTCTAGGGGTTTTTGGCAGGGCGGAGGGCGGGCCGGGTCGTGATTCTACACGCCCGGTCCCTTATCAGGCTAATCAAGTCTGGTAGAGGGAGCTCTGGCTACAGGCCGACTGCGGAGGATGATGCGGGAGAGAAATCGTTTACGGGCATGTGCGTCGTGTGTGTTTGTATCTTTTGTTTAAGTTTCTCATTAAAATATTATTTATGGCGGTTGAAGAAAATGGCGGCGTGAATGGTCAGTAGCTCCCGATAGTCAGTCAGATTTATCCCCTGAAATTCAAATACTAAACTCGTATTCTGATAAAAAAAAATTAGCAGGGGTGGAAGAATGAAAAGTCAGAAAACTTCTAGTACTCAAGCAAAAGGAACCGAACAAAATATAATCGAGGACGTAGGCACTTCACAAGAAAGGGATGGTGATGAGGGGGAAGCTAAGGTAACAGGCGAAGACGAACAGTCTGTGGCTTACGTTGGACTTGATACTACCAGCTGGCAAATTCGAAAGAACAGAGATATACAAGAGAAACTGACTGACATTGAATCAAGATCATGTAGAAATAATATTAGAATCTACAGAATCCTTGAGGGCACGGAGGATGACAGTTCGGTCTCCCAATTTGTGGAGGGGCTTCTCAAGAAGGAGTTAGGGCATGACATTGATCTTCAAATTCAGCGAGCACATCGGGCCTTGCTCCAAAAGCCGAATCCAAACTCGCCTCCAAGATCTGTTATTGTTAACTTCCTCCAGTTCGCGGTTAAAGAGACTGTTTTGAAACTGGCCTGGCAAAAGCGGATACAGGTGCTGGGTCGTCTCATATCGTCCGATCACAACTACGCGACAGAAATAATGCAAAAACGTAAAGCATACAGTGGGATAAAGAAAGTGCTGAAAGAAGAGAAGTTACGGTTCCAGACACCCTTCACGAAAATTCGCATTCATTGGAGTGAAGGGACATGGATTTATAATACACCAGAGGAAGCGGAACAAGATATGATGGGCCGCGGGATCATCAGGAGGTCAACAGTGAATAACGACGGTGGAAGCGTGGCGGATCGCGGAGCCGATCCCCTCGAAGAACGACTACAACATTGTATGACCTGGCAAGGCGTTGGCATGCCGCCAAAATAGGAGAGGAAAAGAGAAGTGCACCTTTAGAAATATTAAAAATAATAATAATAATTCAGGGTGTTTCCTTTTATTCTACACAGACTTTAAACCAGTATTATTTGACTATCAGGGAGGAATTCAACAATTGACTTCACTCGTTTCTTTTCATTTCGTTGGACTTACAACTTTGGTGAGTAACATATTTTTTGTATAGTAATTGAGACGCTGCTTCACACGTCTGCGGGCCCCTCTTCCAAGGCCAGCCCCGCATACATCCAACAGGACTTGTCGGGTGTACAAATATACCCCATATTTCTGCTGTATCTTATCTCTTATCACTGTTATTGTTATTCTATTATTTTATTTTATTTTATCATGTTCAGTTTGGGAAGTCCGTTCGATGTGCACTAAAGTTGAAATATTTTTTACTGTGTTCAGAAGTTCATGGTTCTCTGGTCATGGTCTTAGTGGGGTATCATACTGTTTATTCATTCAGTTTCATCCTAATATTGAATGAAGATTGTTTCACAAAATATTAATTACATATTATGTAATCCAGTTAAAAGGGGAAAAGTCTTAGCTAAAATTAAAAAAGAAAAATCACAAGTGATATTCTTGCAGGAGACACATCTTTCTTAGCAAGAACATGAAAAATTGAAGAAATTTGGTTTTAGAAACACTTTTTACAGCTCCTTTAAAAAGGGTCACAGGAGAGGTGTGGCAATTCTAATACCTAACTCAGTCCGCTTTGAACTCTGCAATGAAATTAGTGACAAAGAAGGAAGATATATCTTAGTAAGGGGCAAAATTGAGAATAAAATGGTCACATTGGTCAATGTATATGCCCCTCTTGACTGCAGTAAAAGTTTTTTTAAGTCCCTTTTCAATGTGGTAGCTCAAGAGGCAGAGGGAGTTCTAGTTAAAGGAAGTGATTTTAATGTGGTAATAAACTCAAGATTGGATACCACCTGCCATTGTAATAGGAAAATACAGATTTCGAAGTGTGTTAGGAACCTTTTGGAAGATCTCGGTTTAATTGACACATGGAGAGATATTCATCCTTTAACCAGAGATTATACCCATTATTCAGCACCACACAAAGTCCACTCACGAATTGATTATTTTTTAATATGTAAAGAGGATCGACACAAAGTGAAAGAATGTGAAATCGGTGTAGCTGACTTATCAGATCATAATGCTATTCAATTAAAAATAGATTTGAACACTTGAAAAAAGAACACATTATGGAGGCTTAATGTAGGAATACTAAATAATAAAGAAATTGTGAAGCAAATAAAAAATTATATAAAGCTATATATAGAGGAGAATGATACAGGGGAAGTTAACCCCATTATTGTATGGGATGCTGCTAAGGCAGTTACAAGGGGGGAGGTGATTGCCATGACTGCTGCTCTCAGAAAAGCTAAACTGGCAACGTATGATAACCTAGTCAAGTTTTGGAGCATAAACATAAGAGTAATCGGGACTCAAAGATGTTCAAACAAATGATAGAAATAAGGGGACAGATAAATGACATTTTGAGTGAGCTGGAGAAAAAGTTGAGGTACGTTAAGCAGTCTTATTATGAATCCGGTCCTAAAAGCACTAAGATGTTAGCTCGTCGATTAAAGAAACAACAGGCATTAAATACAGTCTATACAATTCAGGATCCTACAAACAAAAGAGTTAGTATATGAGCCAGAAAATATTGAAATTATTTTTGAGAATTATTTCAAGACATTATATTCCCAACCCCCAACTGCAAATATAGGAAGAATGAAAACATTTGTAAACACCCTAGATCTACCCACGATTGGTACAACACAGAACAAATTTCTCACTGCACCAAAAACAATGGAAGAAGTAGAGAAAGCAATAAGTGTGCTGAAAAACAGTAAATCCCCAGGAAGTGACGCTTCCCATCTGAATGGTACAAGATGTTTAGGGAAGAACTGAAACCAATCTTACTAAGATCATTTAATCAGACCCTCAAAGAAGGGAGACTCCCCCCATCATGGAGGGAGGCTGTCATAACAATAATCCCGAAAGAAGGTAAAAATAAAGAGCATTGTGATTCGTATAGACCAATTTCTATTTTGAATGTGGACTATAAACTATTTACCTCGATTATCTGTAAAAGGCTTGAAACTTTTCTACCTGATCTAATTGATGAAGATCAAACTGTGTTTATTAAGAACCGGCAAACACATGATAACATTAGGAGAACATTACATGTTATAGAGAATATTAAAGAGAACCATGAATGTGCCGTTATTCTGAGTCTTGACACAGAAAAGGCATTTGATAGTGTCAATTGGGCTTTTCTGTACCAGGTGCTTGAAAGATTTGGATTTAATGAAAATTCAGTACAGTGTATTAGAATAATTTATTCAGAACCAACAGCCAGAATCAAAGTTAATGGTCATCTGACAGCCACTTTCAATCTAAGTAGGGGTACAAGACAGGGCTGCTGTTTGAGCCCCACTCTCTTTGCTCTTTATATTGAGCCTTTGGCCCAAGCAGTAAGGCAAAGTGAGGAATTGGGTGGGATAAGAATTGGAGATGACCATCATGTAATTGGGTTGTTTGCTGATGATGTTATTATTTATCTTAAGGAGCCTGAAACTGCTCTCCCACTACTTATGAACCTATTGGAAGATTATGGGAAACTATCTGGATATAAATGATATGTCTCAAAAACTCAGGTTCTATCATTTAATTATTCCCCATCACAACTAATTAGACAAAAATATAACCTAAAATGGGATGCAAAGCACATCAAGTAACTGGGGGAAATTCTAACAAAAAAATATTCAGAACTCTATTGTAATAATTATAATATTATTAATAAGGACATCCAAAGAGACATTGAGAGGTGGTCGACTCTACCTATGGAATTCAGCTCATGAATAGAGGCCATGAAAATGAATGTTGTCCCAAGATTATTGTATCTTTTCCAAGCTCTACCAGTAACGATCCCTAAGATTCAATTCAGGGCTTCTGACAGAATGATTTCGAGATTATCTGGGAAAAAAACCTTGAATAAGATACACAACGTTACAGATAGCAAAAGACAAAGGTGGACTAGCCCTACCAAATTTGCTGGAATATTTTTACACTGCACAAATTAGACCATGTATATGCCTGTGTAATCCTAGCTATATATATCGAAATGGAAAAATATAGAACTCGCAAACCAGAGCTTACCTATACAGTCCCTTTTAGGTGATAAAGAAAAAATGTTGGCATCAAAAAAGAATCTAGATCAAATATCAGTTACTACACTTGTGATATGGTTTAAACTAGTTGAGCAGTATAACCTAAAAAAATCAGATAAAACTGTTAAGATGGGTGGCATTTGACCATAATTTTAAACCAGGGCTCATTGATGCAGGATTCAGGAGGTGGGTAACTAAAGGTCTTTTTAAATTTTAAGGAAAATGTAAAAGTTTTGCTGAATTAAAAGAAAATTATGATTTGTGAAACAATTATTTTTATCGGGATTTACAAATAAGGGACTATTTTGAAAGGGAGTTTAAAAAAATGGGTAGTACGGAGCCGAATACACTGGTAGAGTTGATAGTAGATTCCTATACAAAGAATAATCCCAGAATAATATCTTCTCTCTATCGGGCCATGATGGAGAATAGAAAAAATACATCTAGCTATATTAAGCAGAAATGGGAAAGAGAATTAGGGGAAGAAATTCCAAATGAAAAATGGTATCTTGCTTGCAAGACACAGCATACGATTACCTATTCACAGAGATGGAAAGAGTTTGCATGAAAAAATTTAGTGCGTTATTTCATTACCCCCCAAAATTAAAAGTAAACAATTATCTACACCACAATTATGCTGGAGGATATGTGGGCATATTGATGTCGATCATCTTCATGTATTCTGGAGTTGCCCAAAAATATTACCTTTCTGCAACATGGAAAGGTAGATCCAAAAGATTTTAGATTATAAAATACCAAGAAATTTCAATACACTGTATCTGGGAAACGTTACACACTCAGTGTTGAGAGGAGATGTATATCTTGTTAATATATTAAGTTTAGCATGTAAGAAGATTATTACAAGGCATTGGTATAAGCCGGACATCCCCTTACTTGGAGAATGGATAGAAATTGTTAAAGAAATATATAATATGGAAGAATTTACTTTTATTTTGAGACTTAATATGGAAGAATTTACTTTTATTTTGAGAGACAAAATATTTCTAATGTACTGGAAGAAATGGACTGAGTACTGTTATGTAAGTAATCAATGATTATATGTGAAACTATACTTGCTCCAGAACAGAATGTATACCCCCTGTACTATTGTTTGCTGCTTTTTTTTTCTTCTTCTTCCCCCGTCTTTCCAAATGTTGAATGCTTGAAAAATAATCAATACAAATACAGTAAATAATAAAAAAAAAAATCTAAATATTATTTATATTACCTAGCCGGTTCTCGCGTCCTCCTTTCCATTGAACTGCATTACAGGGTTGTAAATATGTTTATGCTAATCCATATATGGAAGGTTATATGGGGTTATGTGTTGATGCAGGTGAGGTCAAACAAATGTTTTTGACTGTCAGCAAGAGTGTTAGCATGAACGGAGTTGAAAGTTAAGTGCAAATTTAGAACTGGTATTATGAAATACATGCTTTAGTTTGTATTACCGAAGTTGTGAAAGAAATGGACAATAAATGTATTGGCATATCCAACTTTATCTCCAAGGTAAGGACATTTGTTGTGCTTTATTTTGAGTTATCTATTCAAGGCTAGGGAAGTTTGGGGCCCCCTGCTGTAGCTGCTGCCTCCGCGACCCGACTTGGGATAAGCGGTTGAAGATGGATGGATGGATAGATATTCAAGGCTACAATTACGCATCAACCGACAAGCCAACTGGATTTACCTTGCATCACTACATTTAGTCAAAAATGTTTGACTGTGGTTGGAATTAGTTTTGGATTTGTTGGGCTTTAAATCAGCATTGATGGATTGAATCGGGTCAAATTGGAGACCACAGGACAAGTCAACTGATCTGCATATAGATGTTCACTAATGCACGTCGCATGGTGTACGATTTAAACATTATTTTGTGGATTTTACTGTGGATTGTAGATTAATAGGACTATGGAGTCAGTACGATGCCTTATATAATTACAAAAAAAATAACAAATATTGCAAAAGATAAATCTGTTTAATTGCAAAAAATATATGTTTTGACATATGGCAGAGTTACAAGTAAGATGACATCACATGGGGCGTGGCTTATTCACAAGGTCAAGGAGCATGCACAGTTTAAACGCACCATGATACCCACTAACTTCAAAACAAGTGATGCCATCAGCAGAAAAATGTCACTTTGATTTAAGTTGTCTCATTTTCTCTCATTTCTCACCAAGAATAGTATAACTTATTATTTAACACAATGTTAAAAGCTGAAAAAAAAGCTAATTTTAGGGTGAAAGTCCTGATTACAGTGTTCCCTGTCTGTTGCTCACTTCGACGTTGTGTTGAAGAAGCGACACTAGGGATCTCTCTTGAGAGTCTTTTGCATCCCTGAACTTGAGAAAAGGCCAATGAGAAATTGGCAGACAGAATTTGCATGTCCCGCCCCCGGACATACGTGTATAAAGGGGGGAAATTTTCTTCGGAGCCGACCGGTTGTGTGAGCAGTGAGCTGCGAGTTCCAATTGGTTTCCTCTCATCTCTGAGCATATGCTGTTGGATCTACGGTGCATATCAGCGGCTTTCTCCTTCTCTGCATGGCAGTGCAGCTTTGCCCCTGGGCGCTTTGACAGCGCTATTAAAAGATACATTTTCTTAAAAGAGTGTTTTTTCTCTAAAAGAGCAATACACAGCGCCGTTGAACGTCCTTTTCAAGATGCATCTTTAAAAAGATGCCTTTCCGTCCTTATGTAGTTCCTTGATGCGGTCGAGTTCTCTCTGCTCCTGATGGTCACAGGCACTGCCTCGTGTGTCTGGACTGCGATCACACCGAGGCAGCGTTTGTAGATGGTTCGTGTTCTCACTGCGAGAACTTTACCATGGCAACGTTACAGTCGCGGGTTTCCTTCTTAAGAAAGGGATTGAGGATGACCCGGCTGGCGATGGAGGCGATTTGGGGATGGCAGCCGGCTCAGTTTCGCCGGGTACGTCCCCACGAACCACCCGCCCCTCCGGCACCCAGTCAGAGGCTGACGCGCAGATGGCCGACATGCATGCCTGGGCCGCCGTCAGCATAGAGCTGGACTGGAATCCTCCATCCTCCCCACAGCCTTCGTGGCTGAATGATTAGTTCCTCGTGTCTGCGCGCCACTCACAGCCACACCCCCCCGGTTCCTTTCTTCCTGGAAGTGCATGATGAGCTGACGACCTCATATTGCTGCATGCCACTCACATCCCGGGCAACCTCAATGTGGTAGCGGACACGCTATCATGATAGAGTTTGCCCAGCGGAGAGTGCAGACTTCACCCCCAGTCGGTTCAGCTGATTTGGGAACGGTTTGGCAAGGCACAGGTAGACCTATTCGTCTCCCACTCTGGTACGCCCGAACAGAAGCTCCCCTCGGGACAGACGCGCTGGCACAGAGCTGGCCCATGGGGCTGTGCAAGTATGCATTTTCCCCAGTGAGCCTTCTTGCACAGGTGCTATGCAAGGTCAAGGAGGACGAGGAACAAGTCACTCTGGTGGCCTCTTACTGGCCCTCTCGGACTTGGTTCTCGGATCTTGTGCTCCTCGCGACAGCCCCTCCTTGGCGAATTCCCCTGAGGAAGGACCTTCTTTCTCAGGGATGGGCAAACCTCTGGCATCCACGCCCAGACCTCTGGAACCTCCACGTCTGGCCCCTGGACTGGATGAGGAAGATCTAGCTGGCCTACCACCTACTGTCGTAGACACAATCAACCAAGCCAGACCTCCCTCTACCAGGCAACTTTACACTCTGTAGTGGCACTTGTTCGCGAATTGGTGTTCTTCCCGGGCTGAAGACACACAGAGTTGCGCAGTCAGGTCAGTGCTCTCATTCCTGCAGGAGAGGTTGGAGGGGAGGATGTCCCCCTCCACCTTGAATGTGTATGTAGCCGTTATTGTGGCCCACCACGACGCAGTAGACGGCAAGTCTTTAGGTAAGCACGACTTAGTTTCCTAAGAGGCACCCGGAGGTTGAATCCCTCCTGGCCAAGCCTGTTCCCCTCCTGGGATCTCTCAGTGGTCCTCTTGGGCCTTCAGAGACCCCCCTTCGAGCCACTAGAATCAGTCGAACTCAAGGCTCTCTCCCTGAAGAACGAGGGAATGAGATGTTGTGTCCTGCTGGCCACATCGCTGAACCGAGCCACTGTTGCGGCCGAACCTGATTGTCGGCTCCTCAGACAAATCCTGAATGAACAGACGCATTTCCCCCCCTTATATCCGTATGTCTGAGGGCGGGACATGCAAATTCTGTCTGCCAATTTCTCATTGACCTTTTCTCAAAGTTCAGAGATGCAAAAGGCTCTCAAGAGAGCCCCCTAGTCTCGCTTCTTTGACACAACGTCTCGTTCCCTCCATCAGGGAATGGAGGTTACAACAGTAACCTAGACATTTTTGTGCTTCATGTGGCTTTTTATCTAATAATCACTGGCCTGTGTCGTTTGATATTACAGTCAGCTATCTTCACCTTAACTAGTTTTTTAAAAACTCCTATTTACATATTGGGAAGTATGTGTTTGTGCCATCAAAGTCTTGATTACAGTTCTAACTGTTACCTGTCTGATAAAAACGTATGATTCCGTGTAAGGAGCTGTTACTTTAAGTGCAACATAACACAACATAATCTTTATGCCTTATTTTGTTCTTAATAAAAAAAACAAGTCATTAATGCAGAAGAACAATTCTGTTCTGTTTTCTTTAGCACTTTATGTTTTTGTGGAAGACCAATAATATGTTACTCATAAGGAATACTTGTGTATAATTACCCTGTATGTATTCCATTTATTTACTGAGAAAGTATATGGCTGTATATGGGGATCCCTGCGCCTTATTACAAGATGATGTGCTACTGGTGAGGCATGACAATGCTTTATGGCCACGATCTTGTATCTTTGTGTAATATTTTCCTTTCAATAACAGTGGATTTTATGTATAAATGTAATTATTTTTATTTGACCAGAATGCTCTTTCACAGACTAGATTGTCCCAGACAACGGACACGACCACACACAAAATGCCAGAGCTCCAGCTGTCATGCTGAATACCAGTCTGTGTAAAGTGTACCCAAATGTGTTGTCTTTTGTAGTAACATGCTGTAACGATGTTGTCAACAGGCAGACAAAGAGACGATGATGTAGGAGTGATGAACCCAACTGCAGTTTATTATGCATCATGAAATCCAGAAACCCTTTCTCTAAACGTGAGCAAAACATAAACTTGACTAGACTAGACTAAACTAAACTAAACATGACTTGATTAAACTATGAAAACATAAATGCACCAGACAATGGCAAACATGAGGGCTTAAATCCAAAGACATGGGTAACAAGTAAACAAGACAACCAATCACAATACTAAACTAAAACAAGATAACAAGACTAAATGAACTATAACCAATGAAAAGACAAGACTAATAACAAAGTAATCAAACAATGAACCAATGAAAACAAGACACATGAGGGAACAGGAAATCACATGACATGACAGGAACAGGAACTAAACTTGAAAATAAAAGACATGAAAAAACATGAACCAACAGAATAAACATGACACATGCTCAACAATTTATGATATTTTACAAGATACTGAATGTTTTTAATAATTTATAAATAATACTTTAGCAAACAGACTTGCTTTTGAGTCATTTTTGTGTTGTTTAAAAACGCCAATGGCTTGGTAAAACACAGAATAATAGATTTATGATTTTAAAGGGATTAGTTCATCAAAAACATTAATTATGTAATTTACTTACCCTCATGTAGTTTCAAACATTTATGACACTCTTCTGTGGAACCCAAAAGATGTTAGGCAGAATGTTCGAGACTGGCAGTCTTAGTCACCATTTACTTTTAATGTATGGGGAAAAACAGCAACACCAATATTCACAATTTCTCATGTTCCATGGAAGAAAGTCGTACATGAGGGCGAGTAAACAATGACAGAATCTTTTAATGAAGCCAAAAGAAGACAATGTTGCAAATTTTGTCATGGAAATATTGAAGACATGGAAATATTGCTAAAAAGTCTGAAAACCACCACAGAGAAGAATTACTGATCTTATGTTACACATTTAAAAATGTATCCTGTGTTGTAGCTGGGACCACAGTGTTTGAGAGCAGGTGAGTCAAGTGCTCAAAGTTGATGGGAAGTTCACAGGGGAAACATCTGAAAAAGATGGCATTAACTAATGAGTCAATCATCACTGAACATGATGAGAGTAATATAAACTGGTCTGCCATATCAAACAAAATAATACTAAACATAAATAAATAAAACATACTAAAAATAATGTGTTTAACAAATGTGCATATTAACAAATGTGAAACACAATTCTTGCACAAACTCTAATTTAGGGTATTAATTTATGGTATATGTTCTTCAGGAATTGTTATTCATATGTCATAATGGCACTTCTATAGCTATACCGCTGTTCTTCTGCGTTAATGCTTTATTTTTGTAATAATAACATTTAAAAATAAGACAAACACATACTTCCCAATATGTAAATAAAGAGTTTTTCAAAACCAAGTTAAGGTGAAAATAGCTGACTGTAACATCAAACGACACAGGCCACAGGTGATATTAGCTAAAAAGCTACATGAAGCACAAAAGCACTATAACCAGGACTTCCACACTAAAAATTTACTTTTTTCAGCTTTTAACATCAAGTAATATTATTCTTGGTTAGAAATTCGAGAAAATGAGACAAACCTTAAATAAGAGTGACGTTGTTTGGAAGTTATTGAGCATCATGGTGCATGTAAACTGCGCATGCTCCTTGACCTTGTGAATAAGCCACGGCCAATTTCAAAACAGTGCCAAATAGTGAAGCGTAAAAAGAAATGAAGCGCAAAGGGAAAGAGGTACCACGGACATTAAAAGGACCATCACAAAGAAACAATACTTTCCATATACAAGGCATCTTTTTGTCTCCATATAAGACAGCTCAATTAATCAAAGCTGCACATGCCGTGGAGCAGTGCACAAAGACGCCAAGGCCTCTTCAGCCACGGACTGCACAAGCTCTTTGAGGTATGAGTAGAGCCACAATTAGACTTGAGCTTAAGCTAATATTAAACTTGAGCTACAACTAAACTGAAACCTGAGTTCCATGGCCATTAAAATGAGTGAGCACACTGTTTCAAGAGTAAAAAAAAAATTAAATAATACAATTTGTGTTTCTATTGCCCATATATCATGTTTGCATTATTTGACAATGCTTATTAAGTTGGTGTTCATGTATGTGATCCAAAATGAGCAGTGAGTATTTCGTTAAGGTTTAAAATGGCCATTGAAAATCAGATTCATGGTTCTGAATTGAATGAGCCTGACGAGGCTAAAATGCAAAATGCAGAGGGTGATGACAAAATTGAACAGTCTGTTTGAAAACCAGAGATTTTACTTATGCAAAAGGACTATTGGTAAAACTCAATGTTAAAAAAACTAAGAAAGTCTAAGTTTTATAAAGCATCTGATCTTAAAAAGATAAATTATGATTGCATGGTTAGCAGAGAATTTGAGGAGGTTAAAAGTTAAAATCCAGTGCAAAGAGGCAAGGCAAGCATACTAGTTTTTGATAGTTTTACTGTATTGCCCAGTGAAGAGAGAGGGAAACATGAAACATGGTTCTAAGCAAAAATGCTGTGGATTATGAAGTTGTCAATAAGTTGCTGGAACAAGATTGGGAGGAAAATAATCGTGCTGACAGTGAAATTAACCCCAATGATAGTATTTCCAACAATGAAACACAAGTGTGCAGTCATACTTCAAGCCACAAAGGTAGCCAACACAGTAGGTCAGGCTCTAATAGATCCAAGTCATCTGTGCAACTTCTCTTGCTTTTGTAGCTCATGCAGAGTCTTTAAAGGAAAAACATTACATTGAGGAACAATAGGAAATATTAAGGAAAATGAAAGGAACAAATGGATCTTAATGCTGAAATAGCAGCCTCCACTGCAAAGATATCTGTTCTCAGGACGTTTGAACAGCAAACAACTGAGAGCATGATATAAGATGGAATGGAATCCTATATTAACAAAGGGGAAAACACAAAATTAACAACTTCATTTTTCAACCCAGATATAAATAAACCATCAAGGGCAACAATGCAAAGCCACAAAAGCATACCTCTGGAACGTAAAACATCCCATGGTTCACAGCATGATGCTCAAAATGGTTATCAATTGCACAGAGAAAATGCAGAGCTAAATGTACTATCTAGAGGACCTGACACGGGAGATCAGGTTTCATTAAATGCTGGGGATTCAGGTTCAGGTTACTTTATTTATACCCATAGGTAGATTTGGTTTGCAGTGGGTGAGTTCATACATTTTGACAAATTTTTTGCAAACACCACAAACAGTGTACGACATGATAACAAGTGCTGCACGCTCCAATCAACATTTAAATACAATGTAAAAATAAACAAAATAGACATCGCATCTATATCATAAATAGAAATTCATTGTGCAAGGGACGGGAGTCATCATTTAAATTCGAGTCAGCCAACCGCTGTAACTGTGTAGTATACAGTTATAATGTAGTATAATGTAAAAATGGGACAGTTTCCTCAAACAAAACAAACGCTGGTGCCCCTTTTTTACACACAGCTTCACAATTTGCTGCAAGTTCAGTTTTGAATCAATAATTGTCCCAAGATATTTGTAGAATTGTAAATGTTCTACTTTCTGACCCTTAATGGATGTGACTTCAAGTGTGTGAGCATGTTTTCTAAAATCAATTATCATGTCTTTTGTCTTTAATAACAGTGTCATCTGCATACTTTAAAAATTTCCCCACCTACTCTGACACATATTTATGTATAGAATAAATAATATGGGTGAAAGCACACATCTTTGAGGGGAGCCAGTAGAGAAGCAAATTTGGTCAGACAATATTCAATTTACTTTCACTCTTTGTGTCCTATTAGTTAAAAACTCAAGAATCCAGCTCACAAGATTGTTGAGGATAAATCAACAAATAGAAGTCTAGCATAATACCCATTTCCCTCCAACTGTTTAACAAGTAAATCAAGCAAGGTAACTGTAGCATCATCTACTCATCTGTGTGGCCTGTAGGCAAACTGCATGGGGTCAAGTACATCCTCAGTTTTCGTTAAGATTTATGACCTTACCAGTTTTTTGAGGATTTTCATTCAAATTGATGTCAGAGCAATTGATCTAATATCATTAAGAGTTTTAGGGCAGCTAGATTTAGGAACAGGGATTACCACAGCATCCTACCAAACCTTGCTGTGCCTGTAAAGACATTAAAAATGTAGTGGAATGCAGGGCTCAGTTCTTTTGCACAAGATTTAAGTAAACGGCCACAGAAGTTATCAGGTCCAAGGCTCTTATGTACTCTTACCGTGAAGAAGGCCTTTTCGACATTCTGTTGGTCTATATCACCGTGCTGATTATCTTATGCCTCATTTCCTGAATTTCATTACTAAAATCAAAACTGACAAAATTATTATAATAACAATAAAGAGCACAGTATCTGAATTTAAACCATCCAGGGTGACCTGACTGCTGTTCTTTGTATTCCGAAGTCCTGTTGTAGTTTTCATGCTAGACCAGGCAGGATCATGGTTATTTGCAGCCATCATGTTCTCTAGTCAGATTTATAATTCTGTTTTGATTTTAAAATTTCTATTTTCAGCTCCCTGTTTGCAGATCAGAGGATACTCACAAGTTTCTTTTTCTGTATGCTGGACTTAACAGATTTTGTCACCCATGGTTTGTTATTGGGGTCAATTTTAACTCACTTACAGGGGATGATCATGTCTCTACAAAAGGCAACATATGAGCATTTGCCTTCGGGTGGATGTACACTATTGTAATAAAAAGTTGTTGAAACTCTCGGGCAGGTAAAAAGGACGTAATGATACCGATAAAAGTTCAACATCTGATATACAAATGTATTCTCTGACAGTCACAGAGCTACTGTATCGTTTGTTAACATATAAACATACCCACCACATTGTTTTTTCATCGTAACTTTAGCTTTTCGATCCAGATGAAATGGCGCTCATTGATAAACAGATAAACAGATCGGTGTCCTGATCATGATCAGATCATGTTCCCCTAATCACAGAGGGCAGAGGAATCCGGGTGAGCCGTTGCATTCCCTCAAACATAGTCTAACGCCTCCTCATTTACCCCGCTACCTCTTCTTATCCCTCGTTGCTCCAGAGGTTTCATGAGAATCTCTCAGAATAAAGTCTGGTAGCTGTAGCACGATATTCGTCATGCAAGCTGAACTCACAAAGTTCAATTGCAGCAGCACTCTGGTGTACTGCGTCCAACCTATGTAGACAGCGCCATTGACATCGCAGGCATGCAATAAATTAAACAAAATCCACAAAGCGGCGAGATAGAGAAGATCCATCTTAAATTAGCAAAACTAGGAGCATTCAATCATGTGGAAACCTTTAAAACAAATATAAAAACACCAACACGAGGACGCCAAACTCTCACTGCTGGTCGCTGCGTGCGCATGCAGCCAAAAAAGTGTGCAAATCTTACTCAACACTAAATGTGCTTCAAAGGCAACAAGAAATAACAGAGTTGCTAATACAACAACAAAAGGCTCACCACCTTTCACTACGTGAAATTCGATTGTATGAAGAGGATCCTTTGCAATTAAAATTATTTATGAAAGCTTTTCAACATTGTATAGAGGAAAAAACAAACTGCAATGGAGATTGCTTGTATTTTTTTTGAAAGGTACACCAGAGGGTGTACCTTTGTGATCTCATGGAAAGACATGCACAACGAGCCAATTTCAATGATGTTGTCACATTGATAGCACATCAAGTTAAAATTATTTCTGATCTGATATTTGGATACAGTCAGAATGCAAAAATCAATAAACAAAAGGATGTGTACAAATGGAAATCATAATCCCAATCCAAGCTGATACACAATGGAGACAGTTTTGCTACCATTGACAAACCCATAGTGGAGGAAAACAAAAAAGCAAATGCTGAAAAAGACAAAAATCTTTTTAAATACCATGAGTCCCAAAGCAACAGCCTCAAGCTATGTTGTCAATAATTTAGAGATTTCAATCCTCACCGATGAGGACTTTCATGGGCTTCCAGAAGTTTATACTCAGATGAAGATGCCCAGCCAATACCATCAAGAGAGAGAACCTTACCAAGTGGCCATATCTTGATGTTGTTCAAATTCCTCACATTCAAGCAGAAATAGAGTCATTGATTCGTACTTATACCTCTAAGCTTCTTGAGCCCTAGTAAGTAGTGAATAGTCACAGAGATGGACCCTATGCCATTCATATCTTATTGGGGTGGGTTATAAATGGTTCTCTTAGCAGTTGTCAAAATAAACACCATACTGCTACATTAAATAAGATCGCTGTAGAAACATTTGGAAAGCAATACTAGCATGATTTCAATTAAAATATCTGAGGACAAGGAAGACATTTCCAGAGAGGTTGCAAAGTTCATGAAAAGCATGGAGGAATCTGTGTACTTTAAAGATGGATGTTACAGTTTGAAACTGTCTTTCAAGTGCAAGGATGTAGCTGTGTCAAACAATCTCTGCATTGCCAAACAGCACCTCCTTGGAATAAGGAAAAAATTGGTAAATAACATCCTGGTTACTTTCGTAACCTCCGTTACCTGATGGAGGGAACGAGATGTTGTGTTGATGTAGTGACACTAGGGGTCACTCTTGAGAGCCAGGAAACACCTCTGATCTTTGATAAAAGGCCAATGGGAATTGGCGAGTGGTATTTGCATGCCCCTCCCCCAGACATACGGGTATAAAAGGAGGGGACGTGTATACCACTCATTAGGTTTTGTGCTGAGGAGCTGCGAGTAAGGTCCCGGCCATTTCAGTGGTAGTTCTGTGTTGTGGCAGGAGGGACACAACGTCTCATTCCCTCCATCAGCGAACGGAGGTTACGAAAGTAACCAGCACGTTCCCTATCTGTCACTCACTCAACGTTGTGTCGATGTAGTGACACTAGGGGTCCCCTACAAAAACGCCACAACTGGCTGAACTGGGTTACGTGGATCGGCAGTGCGAGACAGGCAGACTGCTGTGTGCTGCTTAGCCAGCGCATCAGGATGGCCCGTAACCTTCCCTGAAGCAAGTGTGAGTGTTGAAAAGCCCTTTGAGGATGAGTCGATTACTCAAAAGAATGGGGACAGACTTGTCCTCGTCGTGCCTCTTTTCCCTCTTTTTTCTTTTTCTCCTCGAGGGGAAGACACCGCTGAGACCACACCCCACCCAGAGAGAGAGGTCTGCCTTCTCCTGGGGCAATGCATGCTGATGCTCGCGGTGGATGCCTAGCTGGGGCAAACAAGCGTGCCGGGGAATGGGAGGTCCACAGGGATTTAATCAGCAGAAATGGTCCCATTGAGGTCCCCGAATCGCCCCCAGTGCTCGCTGCGCTGGCCTCATACCCATAGGTAAGAGGACTGAGGGAGGGAGCCGCTGGGGTGGCTTGCAACGTTGCCATGGTCATTGCCTCGCAATGAGGACATGACACATCCATGAAAGATGTCTCAGCTTGGGCAGCGCCCAGGCACAAATGACAGTGATCCTGGCCGTCAGAAGGCAAGAAGTATTGACCGCAACCAGGAATAACACAAAACCGGAAGGGAATCTTTAAAAAGACGTGTTCCGACGTGTGCCGCTCTTTTAGGAATATATTTTCTTTGTGAGGGAAAACTGCTCTTTTGGAATATACTCTCTTTTAGATCTGCTGAAGCGCCCAAGGATGATCTCTGCAGTGCACCAGTGCAGAGAGGGGAGAAAGCCGCTGTAATACGCCATAAGGATCCACCAGAGGTGAGAGGTGGAAATCGCTTGCGCAGTTTGATCCATCGACCACTCGGCTTCGAAGAGAAAATCTAATGAGCGGTATGCACGTCCCCTCCTTTTAGACCCGTATGTCCAGGGGAGGGGTGTGCAATTCCCATTGGCCTTTTAGCAAATATCAGAGGTGTTTCCAGGCTCTCAATGTGTCCCATAGAGTGAGTGGCAGATAGGGAATGAGAAATTTCAGCAAGAATACACAGATTTTCTCAATGATATGGTCGACCAAGGCTATGCTGAAAAGGTGCCAGAGCATCAATATGACCGATGTGATGGTAAGGTTTGGTAAATTTCCCATCATGGAGTGTACCACCCTGTAAAGGCAAGTTACATGTTGTAATTGACTGCTGAGCAGAATTCAAGGGCACTTCCTTAACCCTCTGGGGTCGCGCCGGCGCCTCCTGCTGATTTTTTCGGCATTACCGTGGAAACAATGTAAAATACTCAGTCATTTTAGGGCTTACAGATAAGTGTAAGACATCATTAGAGACTATAAAGGGTCTACTTTTATTTGTGTACACTCACAATAACAACAAAACCTTGTGCTTTTGTAAAATAAGGAAAATAAAAAGGGTGAGCTTTCAGCAGTCTCTGTGTACGCGTGCATATTTCTGAAACACAAAAATGAACTGAAACTCCACAAATACTTATCACACAAACATGAAACATATGTCTAAAGAAAGCTTAAAATGTCTACTTTTAAATAAAATAATTCAAATTTAAAACAAATATTCTCCTCAAATGTAATCTGTATGAAACAAAGCGATGTACAATTTCACCTGGCTCAACTAACTATCTCTAATGTGATCACACCTACGGGCAGAGGGCACTATTCATATGGTAATGTGCTGAGGCGATCAATGCAAATGTAAACGCCCCCAACAGTGTCTTAAAAACATAAAGTTCATTCACTTTTCTGCGTGTTTGGAAGATGGGAAGATACACAGGTTAGGAAGAGTCCACATTTTCCTCTGAAGAAGAGCGGGACTCCGATGAACATTTGCATTTTGTAGAGTGACTTGATCCAGCCGAGGATACAATTTCAGATGAGTAAGTCATTTAGTTTTACGTACATTAGTTGACATGCTATTTTATATAAACATGTGCATATTTTACTACATATTTTTGCCAGCCAGGATTCAGAGTATTGAAATTCGAAATATGCCCTAATATGCAAGTTTCATTTAAATGTTGTTTTGGCTAAAGCAGGTATTTAAATCGTATGCTGTATGATAAAAATATGATATGTAATATGATATAAAAATAATATGAATGTTTAGATTACATTTTAACTAGTGTTTATGCTGCCTCATTATCATCAACGATGCTTGTGCTTGTAAATATGTGTTCGGGTGTAAATGTGTTAAATGTGATGTAAATATGCCCATATTAGAAAATCAGCATCTTATAATGATTTCTGGAGGATCATGTGACACTGAAGACTGCAGTAATGATGCTGAAAATTCAGCTTTGATCACATTTACAATATATTCAAATAGAAAACTGTTCTTATAAATTGTAAAAAGAGTTCACAATATCACTGTTTTTTACTGTATTTTGGATCAAATAAATGCAGCTTTTGTGAGCAGAAGAGGCTTCTTTTAAATGGTTGTGTAGGTCTAAAATTTGTAAAGTCTTTATGTAAAGAAAATGTATCGTCAGATTACTTCTTTTAACTTAAAACTTGATTTTGATAATTTAGTCCCTCAGATTCATTCTCTTTCTGTCACATTCCTCAGTGATAGGCCCAGTGGAGGGGTCTTTGTCTCCTCAGGTGTGAATTAGATAAATATTCATGTTAATTCACCTAGGTAACCCTAACCTTACAAGATTAATTAGAGATCCCCTGATGTTTAGACGAGAACCTGTTGCTTTCATGACTGATGTCAAAGCAATGTTTCATCTAGTCAGAGTGACAGATGAAGACAAAGGCTTTCTTTGCTTCCTGTAGTGGCCATATGGTGATGTTTTTCTAAGGAAAGCTGCAGAGGACAAGCAGCACAGCTTTGATGTTGAGGTAACTGATACTGTCTACAAGAACTACTACATGGATGATTGTCTGAAGAGCTTACCATCAAGGAAGCAATCCAGATGGTCAAGGATCTTGCTGCTATTTGTCTCAGAGGAGGCTTCCATCTGACACAGTGGGTCAGCAACATCCATGAGGTCTTACAATTAATTCCGAGCAAGACAGGTAAAAAATGTCACTGAGCTTGATTTGGCTCAAGATCAACTACCAGTAGAAAGGGTTTAGGTCTCCAATGGTGTGTGCAGACTGACACCTTCAATTTCAAGTCTGCCTGTAAAGAGGGGAATCATGTGACGCCATGCGAGGATCGGACATGTGAACGCAATTAGCATACACCACCCTAAAGTGGCAGATACTCTGGGAGTGGTGATTACTGCTTTTGGAAAAGGTCATAAGGCATCAGTGTATTACTCCCTGTTAATTCAGAGTCTGGAGGATGGAGCTTAAACTTCCCTCAAGAGATTATGGGAGAAAGATTTAAACTTGGTATTGGAGGAGGGAGTGTGGACACACCCACCTGCTGTTGATGCCAATCAGAAAATGGGGACACGTTCGGGGGAAGGGTTTAATTTTATAAAATTGTATTCCATATTTTCTGTTATTTTTATTTAATTTGTTGAAGGGAATCATTAAAAATGTATTAAAAAAGACTGCCTGTAAAGACCGACCAGATGTGGAATTTTGTCAGAACTCAGATTATGATCCTATGGATATCTTTCTCCACTGACAATTCCAGTCAAACTAATTTTCCAAGAGTTATGCAGGACAAGCTACAACTGGGATGATGATATTCTTCTAGTTCTTGAGCAACAGTGGATTGAATGGACTACTGCCCTGGACCTGTTGAATTCTTTCAGAGTTGACAATTAAGCTGGACAACCTGTCCAGTATAAGTCCATGCCCAACTACAGCATTTTTCAGATGCCAGTGGAAGTGGATATGGCTCTGTGATTTACGTACCTTAGGTTAAAGGATAGTAATAACCCTGTTAATTTCTCCTTTCTACTTGGTAAAGCCAGAGTGGCACCCCTTAAACCAGTCACTATTCCTCATTTAGAGCTTACTGCTGCCATCCTGCTGTTTGCGTCGATAGAATGCTACGAAGAGAGCTTCAGCTGAAGAGATCTTGTTTTTGGACAGACAGCACAACTGTCCTGAAATATGTAAAGAATGAAAACAAAAGCTTTTATACTTTTATAGCAAATAGGATATCTGCCATCAGAGAAGCTTCAGATGTGGCACAATGAAGGTACAGTATATCCATGCTTCAAAAAATCTGGCAGATGATGCATCTAGGGGACGATGAGATGTGGCTAAATCACAGAAATTAGGCAAACATTTCTGGACACCAATAATGAGACCCATAGGCTGATCACATACTTATCTGAGTGGGAAAGACTCAAAGCAGCAGTTGCATGGGTGCTTAAAATAAAAAAAGCTTTACTGGAACTGAGCCGCCAAAGAAAGCAATTGATGGCAAAGTCAGTCGATTCATCATGGTGACATCATGGTGGAACAAAAGTTGTTAAGTAAGTTAAAACTTCATTAGGAGGACGATGCTTGTCTACGGATTACCTTTTTGAGGCTAAAAAAGCTAGTACCCAATTCTACCAGTAGGAAAAATTCAGCATGGAAATTACATAATTGAAATCTGGAAAATCTGAAGTCAAAAGGAATAGTGCTATTCACAAGCCAAGCCCTATTCTTGAAGATGGATTGCTGAGAATTGGTGGCAGGCTTTGCAAGACTGCAATGCCTGAGGAAATGAAGCATCTCATTATTTTGTCCAAAGATTCGCATAGTTCCACCTCATTCTTATGCATATCTATGAACGGATTAGCTTTCTTCTGTTTGAAGAAACCACATTCTCTCCATATTGAGAGAAAAATACTCTAATTACGGATTACTTTGGCCTAATTGAGGTAAAAAGAGGTAGCACTTGTGTAAAATGCTATGGCTTGATCTTTACATGCATGGCCAGTTGAGCAGTCCATTTAGAGATTGCATATTCTTTGGACACTGATGCTTACATCAATATGTTACACCGATTCATATGCAGAAGAGGACAAGTGTCTCATTTAAGATCAGACAATGGAACAAATTTTACTGCCACAGAAAAGGAATTGAGGAAAGCTCTTGCAGACTTGAATCAAATCAAGATCCACAGAGCCTAAGCGTATAAAGGAATCAAATGGATTTTGAACCCACCTGCAGCTTCACATTATGGTGGAACATGAGAGCACATCATACACATGGTAAGAAGAGTGTTACCCTCAGGTTTCACCAACACACTTTGGATGACGAAGGACTGCACACTCTTCTTTGCAAAGCTGAGGCCATTCTAAATGGTCGACCCATCACCTAACAATCTTTAGCCACTTACACCCAACCATCTTCTTACTATAAAAAGAAAACCAATCTTTCCTCCTGGTCTATTTGAGAAAACGGATCAGTATATTAGAAGAAGGTGGCAACAAGTGCAATACCTCTCAGACATTTTTGGGAAACGGTGGATAAAGTAGTACATACCTTTAATACTGGAAAGACAAAGGTGGACCAAAAAAGACGTAATCTTTTGCCTGGTGACATTCTTCTCATTGCAACTACAACCCCACGCAATTCTTGGATGCTTGGAAGAGTGCTTGAAATTTTCCCAGATAAGAAGGTATTGGTTAGATCTGCACAAGTTCAAACTAAAACAAATGTTATTGTAAGGCCAGTAAAAAAAAACTTCTAGGAATCTGAGATGAGAATGGTTAAAGAGTTCATAAAAACATGAAATAAGGCTTAGCTATTTCTTTGATTGTTGTGTTGGAGCCATTTCAAAAGTTTGGTGTAATTTGTCTTCCTAACACTAGGGGGTGTATATATGTTTATGTTAAGCCATACAAGGAAGGTTACACGGGGTTACGGGTTGATGCAGGCAAGGTTTTTTTTAAAAGTATCATGTTATTACCAATGTCTAGACAATGTTACCATTCTAACCATTCAGAATGATTCTGCCACATTACTGATATAAGATCCTAAATATTAATGCCAGAATATAGACAAATAATGTTATATATTAATTGAAGTGAATGTACTATAGTAATTTTCAGTTCTATCATAAAAGATATGATCAAAATTAATTCAAATGTTAAGATATTTAGATCATTTAATACTTAAACACTTTAACACTTAAATTGTCAGATTGTACCAGAGGAGATGCTCCCCTGACACATTCTTGTGTTCAAAACATAGCTTGATGGAGCACAAATCTGAATTTAGGGATCTCAAGATGTTTTTCTAAGTACTAAACTACGTTTAACTTGACATAGTGACCTATAAATTGTATGTTTATGACACAATGCAACCAACGTGAGACGCATCAAAAGGATCCGTCAGACACAGGTACACACTGAGGCACCCTTAGACAAGCCCTCATAATTAAACTCGAAGCAATTGACAAATTCAATTGCAAAATGGATTGCTGTGAACTATAGGCTGAAGATTGGCTTCTGTGCATTAATATGCAAATAAACAATACATTGGATGCTAACTCCTCAGCCAAAAAAATGTTATGCATTTTAATTATCTGAATATTATTTGTTTTAATATATATGTAAGGGATAATCCACAGATAGTTAATTATTTAATTAAATAAAAGTTTACCATTAAACGATTTTAAATGCACAACGTGGAAGCTAAGAACCTCCCAACGCGAAGTGCATTTAAAATAGTTTAATGCACAACTATCTGTGGAATATCCCGCTTATACCATGGTCACTTGCCAGCCTTGATTACTTACAGCTGTCATAGATTTTTCTGCAGCTCAAATTATAACTGGAAGAATAAGAAATAACTGTTAATTTTATCTAAGGGCCGTTATATCTACACCTCCGCCTGTTCTCAGACACAGAGAAAAATTAGTGCGACCACACACTTTGGTCAAAACTGTAAATTTAAATACACAATCCAGAAATAATAATATCCACAGAATGAGTTGACACTCCAGAATAAATGTATTATTAAATTTAAAAAGTTTAAAAAGGTACTTCACAGATTCTTTCAACAATAACCCTGGTAAGGTTGGGCAGAGGAGCATTCAGTTACACTCAACATTCAGAGCGAGCAAGGCTGGATTCAGCCAACAGTTACCCTGTCAAATTCCTGAAAGATCTTTCCATAGTCAGAGGAAAGTGCAGCATACTGATTTATCTTTATCGAGGTGTAGAAATTCAAGACAAGAGAGGGAAATTTTGACTTTGTTTACTCTGCACCCAGTTCTCATCTGTATTTGTAGAATGAGTTTTTAAGCAATAATTTCAAATCATGTTCTTCTCGGGGGTCCTGCACTGGCATTGTGGGTGAATGGGAAAGCTAACGGCTAACGGTTAGCTCTCTCCAGATATTATACATGTGTTTATGTGCATTAAAATGTGCATATTTAACAAATGTGTATTGCCATGCAGCATCTCGGTGATTGAAATGCTTGATTTGCCTTTGTAGAGGCAGGCTTGATTTTGTCACATAGATAATTATCTGATAATAAATTCACTTATCTCTCATGCCTTGGCTAATCAACAGTGAAAAACATCTAGCATGAGTGCTTACAACATGTTACAGCATGAGTATTAGCAGCCTGTTTCTCCCTGTCAATGCCACTTATGATAAGAACTTGTCCTAGTTGAGTTAATTATTTATCAGAATGTAGATTAAAATAAAAAGAATTAGTTGTCCACTATAGTAGAGTCCTAAAAATAGCATGTAAGAACAAAACATGAATTCTGCCAAAGATGAATTCTCACCCACAAATTAAATTCTGTTATTATTTAAGTACTCATCCTTATGTAGTTCCAAACCTTTCAGACTTACTTTCTTCTGTGGAACACAAAAGGAGATGTTTAGCAGAATATTCACACAGCTCTTATCCATGCACTACAGTCATATAGTGACCACATATAACTATAGTAACATTTTCACCTTATGTAAACCTATGGTAGATTGTGTATTGTAGATGTTTTACTTATGTTCCCAAAAGGACAAAAAAAAACAAAAAAAAAAAAAACACATAGGCCTAAAACTAGTCTATACGACTTGTGTGCTTTATTCCCAGTCTTCTGATGCAATACAATTTCTAGGTTTGAGGAATGGTATGAAATTAAGGTTGTTCTTCTCTGAAAATCTTCCTCTCAAATTTATTTTGCACTTCCACATATTCAAACAAGGGCTTGCATGAATACTAATTTTTACTAGTCAAGTAACCACCCGCAAACATAGTTAAGCAGTCAATTATTCGGCAGGCCAATGTTTATTTTATGTAAATGACATGTAAATGTTCAGCTATTTTACACTTTTAAAAAACATTAACGGCTAATTCCAAATGATGTCCATCATTTTTACAGACAATACTGCTAATACTCAGAAGAAAGAAAACCATAAAAAAAATAGTGCTTTCATCTTTACTGTATATGTGTGGTTTCTCTCTCTCTCTCTCTCTCTCCCTCCCTCCGCGCGCTTATGTGTGTGCGAGAGAGTGAGAGAAGAGAATATCTGTGTGAATGTGATGATGAGGGTGAGAAACCAAAACATGTTGTGCTGTCATAAATGGTGTAAAAGCAGTCATGTTCCAAAAGTTTCTTGATTGGTTTCAAGGGCACATTGCAAGAATTCTGGTTTGTACTGTATGTGAAAGAGAAGTGCAAGCAGCCATTGCCCGCCAATCAATCAAGCATCTTCATGCGGCATTTTTGAATGTATATAACCGTGAAATATTTGGGAATATTTTTAGTAAGTAATGACTTACATTTTGGCAGTTTCCTCACACAAAGCTATTAAATGGCTTCAGAGGACTGGAAATGTAACACTTCAGTTGTATGGACTGCTTTCATGGTGCTTTATGGTGTTTTCTGTCACTGTCTCCAGCTTAAATAGGCAGCAGTCTTCTATGGCAGCATCCTTATGGAAATGAAGCCTCATAAGTGAGTGATTTGGAATGCTCTACATAAGTGTAAACTTCACATGTCATTCAAATAATTGCATTACAGGTGACACAAAAGGAACGACACGATCATCTAATGAGCATAAAAATACAGTACACAGCACACACGTATTTTGGGTAAAATAGTCTTCTATAATTACATTTTTATCAATACTATTCAGTATTTAATGGTTTATAAGTACCTTTATAATGAAAAATTCTCCATCTTGTATTTCATTTTACACCGAAAAATATGTAAACTTGTTTATCAAATGTAAACTTTAAGACTAATTCTAGGTTTTCCTATTATCCCATATATATTTACAAAGTAGTTTATTCCATTGTCTAAAAACACTTTTTGATATACTAACTGGTAGGTTTTGAAAAAGGAAAAAAACTTATTTAATAAACTAATATTAATCTTTATATTCTCTATTCGTTTTGTAATCAATATTAGCATATTTATTTGTAATAGGTTTGAATTCAAATAAATAGAAAAGCTTTTATATTTTAAATAAATTTAAGCTTTTAAAATTAATTAGCCTGTGTGTTCTTGTTGTGGGAATTATATGAATTCACTAACGCATTAATATACCAGCTGTTTAATATTTTTTTTATCACATTAAGAATTTGTTTGCAGCAGTCCTCTTGAGCTCTCTTAGCAGACACTGTTTCTTCTTGTTGTGTAATTGTCTTTAATTGCTTAATAATTTAACAGTTATCCCTTGTACTGTGTAACTCATCTCTTTTAAGTCTTCATGATTTCATGCTGAACTACTGAGCCGTGTAAATGCATTTTCATTTTTTTTTATATTTTTATAACAATGCAATTTAAATGAATTTACATCCTTATTTTCATAATCATCAATTTTCAGCAGAGAGGTAAATACTGAGGAGTCTCTCGTGAAAAGTGAATCACGTTCTCTTTTGGTTCTCGGTTGGTTGTTTACTGCAAACATCACTCATTCATGCGCACAAGCGCGTAATCTAATGTTAAAGTCAGGATCGAAGCCTGAGTTGACAGAGAAAGTTGATGAGCTGCATCATGGTACCAATTAAGCCTGATTGGTTTCAATTTGCCCACCTGAAAAATCCTGAAACCCTGAGTTCGCTCAGCTAACTTCATGGTACAGGCCTCAGGCCTTCCATAGCTAACTATTCCTACCATAACACCTAAGGGACCCATCTGGACTATATTTTATTATTTTGCATATAAACATGAACTACACAGATTCTTTGACTGCTGCCGTGTATCTAGCCACTTTTAAAATGTGCGGTGTCAAGTTACAACTCTGAAAGTGAGAAGCAATTCTCTCATTCAGCTGCTGCCTCTGTCATGGATGCGTTCTTTCGCCAGAATGGTTTTTGGACTCCCTAACCGGTTTAGGTTTGTGGTGAGGATAATATCTAGTATAAACATTTTAGATCGATATTTAACAGTGGTAATTCAAACTTTTTAATTTTCAAATGCAAATATTATTTGAATCAAGCAATACATTATATAAAAAAGTCTACAAACACAAATGCAAATTATACATATATTAAGTCACCATAACATTTCTGAAATGAGAAGAGTGACAGGTTGTTCTGTCTATCCAAAGACATTTCAGCTCTCAGTAGTTTTAGAAAGTCTTAGCTTTCTAATTGATATTTACACAGGGTCCAAAATGACTTTAAATTAGGGTATTGTTACAGATTTTCAGATTCGATTTAGGGTTAGGAGGTTAACATGGGAGGAGACAAGGCAGATTATAGGCGAACTTCCCATTTTTACAGGTGGAAAACATTGTCTTGTGACATTTTATTCCAACCAATAGCATTTTATTACTAATGATAATATAATTGAGTATCAATGAAGCCTTTCTGTGGGCCCCCTCCAGTGAGGGCCCCTGTTACTCAGGTCCATCATTACCTGCGGTCCGATGCCCCTGATTACATATAAGTCATTAAATGGGTTGGCGCTAGATTATTTAGCAGAACATTCATTACCTTATAAAACAGTTAGACCTCTTATATCTTCTTGTCATGAGCTGTTGGCTGTTACAAGATCCAGATACAAAACTAAAGGTGATAGAGCTTTTGTAGTGAAGGCCCCACCATTATGGAACAGCCTGCCTTGGATATTATATCTGCTGAATATGACAGTTTTTATTTCTCATTTAAAAACTAATTTGTATAAACTTGCTTTTACTACTTTATGACTTGTGTTTGTGTGTGTGTGTGTGTGTGTGTGTGTGTGTGTGTGTGTGTGTGTTTTGTGAAGCATTTTGTGCTTGTTTTATTAAGCGTGGCACAGCTCACAACAAAAAACAAAAACTTGTCTTTCACCTGTAATTTGTAGTAAAATGCAAATTGTTAAAGTTGTACAGTATATTGTAATTTCTAAAACATTAACGTCACCAAATGGAATAGCAAAGGTAATGATTGTTTCCAAACAGGTTTCCCAACACTCCCAAAAAGACAGTCCCTTCCCAAACATGTGTCGGTCTGTTTGGGATGCCACAATGTTTACACTCTTTTGGGAATTCACTTGTATTTCAACATTGAAAAAACTTTACACCTTTTACACACTTATACAAATTAATTATACACTACACACCTTTAAATTTCACACATAGAAACATGCTTGCAGAATGTGTCAAGAGTTTAGCTGAAGTACGATAGCAGCATCAAATCAATCTAATTGTTCCAGGAATGTTCTGAAAAGAGAAGACTCCAGAACATACAGTATACAATGTACAGTGGGAGAAAACAGAAGGGATGAGTGCTAATACTGTCTAGCATTTACTGGTAAGCTATCACAGAAAAGGGATTAGAATAGAAATTAGAAGGGTATGATGTTTCAAATCTCCCAGGTATTTTAATTGAACCGTTTCATGCGACTGGTTTCCAAAATTAAGCCGCATGTGAAAACACAAATAAGCTCATATGGGAAATGAAATGGTATTTTTAAGTCCTGTCAATTATAAATGGAGCAGGATACATTACAATATGTGCATTAGTGCAATAGATAGTTTGAGTAATATAAAACAGTTGTAATATAAATCAGTTGAGGAGAATGACTCAAGGTGAGGTCAAACTAGACTTTAAGCATGCAAAATTATAAAGCTATCCGTTAGCATTCCCATTCATCTAAACTGCATCCAAAATGTATCAAATCTGTTATAAGCTATAAGTATACAACCCAGCAGTGTGGTGATAAATAAAACATTAGGAAGTTTCTACATTATTCTGTGGCTGAAGAAACATGGCAACAAAATGAATACACAGAAAAAATAAAGTTGAAGGTGCCCTACTGGAGTAAAAAAAGGCTTACATCAAGGTGGTTTGCTGATCTAGCTGCTCTCCCAAACTGTTCAGTGAACAAAAAAATTCATGATCACTTAGAAATGTAGTAGGACACTGGAAAATGTTGATTATTCCAGCTGCATGTCATCATTACAACACACTTCACCCTTGTTTTCTTTCTTATCATCATAATCATTCACTCTTTTCCTTGAAATCTCGGATCCACTCGTGTGGAATAATACAACTGCTTTCTGTGTTTTGTTTCATTTTGTCTCATTTAAGTGTTTTCTACTTCTCTTTCCTTGTCGTTCTCATTCTGTTTTTCTGAATCACACTTCCATTCTTACAGAAATATGCTCCCATATGCCATGCCAGAAGTGCTCTCTCTCTCTCTCTCTCTCTCTCTCTCACACACACACACACACACACACACACACACACACACACACACACACACACACACACACACACACACACTTGTTTTTATATCATTGTGGGGACTCTCCATAGACTTCCATGCATTTTATGGTTTTTATAATGATAATTTCTATCCCCTAGCCCTACTCCTAAACCTAACCCTCACAGAAACCTTTTTTGCATATTTAATTTTTTTTTTTTAAAAATCATTGTTTAATAAGCCATTTCCCTCGTAAGAACCACTATCTGGGCCCCACAAGGTATGTGATCTCAGGTTTTACTATCCTTGTGGGGACATTTGGTCCCCACAATGTAGTAAAAACATGTACACAAAAACACTTATGTAAGCCACATCAAGTTGGCTGGAGGCTCTTTAACTTCCATTTTGGGCAGTGAGCAAGGTCTCATTTGTTCCCAAATATTTCGGAGAGAAGCATGGGAGACACGGTCCCGAGCCTCTTTAACAAAGTTTTCAGTAGCTGGCACGCAAGCCCCTGAGAACATAAATAATGTAGTAAAGCATTCAGCCATGCAGCTGTATATGCCAAGAAATGTTATCTTCTCAGCTACCATACTGTATATTTCTCCTCTGCACAAAATTGTTCCAAATATGTTTAAATAGTGTAGGGATGTAGGAGCTTTCCACTCTTTCACTCACCCTCCATATGTGTATATAAACAACTTAACGCAAATTAAACTGAAAATGAATGTGACGCTGCTATACACAATAAAGTATATTGTGTACTACTTTGTGTACTTTTGTTTTGAGAACAGAACAAACGTATTCTTCCATTTAAAGCTTACTGAAATGTAATTCATTTGGTGACGCACACTTAGAGACAAAATTATTGTCTGTTGTAATCGACAGCATGCCCAACACAGTGTCATGGCAATTCATACTAATTCATACAAGATGGCAAAATTAAAATGTAAAATTTTAAGACCAACCAATCACATAAGCTTCCGGTTCTAAACCCTGATATTTTCTATCGTCCATGTTACGCAATATCTATTTTACAATTAAAATCATGGTAAGGGTTTGAGTTTATGGTTATGTTTAGGTTTAGAAGAGGGGTTTAGGTTAGGGGTTGAAATGAGGAAAAAGCTCACAAATGCATGTTTAAAACCTGGATGTTTCACTTTCTTCCATTGTACACAAAATAACATTTTAAATTAATGTCATGCATGGTTATGTTTACGATATGGGTAAGGTGTTAGACTTTATTGTTAGGTATAAATTTGCATCAAAGTACGTTATCTGTACCATGGAACATGGAGGGGGGGGGGGGGGGGGGGCAGTGCATACTCAAGCAGTGCATAATTGAAGCAGCCCCATAACTGCAACCACCGAATTAAGGCCCTGTATACTTATATACATACTTTATATTTATATTTGCATATGAATCGAAGAACGACTGGGTGTAACATAATTTAGACTAAAATATGTGCAAAACAAATGTTTTTGAGTTCATTCCATTGGTTCGAAACAGCTCGCCAGTGCAAACTTTCAGGAAAGCTTTGTACCAGCTGCTAAACACTCTAATAACAGATGCCCAATAAACCCTGGTGAGTCGTTCACTCCAGCATTTTTTATGTTGCTACATAAAAGTCTATATTGAGAAAGACTGTGATGATTAATACGTTTATAGTGCATTTTTTAAATGTTTCTGCTGATTGCTGCGCACTATAAGTGGCAGATTTCTACTTGCACGTATGGTTCTTACACAGTACTGCCCTGCTTGTGTGTGGATCCTCTAACATATTAATTTGGGAAGAATAAAAGAATATACACCGTACATTTATGTACCGCTTTCACGTGTGTTGGGAAAAATTCCTAAGAATGAAAAAAGGCAAAATGGAAGGTGGATGAAATGGGCCAAAGTTCAACAATCTCAGAAATTCTACTTTTAGCATGAACGGTGGTTAACAGAGACAATGAGGCAAAATTCTACTCTTATTTTAAATTGAAAAGGAATCAGTTAAAAATAAAATTTACATTGGCTTTCATGTTTTTTGTGTAATTACTTTCAAGCCTTAAAGTAGTCGCAAACATTTGTGTCTTAACATTTTGGGTTTTAGAAGCTATCCATACATTGATTTTGTACATGTCAGTCTAGCAAAACATAAAAAAATGAATGCACCACTAGAACCACTTTTTACGTGCAAATAATGAGATCACATTAATTTAATCTAATCACTAAATTAATACCGTAACTAATCTAAGCTGAAGAGCTGCATCCTATAGTATATCAGACATTTTCCGCAACCATCTAAAGAGCAAACATGAAGCAATACAATTTTACTTAGCTATTTTTTGTCTACATTATCTAACAAATAGGAAACTGTCAGGTACAGCATCAATAGCACACATCAGTGTCATATCGGTTAACGCAATGCATACATTAGCTCTTACTGCTTTCTCTCAGCTTGTGCGTACATCAAACTGCAGGAAATTAATCATCTGTTTCACTGGAGCGCAACATGAAGGGAAAGCTATCAGTTTCTGTGAGGATCAGTACAAAAGACCAAGAGAAATATTCCCAAAATTCTTCTATTTCTTTAACATCTGTAAACAGATTAACTAAAATATTCTGCGTCTTTTCAGTTGCTCTAACACTTCTATTATATAAGCCAACACAGCCAAAATATTTAAATAAATTCATGCTGAGATTCATTTGGCACTGCTATTTTAGTTTGGCAGGATGTGTCACACTTAAGCTTGCATAAAAACGTACGTGTTCCCTGTTGCATTTTATTTTATTTTGAAGCTTTTTTCAGAACAAAATCATTTGTGATTGTTTTAGATTTAATGGAAAATACAGAATCTTTTTCTTACATGCTACTACATGAATGTCTTCCTGTAAAGAAATGCTGAAAGACCCTAATGCACAAGCATGAATATTTGCAGTAATGCTTTACGTCATTGGCAGTTAAAAGTCGGCATGAAACTTAAATTTACACTATTTATTTTCTTGATGCATGTTGGATCTAATTGTGAAGGATTGATCCATGAATATTTAGTATTTTCTATAAAAATGTATTTGTCCTCATAATCTAAATTGCTCTTCCGCTGATATGTGTGACTCTTCTCTGCTGTTTCCAGAGGTGATCACTTCTGAATAAAAGAGTCTGATGCTGAGAACGTGACTGGAGTTTATTCAAATTTCTGAATGATTTATTATATTAAATTATACATTATTTACATATTATTTATTCTGAGATTTCTTGAGATGTACAGCACAAGTAAGAGTTCTTTATTCTTTATATTTAGTGTTTTGTAATTAAAAATGCTGAATTATTGTGATCTATTACTCGCTTGGTTCTCATTTATCTGCATTAGAAAAGAATATTCGTACAGCCACGAGTAATGACTTCAAAACAAAGGCATGGTTCACACATAAGAATTTCCATGCATGCATTTATTAGCCAAACTGCTACTATGTGATGATTTCACGACTGAGCCCATCTGTCCATCAAATAACTTTGACCACAATTATATCCACATCACAGATTAAAGTAAATATCTGGTTAAGTCTTTATTGTTAAAGCTCCATAGAGTATACACCTATTCACAACATCTTGAATCCTCCACAAAAACAACTAAAATGTATTTTTCAGCAGATATTTATATCAGAAATCGTCTCGGTTACGTATGTAACCTCCGTTCCCTGATGGAGGGAACGAGACGTCGTGTCGAAGAAGCGACACTAGGGGTCTCTCTTGAGCGCCGAAAGATACCTCTGATCTATGAAAAAAGGCCAATGAGAGTTGGCGAACAGTATTTGCATACTCCGCCTCCGGATACGGATATAAAGGCGAGAGAAATACGCTCGTTCATTCAGGATTTTTCTGAGGAGCCGGGAGTGTTCCGGGCATCTCAGCGGCTCGGCTCAGCGACGTGGCCGGGAAGACACGACATCTCGTTCCCTCCATCAGGGAACGGAGGTTACATACGTAACCGAGACGTTCCCCGTCTGTCGCTCACTTCGACGTCGTGTCGAAGAAGCGACACTAGGGGTCCACTTCAAAACTCGCCATGCGCTGAGCCGTGTACGTGTACTGCTAACACAGAAGCGGGCAGGTATTTTGCACGTGCACAAGCGACCAACTGTGTTCAGGCTGCACGTACTCTTCCCCAATGCCCCGAAAAAGCGTCAGCACCCTTTTGGTTACCCTAGGGGGGAACAAGGTGACGCTCCCAACTAGGGAACGGGCCAAGCCTGGCTGGGCCTCTTTTCTCTCTATGTTTTCTCGGCATAGAGCAAGAGCAGCCAGGGCCCTTACCGCATCGAGGGAAGGGGGTCTTATTCCGAAGTCCTATTCTTTTAGGGGGAAAAGACCCTGCGGAGGCCACACCCGCCCAGCAGGGAAGGTATAGGTGGCAAAATACACCACATGGCCACTTTGGGTATGTGGGAGGAAATGGCGCGGTGGTAGATCCAGCCTCGAGGAGGGGGGAGTTGCTACAACACGGCGACCGGAAGGCAGCGAAGGGCTGCCTAAGGGAGACGCGGGTCAGCTCGTAAGGTGACCGTACCGCGGAAATACACACAGGAGGAGTCCCGTAGGAGGCCTGATCTGTGGAGCACTTATTCCAGTAGGGGTAGCCGGAGGTACCCGTAGTGGACTGGACCAGCACGTCCCTCCGATGAACTGCTGAGGGTCCGAAGTGCTAGGGAGGAATCAACCAGGGACCTGGGTCCTCTGGGACAAAAAGCGCACTGTTTTGCCTCGGTAGAGGGAAACGGCGCTGGAGCAAGCGGATCACCCGGTCAGATCGTCGACGTGTACCGAGTTCTATGGGCTCGGACCTGAGAGAACACGGGACGAGACTGACTCAACCCTGAGATTGTAGAATCTCGTGAAGGTGTTAGGTGCTGCCCAGCCCGCAGCTCTGCAAATGTCTGCTAGGGAGGTGCCCCTTGCCAGTGCCCATGAGGATGCCACGCTCCTAGTGGAGTGGGCCCGCACCCGTAAGGGGGGGGGGCACGGCCTGGGTGTGGTAGGCCAACTGAATGGCCTCCACCACCCAGTGAGACAACCTCTGTTTGGAGACAGCGTTCCCTTTCTGCTGTCCTCCAAAGCAGACAAAGAGCTGCTCAGAGCGCCTGAAGCTCTGGGTGCGTTCCAGGTAGGCATGCAAAGCACGTACTGGACACAATAGTGAGAGGGCTGGGTCTGCCTCCTCCCGGGGCAGCGCTTGTAGGTTCACTACCTGATCTCTAAAGGGCGTGGTAGGAACCTTGGGCACATAGCCCGGTCGAGGTCTTAGGATCACATGAGTGTCTGCCGGACCGAACTCCAGGCAAGTGTCGTTAGTAGAGAACGCTTGCAGGTCCCCGACCCTCTTGATGGAGGCGAGCGCGATCAGCAGGGCCGTCTTTAGAGAGAGAGCCCTGAGTCCGGCTGATTCTAGCGGCTCGAAAGGGGATCTCTGAAGACCGGCGAGGACCACCGAGAGATCCCAGAAGGGGAACAGGTTTGGCCGGGAGGGATTTAACCTCCGGGCACCTCTTAGGAACCTGACGATTAAGTCGTGCTTGCCCAGAGACTTGCCGTCTACTGGGTCATGGTGAGCTGCGATAGCAGCAACATACACCTTTAAGGTGGACGGGGACAGCCTCCCCTCCAACCTCTCCTGTAGAAACAGGAGCACTGACCTAACTGCGCACCTCTGTGGGTCTTCTGCCCGAGAAGAACACCAATTGACGAACAGACGCCACTTTAGGGCGTAGAGTTGCCTGGTAGAAGGGGCTCTGGCTTGGTTGATCGTGGCTACGACCGTGGGTGGTAGGCCAGCTAGATCTTCCGCGTCCCGTCCAGGGACCAGACATGGAGATTCCAGAGGTCTGGGTGCGGATGCCAGAGCGTGCCCCGTCCCTGAGAAAGAAGGTCCTTCCTCAGAGGAATTCGCCAGGGAGGGGCTGTCGCGAGGAGTACGAGATCCGAGAACCAGGCCCGGGTGGGCCAGTAGGGAGCCACGAGAGTGACTCGCTCCTCGTCCTCCCTGACCTTGCACAGCACCTGTGCAAGAAGGCTCACTGGGGGGAATGCGTACTTGCGCAGCCCCACCGGCCAGCTGTGTGCCAGTGCATCTGCCCCGAGGGGAGCCTCTGAACGGGCGTACCAGAGCGGGCAGTGGGAGGTCTCTTGGGAGGCAAACAGGTCTACCTGGGCCTTGCCGAACCGTTCCCAAATCAGCTGAACCGAGTGGGGGTGAAGCCTCCACTCTCCGCCAGGCAAGCGTTGTCGTGACAGCGCGTCCGCTACCACATTGAGGTTGCCGGGGATGTGAGTGGCACGCAGCGACTTGAGTCGGTGCTGGCTCCAAAGGAGGAGACGACGGGCGAGTTGTGACATGTGACGGGAGCGTACGCCGCCTTGGCGATTTATGTACGCGACCGCAGTGGTGCTGTCCGACCTGACTAGGACATGTTCGTCCCGGATTAACGGGAGAAACCTCCGCAGGGAAAAGAGGACGGTCAACAACTCGAGGCAGTTGATGTGCCAACGCAGCTGGGCCCCTTTCCAACGGCCTGAGGCTGCGTGCCCGTTGCAAACGGCGCCCCAACCCAATCTGGAGGCGTCGGTTGTGACCAAGACGCGTCTGGACACCTGCTGTAGGGGTACTCCAGCCCGTAAGAAACAGAGGTCTGTCCAGGGGTTGAATGTTTGTCGGCAGGCGGGGGTGATTGTTACCCGGTGCGTGCCGCGGCGCCATGCTCGTCTCGGGACTCTGGTCCGAAGCCAGTGTTGGAGCGGTCTCATATGCATCAAGCCCAGCGGCGCGACCGCCGCGGCGGATGCCATATGTCCCAGGAGCCTCTGGAAAAGTTTTAAGGGGACCGCTGTGCCCGGCCTGAGGGCGGCGAGGCAGTTCAACACTGACTGAGCACGCTCCTTTGTGAGACGTGCGGACATTGAGACCGAGTCTAACTCCATCCCGAGAAAAGAGACGCTCTGAACTGGAGTGAGCTTGCTCTTTTCCCAGTTGACCTGAAGCCCCAGACGGCTGAGGTGCCTGAGCACCTGGTCTCTGTGAGCGCATAGTAACTCTCGCGAGTGGGCTAGGATGAGCCAGTCGTCGAGGTAGTTGAGTATGCGGATGCCGGCTTCTCGGAGCGGGGCAAGAGCTGCCTCTACGACTTTCGTGAAGACGCGAGGGGACAGAGACAGGCCGAAGGGGAGGACTTTGTACTGATACGCCTGGCCCTCGAACGCAAACCGCAGGTAGGGGCGGTGTCGGGGCAGGATAGAGACGTGGAAGTACGCGTCCTTCAGGTCTACCGCTGCGAACCAATCTAGATGCCGGACGCAGGTTAAAATATGCTTCTGCGTGAGCATTTTGAACGGGAGTTTGTGCAACGCTCGGTTGAGAACTCGCAGGTCCAAGATTGGTCGTAAGCCGCCGCTTTTCTTGGGTACGATGAAGTAGGGGCTGTAGAAACCCTTCTTCATCTCGGTTGGAGGGACAGGCTCTATCGCGTCTTTGGCCAGAAGAGTCGCGATTTCCGCGCGCAGAGAGTGGGCGTGTTCGCCGTGTACTGCGGAGAAGCGGACGCCCATGAAGGGAGGCGGGGGCCTGGCAAACTGAATTGCGTAACCGAGTCGGATGGTCCGTGCCAGCCAGCGAGACGGGTTGGGAAGTGAAAGCCACGCGTCCAACCTCTGCGCTAGGGGCACTAAAGGGACGATTAATTTTGACGTACCCGGCGGGGCTTCGCAGCGGGGCGGAGCAGGTAGGGCAGCGTTGGGCGGCGACGGGGCGACCCGCGGCTGAGGTGCTGAGAAAAGACTCAAAGCACTTACCTTGCTCCGCACACCCGGCAGGGGGCGGGTTAGCGACTGAGGAGGAGGTCCTGGGTAGGCGTCCTCTAGACTCGTCGGAACCGGCCGGCCGGGGGACAGTCGTGGGGCTGAAGACGGGTGGTCCGTGTCCAGGAGGCCAGGACTGTCGGGATCTAAGGGCAAAGTGCTGTGAGAACGGCATTTGCGGGCCAGGTGACCCAGAGACACAGGAAATAGCTCTTTTACTGAGAATGTGGGTACCGCAACCCCATCTAAGGGGGGGCGGCAAATTAAATTGTTTAGAAACAAAAGATTCTCCTCCCGGCCCTCCACCGGGGGATGGAGTGGTCTTATCACCTCCGGAGCTAACGTCTGCGTCGCTGGGTCGTCCGTCTCAGGACCGCCTGGGAGCCTTCCGGGTCCTCGAGGGAGTCCGGGAGACGGGGGGCGTCTGCTTCTTGCGGTGTGCTCGACGCAGGGGCTGAGAGCTGGGCCCGGGTTGAGGCGGAGCAGATTTCTTAGCCGCAGGAGGACGCCCTCGGCGAGCAGACGGGGCAGTGGCCCTGGCGGCAGGTTTGCGGCGAGGCAGGATGTGTGAGATGGCCTCCGTCTGTCTTTTCACCGCGGAGAACTGCTGGGCAAAGTCCTCGACGGTGTCGCCGAAGAGGCCAAGCTGGGAGACAGGGGCGTCGAGGAAGCGAACTTTGTCGGCCTCACGCATCTCGACCAGGTTGAGCCACAGATGACGTTCCTGGACCACTAGGGTGGCCATCGCCTGCCCGAGTGCCTGCACGGTGACCTTCGTGGCCCTGAGGGCGAGGTCGGTCGCTGAGCGCAGTTCCTGCAACACGTCGGGATCAGGGCTACCCTCGTGCAGATCTCTGAGCGCCTTGGCCTGGTGGATTTGCAGGAGAGCCATGGCGTGCAGGGCGGAGGCGGCCTGTCCCGCGGCGCTGTAGGCTTTGTTGTTGAGGGAGGATGAAGTCCTACAGGCCTTGGAAGGGGGTACAGGGCGCCCGCGCCAGGTGGTAGGGTCACCGGGACAAAGATGGAGCGCAACTGCCCTATCCACCTGGGGAATCGCCGTGTACCCGTGGGCCTCTCCGCCGTCGAGGGTAGCGAGAGCGGACGAGCAGGGCTTTTGACGGACGGAGAGCGGGGCTCTCCATGACGACGTCAGCTCGTCATGCACTTCCGGGAAAAACGGGACCGGGGGGGGGCGTGGCTGTGAGCGGCGCCCAGACCCCAGGAACCAGTCATCCAACCGTGACGGGTGTGGGGAGGGTGGAGGTTTCCAGTCCAACCCCACCCCGACGGCGGCCCGGGCAAGCATGTCGGACATCTGCGCATCCGCCTCAACCTGGGCCTGCTTGCCCGAAGGCGGCAGTCCAGGGGAGGAGTCAGCGTCAGACGCCGCGCTCTCCGATGGAGCGGCGAGCTCATCGGCTTCAGGCTCAAGAGGATAGGCAGACCGGCCCGGAGGCGAGTCGCCGTTACCTCGAGACTGGACGGAGGTAAACGAGCATGCCGGGGGGCGGGTGGTCCGAGGGGACGTGCCCGGCGGAAGCGCACCCGCTGCCCTCCCCAAATCGCCTCCAGCGCCAACCGCATCGTCCTCAATCCCGTGGGAAGAAGGAGCGATACGGGGGGCGGCTGGAGTGGCGTGCTTTCTATTGAAAGCAAGCCTCGACCGCAACGTTACCATGGTCATGTTCTCGCAGTGAGAACATGAGCCATCCACAAACGCAGCCTCGGTGTGATCGGCGCCCAGACACACGAGACAGCGCCTGTGGCCGTCAGAAGCGGAGAGCACTCTACCGCATCCAGGAACTACACAGGGGTTGAATGGCATCTTTAAAAAGACGCGCCCTGAAAAGGGCGTTCAACACCGCTATGTATTGCTCTTTTAGAGAAATAAACTCTTTATGAGAAATATAACTCTTTATATTGAGAAACTCTTTCAAACTCTGCACTGTCGAAGCGCCCAGGGGCAAACTGCACGCCGGCAGAGAAGAGAAAAACAGCCGCTGTAGTGCGCCGTAAATCCAACAGCAGCAGAGCGTCAGAGGATCAGAAGCAGGATCAGCAGTGTAATACGCAGCAGTCAGCATAAACACGACCTTCGGCTCCGAAGAAAATTACTGAATGAACGAGCGTATTTCTCTCGCCTTTATATCCGTATCCGGAGGCGGAGTATGCAAATACTGTTCGCCAACTCTCATTGGCCTTTTTTCATAGATCAGAGGTATCTTTCGGCGCTCAAGAGAGACCCCTAGTGTCGCTTCTTCGACACGACGTCGAAGTGAGCGACAGACGGGGAAATGTGGATAATCTGATAAGAGTGTTTAGACTTGTGTTTAGTCCCGGCCACACTAGGTTTTGAGCATGCAAAAGTATTTCGGGCATCGTAACAAACCAGGATGTGATGTCACACATGAGTTCTTCTGGTTTAAATACGTAATAAATCATGAATAAATAATATTAGATTCAAAATGTTAGAAAATACTTTCAACTCACTTTCCAGTATCAATTAAAAACATGCAGCTTTGAAATATGTATACTTTAAATTGATCCAAGAGGTCAGTGTGTGACATTTCGATCTTATATTGGTCACACATCTTCTTGTCATCGATTTGCAGGTCAGAGTTTGCAAACTATGACTTTTGCTTGCAGTGTCAAAACCGCTCTACCAAGAGGGAGCCTTCAAAGTTAATTTTACAGTGGCATTACACTGGTGATGAGACCACAGGCTGTTCTTTTTGAATGGATGTTAATGGAGGAGATGCTTCAGTTATTAAGCTCATCACTTAATAAACTGACCTCCTGTTTGCTAATCTTCAACATGTTTTACACAACAAAAAAAAAAAATCAGTTTGGAGTGAACTATGTGGGGAGTTTACCACAATAAATGTACAGTTTTGTAAGAGAAGTTACTGACAATTTTGCGAAAGGTCAGTTTACGGCTCTCCCCATTCATTTAAATGGTATCCACAAATGTTGACTTACTCTCGAATCGCACTATTTGATCATCAATGGTACAAATGCTGAGATTGTTATTTCAGTATAAACGAATCTCAGGTAATGTATTGCAAAATCTCTTCACATGAGCTTGTGTTTCCGGTCTCCCATGTTCAGATGTGTTCGAATGGAAGTGAATGGAGCGTGAAGAGTAGGCAGAACATTTAGGTCAGAAATCTGGTATGCAACATTTGAAAAGATCATATTGGATGCGCAGACATGCAATCTCAAGTGTTTTCATGTGCATCGATATCTGATCTTTGTCAAATGTAAAAAAAATCTGATTTTTTGTTTCAGTGTAAATGCAGCCAAATGTCACACTGTAGTTAATATTTCAACTTCAAACAAATATTTTTAGCACTTTTTTATTATCTTTATTTGTTTGAAAATATGTATGAAGTGGGAGCAAAATCCACACATATTTAGATTAATCTGATAAGAAAATAATAATAATAATAATACCACTATTAATAAGTAATAATACAACTACTAATAATATAATTTTAAGAATTTTAGAAGGCATATTTAATATCTGATCAATATTAATGAGAAAGAGTTACATTTAAAAATGTGTGTTTAATTTAGTGTTGACGCACTTCCGGTTTAAGCCCCACCCACATCCGGTTATTGCCAAATACAGATACAGATAATTTCGCCATTGCAGACAATTACAGATAATGGATTCGCTGCAAACTCCTAATAACTTAAGTCATGTATCAACATATTTACAGAAATGAATTATCAAAACTATGTTGTGACATGTGACATTAAATGTTTATGTTTTTCACCTAATGACTTTGCTTCTAGTTGGGACATCTTAAGGTTTATTCCATCAAAAATGTAAGTCTGAAGACTGAAAATTGCGGCAACCAAACCCGATTTCCCCTACAGCATTTCCCTCTCACCACACAGCAATATGGCCCATGACTCAAATCTGAGACATATCTGTGCATTTTGAACTCTTAAAGGGAACCACAGCAAAGCAGGGGGAAAGGGAGTCTCTTCCCCTATACGGTGTGTTTGTGTCCAGTAGTTCCACGGTTCAACCATGAGCACGCAGGGTAAAGTTCGAGGTCAACTCTTCCTGTTTGTTTACACAATAACGCAGAGCTGAACTCTGACTACAAGGGCCACACTAAAAACACTAGCATCAGGAGTCCACCGTGATGACGCAAATCACACTGATGTTTTTCAGCCTCTCACAGAGTGCCACTCATTGAAATCCAATTCAACTGAATAAATGTCATGCTCAGTGACAGCAACACTTCAGTCTGTGCGAGAGGTACAGTGCATTGACAGCCTCTTACACAATTAAATGCAGTGGTAATTAATTTGGCCCAAAAGTAGGATGACTGTTATTCACCAAATTGTTCATAAATAATAGGTTCAATTATAAAAAAAAAATAAATACAAAAAAAATGTGCCTGATGTGGTCTTCTGCTGTTGTAGCCCATCCGCCTCAATATTCTAAGTGTTGTGCATTCTGAGATTATATTCTTTTTATCACAATTGTACAGAGCAGTTTTCTGGTACAGTAGCCTGTCAACCAGTCTGGCCATTCTCCGTTGACCTCTCTCATCATCAAGGCATTTCCGTCAACACAACTGCCGCTCACTGAATGTTTTTTTGTTTTTGGCATCATTCGGAGTAAATTCTAGAGACTGTTGTGTGTGAAAATTCCAGGAGATCAGCAGTTACAGAAATACACAAACTAGCCCGTCTGGCACCAACAATCATGCCACTGACCAAATCACTGAGATCATATTTTTTCTCAATTCCGATGACATTAACTGAAGCTCCTGACCCATATTTACATGATTTTATGCTCTGAAATATTTTTCTAAAAATCTTTGTTTGTGTTCAGCAGAAGAAAGTCATACATATCTGGGATGGCATGAGGATAGGGCTGCTCGATTATGGCAAAAATCATAATCACGATTATTTTGGTCAATACTGAAATCATGATTATTTAGCACGATTACTCATTGACTTTATTGAACTTTTTTTTTTTTTCTTCACTTTTTAACTGTGGATTTCCTTAAACTTGAACTGTAAACTGCACTGGGTAGGGGAATATGTTATTGTCATATAATAATTATTGAAAAAAAAAAAAAAAAAAAATTAACAATTCTTGTTGCACTTAAATCAGTTTTGTATACTATTCTGATGATAGTGAAACTTTGTAGTATGGCACTTTTCATACCACTGTCTCCTTAAGATGATTCGCTTATGTTTTTCCTCTTTTGTAAGTCGCTTTGGATAAAAGCGTCTGCCAAATGAATAAATGTAAATGTAAATGTATGGTAGTCAAATAAAGGAAAGCCTCCATCGCCATAATTTACAGCAGGGGTGCTCACACTACTATGGAATGAGATTTATGATGATACTTTTTCATCACGTTATTGCAGCAAGATCTACAGTACAATAAAGGCTATAAATGATCGCAATAACAAAATATTCAGTAGTCGTCGTGAAATTTGACGATTCTCAATACCAGCTTCAATATCACAACAAATAATAATACTAACTAATATGTTCATTATGGAAGAAAGGTTTCAAGTTCTCAAGTAATTATTCAAGACTAGTAAACAGTCAGTAATACAATAACAATAAATAACAGCAATTAATAGAAATGTATTAAAATTAATAAAAAGAAAAAATACAAATTGAGAATATTCATTGCTTTTTAACAGCAGTTGGCAATCAAGTATTCAAGTAAACATTCAGAATGAAATGCAACATAAAACTACAACTGGTCTTCACTATATGATTATAATACATTAATACTTTTTAAAGCTACTAAAATTTCCCAGTCAAGAGCAGTGAGTGTATTCTCATTTTCTTTTTATGGTTGTTTGATTACTATTATGACACTCTAAACAGCAGCAGGTCTATTAGCTAACATTTATACTTACAAGTCTGACATTTTAATACAAAACCACGTTTTTTCTCTGCTGTTTACATTCACTTTAGACGTTTACATGAATACCTCACCGAGAGCATTTTGGCGAAATTTTTAAATGTATTTGACCGTTCAAGTGCATTAGCGTGAGCATTTCTGCACACACACATATGCAGCCAGTCAATCAAACAGGGCGCAGCTGTTACTAGATCGCTAAAAAATTATCAAATTACTTTCAACAGTAGAATAAGAATATTAACTTTCTAACAAGGCCTAGGCTATCACAATATAGCTGTCATTGACATTGTAATCAGTCTGCTTGTCCGGTTGGGCAAATAAAATTCTCTTTCACTTGCACCTTCAAAAATCCACTTGTCAAGCGTATATGTCGAGCCCTAATTAAATATTGTATTAAACATTCTCCAATAACAATTGTTTCTTCTGCAGTATAGCTCCTAAAGTAAATGTACGTTGTGTTAAAGGAGTTATAGATGTTATTTTGGAAAACAAGCCAAAAAAGACTGATAAACGTATATTGATCCAGTGTATAATGGGCTAAAACTACAATATCTCACCTTTATGTTCACTTCGATCCATCTTGAACTAAAAAAAAACAAACTTTCTATTCTTAATAGAGCTGCATATCACTGATTTTCTTCATGATAAGATACACACAGTGAACACATATATGTGACACATATATCATGATTCATTACATCACGAGCCATCACGTTATAATCTAGCTGCTGCTAACATGCGTGATGAGAATCACAGCGCCAGAGTGTGCATCAGCCGAGAGAAGATTCAATCTCTTCCCCGGTCACTTCACGCAACCCATAGATGCGACGCTGACCACACAGAGAAATGCCAGTTTCTTTACAAACTTTATTTTCATAACTCACTTCCTTATTATTTGAACTTTAATAAAGGATGCTTTAAAGATATAATGCCAGAGTGTTTCATTGTGAAACGGAATGTGGCACAATAATCGTTTTATCTTGATTATCTTGTTTTCATAATCGTTGGAAGCCAGCGTTGGGTAAGTTACTCTAAAAAGTAATTAATTACTAACTACTAAAATACATATACAGTGTAATTAGATTACTGTACTAATTACTCTGTCTGAAAAGTAATTGCATTACTTATTACTAATTACTTTCTAAAACCATTATCAACCTCGACAAGATGAAAAATACAAGCATAAACATGAAACTGTTCTATTAATTCTTTCAAATAAATCATAGAAAATCAAATAAATTATTCATGAATTGGCCAAAGAATTTAAAGGGTCTGCATTAAATTAGAAAACATAAATTGTATCATTAGATGTTAAATTTAAATGTTAAACTCACTATTGTTTTATATAGAACTGTTCTATATTCTACACAGTATTTAAGCCAATTACATGAGAAGTAACTGTAATTAAATTACTGAAAAATTAACAGTAATCCCTTACTGTCTTTTTTTTTTTCAAAGAAAAATTTATTTAATTATAGTAATTAATGACAACACCCAACACTGTTGGAAGCCAAAGTTGTTATTAAAAATACAATTTTATTAATTGCCCAGCCTTACATGAGGGTGAGTAAATAATGAGAGAATTACAATTTTTGGAGAGACTTTTAGCACCATCTTACTAATTTCTGTGTGTAGCTGAGTTCATAACAGCTTTATATTGTGCTCCTCTTCTTCTTCTCTGTCCACAAATACCCGGTGTCATGGGGCAACCTGAACTTGAATTGTGTTATCAATTTATGAACACAACGATGCAACAACAAAATTGAGCTAATGTAGCCAAAAACACCTGCGTACAAACGAGAAAACTGTTGAGTATTTAAACATTGTTTTATCTAATTAAAAATTGACTGTTTTTCCCAATATTTGAGTGTGCTATGTATTTTGTAAGGCAGCAATCCTAACTGAAGTATAACATCATAAGTGGCTGATTTAGAATGCTCTAAATAGGCAGAATTTTAGAACATAATACAAATACACAGTAGACTCGACTTAAAATTGATTAAAAGCAAGAACTATCCTTATTATCCTGAGTCTGGTAAGCAGTGTGGTTTCCACACTTTCATCCATGCCTCAAGACTAATGGTGTTTCGGTCGTGAACAACTCGTGTTTTTGAACCTTTGATCTATTCAAATGTAATCAAATCATTCTTGTTCACATCCATGCACTCATAAGTGACCGATTTGGAACACTTTCCATATATAGCAACTCTGCATATCATACACACGTGCACAGAACTTACAATTACAATTAATGTCTAGAAAGTTATCTGTTAGCATGTTAGCTAAGCATAAAAATTCGTAGCACATAAATATTGGGTAAAATAGTCAAATTTAATAAGAATGGGCTGCACTCACTGACAGTGAAATCCTGCCCACATAATTACACATCAAACATCAAATATGTTTAGATTGGTGATTGTGTAGCATTGCAGAGCATTTTTTCAATTCAGTGTGGACAAAAAAATTACTTGTAGCAGGAAAATTGGCATGTCACGCCTGTTTAGGACACAGTGTTACGCTATGGACTGACAGTGGCAGATTGTGTTAATGACATGAGTGTCTGTCCCTCCACAGAACAAATGACACAGCGGTAATGTAATTTCACAGGCAGATAAAGAGCATGTGTGTGTTTGAGAATAGAGATTCTATTAAATGAGCCCTGACCAGCATCCAGCTTCATGTGCCGTGTTTCATGTACTCGGACAGATTTAATAAACACGGTGCTAATCCGTTTAACACACCACAAGTAGGAAAGTGTGGCACGATTGCCAATAAAATGTGAGCTGGTAAAAAACAGAGAAATCAATACTAATTGAGTAAGTGAAAGTTTATTTTTTCCTACAGTTTTCAGGCACTGTTTGTACTTGTTAAACGATTGTACATACAGCATGCATGAACACTAGGTAATTATCATGGGCTATGTGGGTTGATGCACGTGTAATTGTCTATGTGAACTATATGACCTCTGTGTAACCCCATGACATAAACCCCAAATGGCAGCTGGTGCTCACCTCTTGCAACACCATGTTACATTCAATTCCATTTGAGTGATTAAATGGTTTGAACAGTGGTGGGTTGAATTTATGTTAAAGTAACCCTAGCCGCAGCCTATCCAAAGACTGCCCACAGTCTGTTCATAGCTGTCTGATGCATATATTGCACAAAAATGGAAAGCTTTTTTTTTTTACCTGGCATAAAATCAGATCTGGTCAATAAGGTCTAATCTAATTGGATGCTTTATGCAACTTCCGAAAGTCAGGTGCACTGACTTTTATCAGTCCGTGTTGTATCTGTTTGAGTATTTGTAAGTTTTGTTCTGTCGCATCTTAATTTTGTCAGGTTTTTTAGTTCACTTGTCTTAGTTCGTTGTTTCCTGTCCTGCCAAGTGATTTACCTGTTCCATCATGTGTTTATTAGTCTTGTGTTTTGATTGATCTTTGGTTAATTTATAATTTCTTGTCATTGGTTCTTGTTTCATTAGGTGTGTTCAACTTCATGCAGTGCTGTGCAGATCGATTTGCTCCAGGCATAAAGCAGTATATGTGGGTTTTTCGACTTGAGACGCCCCCATGGCCGCGTCACCTTAACATATACCATCAAAGTAACGTGAGAGCAGTTCTAGACCAGCCGTCTGACTTAGCTGGCACAGTTGCTTCAAAGCAAATGCACAAGCTCTGAATGACAATGGGAAGCGCAAAGTGTCCAGATTGACACTCTTGTCCTCTTTTCAAATCCTCACCCAACTGCAACCGCAAATCTCGCCGATCGTTAAGACAAGGCACAGTTTCAGCATTCGACTTCAACTTTGCCTTGCCTTTCTGAATTTACATATTTTGCATTTTACATATAGTATAATAACCAGAAATGCAAGCGCAGTGTATTTCTAGCGGGAAGACTAGCAGCTGTACATCATCACACCATTAGATAGGTAACTCTTAGCCAATCGCATGTAAGCCATTGCTTTATATGTCTGCTCACAATCGATCATATTGCTGTTTCAGTGTGCTAACACGGCAAAATCATGACATCAAGTCCAATTTGCTCTCCGACTAGCTAACATCCAGCATGGACACAGATTTATTCACGGTTCCTTACCTTATCCAGAAACAGTAGCTCCTCGAACAACACGTCTGCATATTTCCAGATTCTCAGTGGGATCGTGCCCTCTTGGAACAATAATAGACATGTTCCGACCTCTCCAGGCCACAGGAAAATCAGTGCACAGAACATCTCCGGAAGCCTGCCTTCCCTTCCTAACAACGCCGTCACTTCATCTCATCTTCTGACCAATGGGGAGTAAACAATCAGCAAACCCGTATCTTCATCCATATCTTAGGAGATCTCCTTCAATTGAGCCACCTCAATCTAAATGCACAGCCCGACTCGGAAGGAGTGCGCTCCAGGCCAAGTCTGTCAAAATAATACGATCAGACAGCAGCTGATTTCCATCAGAATTAAGCTAAATTATTAATATATTCATCAAATGCATTCAGGTTTAGTCATGGGTCCAGGCCTTCTGATGCCTGTGCTGTCTATCCATCATAACACATCGGCATCAATATCAAAAGCCAATATTTCCTTGAAGGTCAATAACAGAATCTTGTAATCAATACGAAGTTTAACAGGGAGCCAGTGAAGTTGTTGAAGAATAGGAGTTATATGGGCAGTTAGAAGTTTGTGAAATAATCCGTGCAAATTTCAAAACTCATGAGTTTAACAGCCATGTTAGCCTATTTACATTAATTTAAATTGAAGTTTCCACGCCTTTCAGTATGATGCTGTTCACTTTTAATGCACGTGGTTGTGGACGTTACATTTAGTAGCAAGTAAGTAGGTTTGGTAATCATTGGATGAAACCTGTGCTGAATCAAGTTCACTAATTTCATCTTGCTACTGTTAATTTCTGTTCCTTCTGGTAAGTCATAGCTCCCTCATAATGTTTCTTCAACTATGTTGCCAACTGCTTTTTTTGATTTTAAAGTTATCAATGTTTTCATTTTTGCTCCTCTCAATGTATATATATATATATATATATATATATATATATATATACCTGCAATTTTACCCCGCTGACTGGCCCCTCTCCGGAATCACCTTCGGGTGCAGAAGTAGCCCTCACATTTAACATTAACTCTCTATCTGATCTGGATCCTTCTCAATCACTTAAGCTCCTCTTCCTACTACACCTGCTCGACGATTTCCTGCTCATCGATCCCACGGCCCACACCCCTATTTTTGACATTCTTTCAAGCTTTCTCACAAGTTGGGTGTTCCCTTCTCAAGTGAAAAAAACACGGGTCCCACCACGTCCCTCGAATTTCTCAGCATCATGCTCGATTCTCAAAACATGCAAGCTTCCCTGCCTAAAGATAACTCGACAGGATCAGGTCTATTTGCATTTGTTTTTCCCCAGTCAGTTTGGATCAAAACGCAATCTCCTGTCCCTATTAGGCCACCTCAGTTTTGCAATGCGCATCATTCCTCAAGGCCACTCCTTTGTTTCCCGCCTCCTCACACTATCCCATTCCGTCGACAACCTCTGCGACATCATATCAATTGATGACAGATGCCGCTCGGACCTCCTCTTCTAACCACAGCTATTAAATTCCTGGAATGGCATTTCCTTTTATTCATTTGCTCTCTTTGAAATTTATCACATCATCATGGCCAGCGTATATGGGGATCCCCTTTGACACGCAAACGCATCATAGTTTTGTGACAATTCAGCAGTCATCACTATATTCAATAAAGGCCGGTCCTCCTCTAGCCTCATCATGTCCCTTATGAGATGTCTGACACAGCAGAGCATTTCCTGCAACTTCAATATCTCAGCCAAACACATTCCTGAGTTTTTTAATGTAATTGCTGACTCCCTCTCTCGTTTCGCTTCCAGGAGTTCCACAGACCCTGCCAGCAAAAAAACCTGTTCCCTGCCTACCCCTCTCAGACCTCCTGCTGGATTAACTACCCCATTTACTACCCCATTTAAATTCCGCTACAACTCTCATGCAGAAAGGACTTGCCCGTTCCACACTTACTTACTACAGCTCCGCCTGGGCCCACTATTCCTCCTCCTACCAATCACACAGTAATCCTCTATTTTCCGTTCCGATCTTCCAATGTGCGTGTCATCTCAAATGTCCTCTCCTATCATCACTCCATCCCTAGCCCCCATGTCACGCTACTGGTTCAGAAACCACCTCATCACTACCCTAAAAATTGTGGTCTCTCCCCTCATGTCTTCTTGGGGCATTCATTTCTCATCAGGAGCGCGCACACGCCCAGAGAAACCACAGTCACTTCGCTCGGTTTGAAGTGCAGAACGACGTGGTGACGAGGAAGACCACCCCTCCTCCCAACTACCAGATGCTCTGTCTTACCACGGCTGATGTGAGGAAAACTCTACGTAGAGTCAAACCACAGAAGGCTGCTGGACCAGACAACATTCCTGGCAGAGTGCTCAGAGGATGTGTAGACCAGCTGACAGATGTTCTTACTGACATCTTCAATATCTCTCTGAGCAGCGCCATCGGTCCAACGTGCTTCAAGGCCACCACCATCGTCCCCATGCCAAAGAAGTCTTCAGTGTCCTGCCTCAATGACTACCGTCCCGTCGCACTCACACCCATCATCATGAAATGCTTCGAGAGGCTCGTCATGAGGCACATTAAGACCCAGCTGCCCCCCTCACTAGACCTACTGCAGTTTGCGTATCATCCAAACCGTTCAACATACGATGCCATCACCACCACCCTCCATCTGGCCCTCACCCACCTAGATAAAAAGGACTCATATGTTCGAATGCTGTTCATAGACTTCAGCTCAGCATTCAACACACTCATTCCCCAGCACCTGATTGGAAAGCTGAACCTGCTGGGCCTGGACACCTCCCTCTGGAACTGGATCCTGGACTTCCTGACTGGAAGACCTTAGTCAGTCCGGATTGGGAACAGCATCTCCACCACCACCACACTGAGAACTGGGGCCCCCTAGAGTTGTGTGCTCAGTCCACTGCTGTTCACTCTGCTGACTCACGACTGTGCCGCAATGCACAGCTCGAATCACATCAACAAGTTGACCGATGACACGACCATGGTGAGTCTCATCAGCAAGAACGACGAGTCAGCATACAGACAGGAGGTGCAGCGGCTAACGGACATGTCTCTCAATGTCGACAAAACAAAAAAGATGGTTGTTGACTTTAGGAGAGCACAGAGTGACCACTCTCTGCTGAACATCGACGGCTCCTCTGTGGAGATCATCAACACACCAAAGTCCTTGGTGTTCACCTGGCGGAGAACCTCACCTGGTCCCTCAACACCAGATCTATTACCAAGAAAGCCCAACAGTGTCTCTACTTTCTTCGAAGGTTGAGGAAAGCACATCTCCCAACCCCCATCCTTACTACATTCTATAGAGGGACTATTGAGAGCATCCTGAGCAGCTGCATCACTGCCTGGTTTGGGACTTGCACCATTTCGGACCACAAAGCCCTGCAGAGGATAGTGAGGACAGCTGAGAAGATCATCGGGGTGTCTCTTCCCTCCATCAAAGACACTAACAAAAACTCTGTATCCGCAAAGCATACCAGCATTGTGGACAACCCCACACACCCCTCACACAAACTCTTCACCCTCCTGCTGTCTGGCAAGAGGTACTGTAGCATTCAGGCCATCACGGACAGACTGTGTAACAGTTTCCTCCCCCAAGCCATCAGACTCCTCAATACTCAGAGTCTGGTTTGACACACACACACGTGTCCTGAGTTGCACTTTAATTATTGTCACTTTATAACTGTCTGCTACCTCAATAACTGCAATGTCCATAGAACACTATCTCATAGTATGTTATGTTTACATTTGGCATTTTCAGAAACTGTCATCTTTTGCACTACTGTGTACTGGTCGGCGCTACACTGTCTCTTACTGTGTCTATTGTCCTGTTCATTGTTAGTAATTTATTGTACTGTCCCGTATTTTTACACGTGCACTTTATATAGGTATTTTATTTAGTCTGTGTAGTCTCATGTGGTTCTGGGTTTGTCCAATGTTGTTTATGTAGCACCATGGCCCTGGAGGAATGTTGTCTCATTTCGCTGTGTACTGTACTAACTTATATGGTTGAAACAACAATAAAAACCACTTGACTTGACTTGAAAAAAAGATGCTACTACTGCTGCTCTTGAGTCCACCATCAAATGCTCTTCCTCATCCTACCTGAAATATAGTCAACCTAACCCAAATCAACAAACAAGCTCAACTCTCCATCTCTCATCACATCTTTCCCTAAACAATTATTAAATTCAAGCACGTCCATCGTTTCGCAAGGATAACGCATAACTATGTCTACCCTCCTTGCCAGGGCTTCCATAAACTCAAGCATGGTTTCCTTTGCATAGGTATTGCACAGCCAGCTCACCTTCACCGGAAAGCTCCCACTATCATGAGATATCTTTCAATGAAACGGTATTGCACGCAACGTCGCCAATATCGTATGGCTTTACGCATGTCGTTCACCTTTCGGCAAAGATATCCATCAAACAATGTCTGCCCTCGTAAGAGCGTTCATAATCAAATGCTGTTTGTTCCAACTAAAGGTATTGCACACAACATCGCCTTTAGCGTATGATTTACGCTACATTGTTCATCTTTCTGCAAAGATATCTCAAACAACTCTTCACTCGTCGGAGGGTTTTCATGATCAAATGTTGTTTATCTTTCAACAAAGAAACTGCACATCAATGCCGGCCTAACGTAGGGCCTCACAACATTGTTCATCTTTGGCAAAGATTATGCACAACCAGGGGCTCCTCGATGGAGAGCCCTATATTGCACTCAAGGACAAGGATAAAATTAAACTCAAATGAGAAAAAAAAACACACAAGGACAAGGAAAAAATCAAACTCAAAGGAGAAAAAAAAAAACGCACAGCTTTTCCTATTGCAAAGGTATTGCACAACCATGCCAGAGATATTGCGCATTTCGTGTCAAATCTAGGTGTTCACATCTCTTTTTCCCCCCTCTTTTCCAGAATGAACACAAGACCTGGTTTGTACCTGACTGGATCTTCTCTTTTGGGGGTAGTAATCTACTTTCTCTCTTTTGGGGTAGGCTCCTTGCTTCTGACTCCTATATCTGGCAAGATATGACGGTTCCGAATACAACTTCTTCGGACCGCCAGACTTGGCTTACCCCAAAGAGAGACATTACATTTCTGTTTTATATTCATCAAATAAATGTCATCTTAAATTTCACTCAAGTCTGCAAATCTTCCTGATAGAAATGTAAGCACAGCGTAGTTGTAGCGGGAAGACAAACAGCTGTACATCATCGCATCATTAGCTAGGTAACTCCTAGCCAATCATTGCTTTATAAGTCTGCTCACAATCTATCATATTGCTGTTTCAGTGTGCTAACACAGCAACCTCCACCACCAACAGTTGAGTCCCATCCTGCAGGGTGATAGGCTCCTCGCCCCTGCCTCCTATCTATGGCAGGATATGACGGTTCCGAGTACAACTTCTTCAGACTACCAGATACGCTAAAGAGAGACATTACATTTCTGTTTCATATTCCTCTAAGAATGTCATCTTATATTTCACTCAAATCTGCAAGCCTTCCTGATAGAAACATTATTCATTTGAAAAGGTTTATGTGATGTTTGATACAGTGCCTGCTGTGTGTACAAGAAAAAGTCCAATAAAAGCCTTTATTATAAATGTATTTAATAATTTATTTTTAATTCCCAATTTGGAATGCCCAATTCCCAATACTTAGTAGGTCCTAGTGGTGGCACGGTTACTCACCTCAATCCAGATGGCAGATTTCAGTTGCCTCCGCTTCTGAGACTGTTAATCTGTGGATCTTATAATGTGGCTCGCCGTGCATGACATCGCATGTGGAGTCTCATGCTACTCTACGCGATCCATGCACAACTTACCACACGCCCTCCTCTACCCTCCCTAGCAAACTGAATGTTCCTTATTTCTGCCATAGACTGACTGAAGTAAGAGTAGTATGTCTAGTATGCCATTGAACACACGTTGTTACTTTGCAGACGTACTTCAAAGTGGTGCGGCAGTGGTGCAGTCCGACAAAATATCGGACAAAACTGCTTCAAGTTCTGCGCCGATCAGTCTGCGCAGCACTGCATGAAGTCGAACACATGCATGAAGTCTTGTTAACCCATGTGTATTTAAGCCCTCTTGTTTGCCTTGTTCCTTTGTCGTGTTTTGATCATGTGTCTTTGTTGTTGTCATTTGTTCTTGTTTATGGTTTTTGGTCATAGTCATAATCATAGTCTTGTCATAGTTAATGTTTATGTTCTGTTTTGATTTACTTTTTTGTTTCTTCCATGGTTTAAAATATATTTAATAAATCCGCGAGTTCCACACACAAGGTGTTAAAGACATACTTATTAATATTATGCCCTTACCCAAACCCCTTATCTAAACTTAACCAATCAGTAGAGTGTATAAACATAATAGGAAGCTGTTGTGTGTGTGACAGAAGAATTGTTGCGTATTAGATTGAAAGAATGTCCAGCGACATCATTGGTTGTAGTGAAAGTCGTAGGAATTAAAACGAGTGCAGTTACACGATATCATACAAATTGGCCAAATTTTTAAAAGTCCTATGAATTCTGATGATTTCACCATGTAAGTGTGATGGACATTCGGTCTTTTCAATGGGCTGTACTGTTGTTTAAAGTGTTTAGTGTTACACTGATGAAACATCGCAAACATCTTTCCAAAAATTTCAGAAGACAAAAACCTCAAGAAATCATAAGATGTGGACAATTAGATATAATATAGAAGCTTCATACTTTTTCCATTGCATACCACTAAAGAGACCCTCACAGCCTAGTTTTCATTAACATCAAAATATGACGCTACTGTGAATCCATTCTGTGGGTTGGAGGAGGGTTAATTCTTCATTATCGAGACATCACAGTGATATTTCAGTATGTACTCATGATTAGTGCCAACCTGTGATGCAGATGCATGTATCCTCTGCACTGTCACCTGATTCGGTGCTATGATTCACCAGACTGAGGAAACTTATCTTAAAACATCCTCTTTGCTCCCTTAAGTGGGAGAACGTATTCCATTTTTGATATCACATGTAGTTGAGTCAGCTGTTTAATAATCCCTAAAAATATCCCAGACATTAAGCGTAGACTGGTAGCATAAAAAAACAGCTTTAACAGAGTGGAAAAACAACAATAAAGAGCAATGAGATAAAAACACACACATTACAGTTTTAATGTTATGCATCCTGCATCACAGTGTGTGTATGTTTATCAGCCCCAAGGCATCGCACAGCTATTGATTAAAAACAAGGACTATTCTTAGCACTGAGCAGTCCAGTTAGTAGTGTGGTTTTCAACACTTTGCATTAGTGCCTTCAGAATCGTTTCGGTCAAGAATCATTCTCGAGCATTGATTAAACTCATACATTATATTTTGGCTATCACTGTCGTCAGTTTCTATAGCTTGATCAAATTTAAGCCAAAGCCAGTTTACAAAATAAAGTCAAAAACAGTCTCTTTGTATATTTGAGTCAACCAATTTTTAATACAGGATAAGACTTTTGATAGTGTCTAAATAACCTCACCTTATGCCCAAAATATACTCTATGCAAGTCCATGAATGCAAAAAAACCTAGCTAATGCATAGGAGTTTAAAAAGTACTCTGAAATTATATTTAAAAGAAAGTATGGATACTGAAAGTCCATGTATCTAGCCCAAAACATATAAAAAAGTATTCACATTAAATTGCATTTAAGTATTAAAAAAATTCAAAAGTCAATTTTTTCCTAGCTAGAATGAAATGAAAAGAGGAGATTGTGTGAGAGAGGATGTTGTTAAATTCAATTGGTATGTTAAGTAGACTTTTTACTGTTTCTGATGACATATTTCTCCCACACTGGCATTTACAACCTGGTCAAAAAATCATATTACAATACCTACATTTTTGCTAAATTATTTGTATGTAGCCTGTTGTACGTAACACTGCAATTTCCTGGTGGAATGAACACTAGAGGCGCTACAACAAAACAATTGTATTCCCTTTAACTCAAATCATGAGTAAAAAGGCAGATTATCAGTTCATAAACACTTGTTCCTCACTCAATGATATCTTATGACATCTAAACAATTTTACTATAGCACATGACTCATTATAACATTTGCATTACATTGCAAGCTTCTTGATGTGTGATCAAATTGTGCAGTACCTCAACTAATAGAGCTTCCCCATCTGTCACTCACTCAAAGTTGTGTCGATGAATTGACACTAGGGGTCGCTCCTGTGGAGCCCAGACATCTCTGATCTTGAGAAAAGGCCAATGAAAATTGCTGTGTGGAATTTGCATGCCACTCCCCCGGACATACGGATATAAAAGGAGTGACGTTGCAAACACACGTCAGATATATTCTTCGGAGCAGAGAGAGAGCAAGTCACAGAGCTGAATTCCTCTGCCATCTCTTCAAGCTGTTGGATCTAGGGCACATTCCAGCAGTTCTCCCCCTCACACACTACGTTGTGCTGAGCAACACACCCCTTGGCGCTTCAGCAGCAGATTACAGAGTGAATAACTTTGTTTAGATATATATTTATATACCTCCCTATATATATATATAAACCTCGCTGTGGCGAGGTTGCCGGTTCGTTTCACGGCGGACCTGCGATCTTATTTGGCATGCCAGACGACGATGAGATTCTGATCGCAGCATCGGAGAGCGGGTTCGTCGCCTACAGCGCTGCTGGACACGCCGCCTCCACCTTGCATGCCATGGCACTCCTGCAAGTACACCAAGCCAATGCAGAGAACTACATGAGGGTAGTCCTGACACGGGTCTAATGCAGGAGCAGTGCTCAGCGACCGACTTTGCCCTCCGGGCAACGAAGGTCACGGCGCGGCTTTCAGGCAGGCGATGTCCACCTTGGTGGTCCAGGAACGCCACCTCTGGCTCAACCTGGTCGAGTCGCGAGAGACTGACAAGGTACGCTTCCTTGATGGCCCCATCTGTGATTGTTGCATATGAGACCACTTCAGCACTGGCTACAGACCTGAGTCGAGAGACAAGCATGTCACGCAGGCTTGTTGCCACTTTTTCAGCCCCTGGTCAGACCTAGCGTTCCTACGGGCAGGAGTTCTCCTAGGCCAGGACCCCAGGCATGTTGTGGTCACGACAGATACCTCCCAACGGGGCTGGGGTCCCATATGCAATGGGCACTCAGTCACAGGCCTTTGGACCAGTCCACGACTGCGTTGGCACATCAACTACCTCGAGTTGCTGGTGGTACTACTTGCCCTGAGGAGGCTATTGCCATTGATCCGGGGCAAGCACGTGTTGCTCCGGATGGACAACACAGCTATGGTAGCGTATATCAACCGCCAAGAAGGCCTATGGTATGTCACAACTCGCCAGCCATCTCCTCCTTTTGAGTCAGCATCGGCTCAAGTCGTTGCGAGCCACTCATATCCCAGGCTGCCTCAACAGCACAGCGGACGCGCTGTCGCGGCGGGTTACGGCCAGGGGACTCTCCCCTGAGGCTCCACCCTCAGGTGGTCCAGCTGATTTGGAGTTGATTCGGCCAAGCACAGGTAGACCTGTTCACTTCCCCAGAATCCACCCATTGCCCACTGTGGTACTCTCTGACCAAGGCTCCCCTCGGCACAGATGCCTTGGCACACAGCTGGCCCCTGGGGCTACGCAAGTATGCGATTCCCCCAGTGAGCCTACTTGCACAGACAATGTGCAAAGTCAGGGAGGACGTGGAGCAGGTCCTCTTAGTGGCCCCTTACTGGCCCTCCCGGATTTGGTCAGGTTCCTGAGAGGCACGATGATAAACCCCCCCAGGCCGCGCCCCGTGCCCTAGTGGGACCTCTCCGTGGTCCTTCGGGGCCTTCCAGGAGCTCCCTTCGAGCCCCTTGAGTCAGCAGAGCTAAAGGCGCTCTCTCTGAAGACCGCCCTCCTGACGGCACTCACCTCCATCATGAGGGTAGGGGACCTGCAGGCGTTCTCTGTCAGTGAACTGTGCCTAGAGTTCGGTCCGGTGTACTCTCACATCATCTTGAGACCCCGACCGCGCTACATGATTAAGGTTCCCACGACCCCTTTCAGGGATCAGGTGGTGAATCTGCAAGCGCTGCCCCAGGAGGAGGCAGACCTAGCCTTGGTGCTGTTGTGTCCATTGCACGCTCTTCGCATCTACTTGGATCGCACGCAGAGCTTTAGAAGCTCCGAGCAGCTTTGTCTGCTTTGGTGGACAGCGGAAGGGAAGCGCTGTCTCCATACAGAGGATCGCCCACTGGGTCATCGATGCCATCACTATGGCATACCATGCCCAGCACATGCCGCCCCCTGCTGGCCTAAGAGCCCACTATACCAGGGGTGTTGTGGCCTCTTGGGCCTTGTCCCATGGCGCCTCTCTAGCAGACATATGTAGAGCCGTGGGCTGGGCAACACCTAACACCTTTGCAAGGTTGTCAGCCAGTTTTGTCCCGTGTGTTATCAGGTGACACAAACAGGTAAGTTCTGGTCAGCTGGCCGGGTGTATTGCTTGTGCATAGCGCATTTCCCCTCCTTTGAGGTGAAGACGTGCGCTCTTTCCCCAGCTGCATTCGCAAGAAGTGTGAACCCTGGAAGTTCTTCCTCCCTAGCCTAGCGGCCGTTGAGTTTTCGGAGAGGCTTGCTGCCGCCCCAGTACGGGTTTCAACAGGCCCAGGTGCTGGTTGTCCCCCTAGGCAACCCTGTGTGATGTATATTCCACAAGATGGTTTCTCTGCCGGTAAACCGCGTCTTCCTTGGGCAGAGGGCCCTCTGTCCTTGGTTGACGTGTTTGTAGTAAATTCACCCCATGGGTAGGATCTACCACGACGCCGCTCCGCACGATGTGCTTCCGCTCCTAACTGGTAAGACCATGTGTTGCATTCCACCTAACCCCCCCACCCACAACCCCCCCCCCCCCCCCCCCTCGGGGCCGGGTGTGGTCTCAGCGGTGTCCTCCTCTTTGGAGGGACACCCCCCAGGGAACGAGACGTTGTGTCCCTCCTGCCACAACACTGAACCGACCGCTGAAATGGCCGGGTCTTTGGCTCGGCTCCTCAGTGCGATACCTTACGTGTGTTTGCAGCGTCACTCCTTTTCTACCCGAATGTCCGGGGGAGTGGCATGCAAATTCCACATGCTAATTTTCATTGGCCTTTTCTCAAGATCAGAGATGTCTGGGCTCCACAGGAGCGACCCCTAGTGTCAACTCATCGACACAACGTCTCGTTCCCTCCATCGGGGAACGGAGGTTACATCAGTAACCGAGACGATTGCACTTGTGATGTGCAAGACTGGGGTTCGAGTCCTAAAGAGCATGCGAGTCGACAAGTGAACCAAAAGTGTCATAGAAGCACCACAAAATGATGTGGTTGCTTCAGAAATTGTGTTTTTCATCTCATATTTGCTTTTATGACACTATCAGTTAGGTTTAGTTTCAAGGTTTAGGGTAGAGACGGGAGCTTGTTTTTGTTGATTTAAACCTTGAACCTCATCTGTTAAGTAGAACATTTCACTTGCTTTTAGCGCCACACAGTAGACTGCCCTGAGACCTTTTATGAACCATATAATTTTTTACAAAAATATTTTAGATGAAGCTTTGAAGAAAGTTGGTAATGTTAATGATTTTATGAATTGTTTTCTGAGGATTCCAATCAAACCTTGCTTTTGAGCAGATGAATGAATTCAATAAAATGAAAAATTAATATTTACTCAGATTTTATAATTGTAATTATCATTATTATTATCTTTAGTAGGCGTTTATAATTAAGTTTATGACAGTCAGTCTACTAAAATCATCAGTGTTTCTCACATCATGTACATAGTTTTGAATGAATACATCACATTCAGTCAGGTGTTCACATACGGTCTAGTTGCACAAATGTTTAAATGTATATGAAGCTCAAATCAAATCAGAATTCCGCATCTGGAGATGGTCGGAACTCCACACAGCCACCATACGACGCACAATTTGAAATGATTGACCTCTGTTCTGTAATCTGTCATTTGTCAGATGCAGTGAAAAGGTTGCTTCTGTCCAGTAAGATGAAAGAAAATTATCTGAAAAATGTACTTTTCAAGTTTAAATAAAATTCTTTATTTCTTTGGAAATGTAATTAAGTACAAGCACAAGTATTCAGTTTAAACTGCACTCAAGTAAATTACAAATCCCCCCGAAAAATACTTAAGTACATACATAGTATTTTTACTCAATTATTTTACACCCCTGGGTAAGAAAGTGAGGAGTTGCACCACGATTCCCCACTGCTGACAAATGACCCACACCCACGTAAAGAAAAATAAATAAATAGCAGTTTCAGTTATAAAATTTTACAAGCATTATACCTGCTGGTAGGATTACAGTTTGTTAGAAGTCATACTGGTAAGACTATAAAACTACAAATGTGGAAAACAAAAACACTTGATTATGTGCCATTTGTTCAAAAGTAAGATAAAATAGCAAGTAAGCCATGGACATAGACCAATTATCTGCATGGTGCAGAGCAAGTTTGTTTACTTGCGTGACCTTTTGAATAGCTCATGTGTAAATTATGCTCTGTTATAATCATGTTTGATTGTAGAAAATGTCACTGGCTTAATCTGCCTTCAGAAAATCCAAGATATGACTATTTCTATTATTTCAAAAGCCTCAAGAAAAGAAAACAACGCTGAGTCCCAAATCAGTCCCACTGTCTGAATATTTTAACATTGCCCTCTATAAATTAGCTGGTAATTAACTTTTTACTACTTATGTTTATTCCAAAATATTACTATATATATGTTGGTCCTCGTACATAGATAGGACACAAAGGCAGTCCTACATACAGTCATAAAGCCTGACTGTAGCCTGTAGGAACACTCAAAGCCTGATAACACAAACAGCACTAAAATCAAACAAAGGGAGTCCAAAACAGCCTACAGATCAAGCTTTGCTCACTTTACACCTATGTGTGAAATTCTGAAGGATCAAACTCTCAACTCCTATTGGATGAAACACAAGACAGAACATGTCCCTCAACCATGACGTCATCGAGAGTATAAAACCTCAGAGATCCTTCTAAGCTTTGCTTCCAGAGACAGTATGAGCCGAGTCTAGTTGCAGCCCTGCTGCTCCCAGGTGTAGCTTTGTTGCCCAAGGAAGTAACGTACGTACCTGAACTTTGGCCATACAATCTCCATCTCACTGGATGAGCCAAGATTTCTCCGTGTTCCACCGAACACGCTAATGGATCCGAAGGAGACCGCTGAGCAATCCGCGTCTCACCCTTTTGCATGCAGAAGTGAATAAAGAAGATTTCTCTTCCTTCTTCAACCAAGTCGACGTCACAATATCTCCGCCAACCAGGCAAGAATTAGTTGACGTACCACCCACCAACAGATTACCAACAGAGCGAGGAAATGGCCTCCCGTCATCAACCGAGCTCAAGGAACCGAGTCCGAGTCAAACGACTTACGAATACACAATCTACCCACATCTTCACATGACTCAACTAAGAGGTTTATGTCTGGGCAGAGATAGATTATTAAAGTGTGTTATTCTTGTGTATCAAGACAAGAATCCGAGTCTGCCGAGTCTGCTCATTGCTGCTAATAATATTCAAGGTATTACTGTATCTTTATGTTACCACGAATGAGATTTGATGTGTTGTCGTCCAACCACATTGGGCTGCTTGTGAATTTCCGCCATTGCGGGTGAGAATGGCTGGGATTACGAGCCATTCACTGCATCTCTGAGTGATAACGGTTGCCTACTCAACCACGATCGCTAAAACCAGTATCGGTGCCGTCACTCTGTTCTCTCTCTCATACTAACCGTACACACACACACACACACACGACCCCTCACAAACATACCCACACACACATTTGGCGAGCAGATAACTTGGCGATAGAGACCAGCTTTGTCCCTAAATTATCGTACCAGCGGATATACATTAAAAGGGCAGACACCAGTAACCAGTCTCTTCACCCACATTTGTGGTCACATTCTCTGGCCAAAAACCTCACGTGACGTACTCTCAACAAGAGCCACGTCCACCATTTTGTGCACTCCTTCTCTCCTTACACACACACACACCCACATCTACCCTCCTCATGTATTATAGGCTTATTTGTTACCATATGTAATCATGTTACTGTTTAGTTTGTAGTTGGAAGTCAGAAGTTTATTGACTGCATTGTATTGATTATTTATTGATATTACTGCATTAATAAACTTTGTTATACTTTAAAGAGAAGTGTTTTGGTTTTGTTCCGCATGCACCTGTGTCAAGGGCTGGCAGGGGATGTCAGTGCTCGGATTCAGGCCTTCATTGTTTTCCTTTTGAATGTTGATGTTCTCCGGACGTTTTCTAAGAGAACAATTCTATATTGAGACCGCTTTACTGTCTGGTTATTAGTCCCTGATTCCAGGGTGGTGCCCTGGCAATATTGATCCTTATTAATATTATATCTATTTATTTTGATAATTGATAGTTATCTTTGATGATTGTTGATTTGAAGGATTAATAAGCTAATGTTGATTCTAATCAATGTTCTATTGATGTTAATAATTAATAATTAGCTTTGATAATTATTAATTAATGCTAAAAACCATAGCCGTTCCTGAATGAAGCACCAAACACATATATATATATATATATATATATATATATATATATATATATATATATTTTGGAATCATATTTTGTAATTTATGTCTGAAAAAGGCAGTGAAACAATTAAAAAATATTGTTCATATTTAAAAAAAACTTTTGTCCACCAAATCAAATGCAGCTGGCCTTTTCAACATGCAAGTGACCATTCGGAAAATGTTTTGACATTTTATGAAAAGGCAAGTTTTCTTCAGGTCAAAAGAAATAATCCTACGAAAGTGTCATGAAAAATGCATGATATTTGTAAAATATATATATATATATATATATATATATAGAGAGAGAGAGAGAGAGAGAGAGAGAGAGAGAGATTTTTTGAATAATTCATATATTCTAGCAAAGCATTTAATACGTTTTAGTTTTTAAATTCTTAAGTCATTAAATCATTTCTATTTATTTATTTTGGTAGAAAATGCTAACTTTTTCAAAAACTTGTACACAAAGATAATATTTCTTCGAACTTCACACGTGTTCTAAACTAGATTCTTCATTTTATCACCTCTGATCACCTTATTATTCAATGACCCAATTATTAATGTCTGTACTTTTATTTTTTATTTTAAAGGATCCCAGCTACCAAATCAGTTCCATAAGCCACCACCTAGAACTTAGTGGCACTCTAATATGTTACTCTGGAGCCTTAATTTACATTTGGCTTTTTGAAGCACATAAGTGAACTTGTAATCAATCTATTTATTTATTTATTTAAATGGTCTTTGTCTTGGTGAGGCAACACAGGGATACTGTAATCATTAAAACCAGAGAGAAAATCAGTGTGTGCACTGAAGTAGGCAAAGCCAAGAAATTAAAAATAGCTCCTACTCTCATGAAAAGAGATGATGCCATCAGGGCATGTGAAAAAGTTCATGGCTGTTATCATTCAGAGGCTTCCTAAGAAAGTGGCCCACAGTTACACATGCATTCATCATTAGACCATCTAGGAGACATAGCTTTCATGATCGTCTGACAAAAAGTGATGCATATGCAAGAAAGAACTTGTCCTAAAGGTCTCTAACAAGCCAAATCCACAGCACAGTTGGCCAGTGCACCTCAGGGAAAGAGATGATGTTTGATTTGAATGAAAAGGGGAAGAGAGAATGGGACGACAAAATCTTTAATGGCTTTGAAATCATCACTTGTGCCACATACTGGGACCGTCCCTACATGTAGATTAAAATAAGATTAAAAAAACATTAGAACTAATTCATGTAAAGCATGCCCTGCGGTTTTTAAAGCACTTAATTGCTTGTTATGACATTTTTATAGTCTTGTCTTGTAACAGCTCATAATCTGCACTATATGTGATGCCATAGTAGAAAGAACTTAGATGTGAATATTTTCATGAATCAGATGGTTAACAGCCACTTCAGTTCTCTTCAAGCAGTAAAACAGTCAGGAGGGGTAAAGTAAACATGTTTACACTCCTAGATAATGCAGAGGTTTTTGTAGGCACCAGGACAAAGCAGATGTTTAGTCCAGCTGTACATCTTTGACATTTAAGCAACAGCTCTGTCTAAAAACGCTTCAGACAACCACATAGTACCAACACAATCAACAAAACATACAGCAATGAATATATTAAGCTAAACAGTGGAGCTGTATGCACTTCTAACTGCGTGCAAGCAAAGACATGCTACAGTATGGGGAAGAGAGAAGCAGCCATGTTTTAAACAGTAGCCTACCAATATAACATGTAATGTAAATGAAGAGAACATGCTAATTAGAGAAACACTATTTAGCACAAAAAATTACCTTATACGTATACGAGAAACATTTGTGGTTATACTGTTCAATTTTAGAAAAGAAGACATTCTACGAGATTTAAAGGCTAAAGCAGTGCATATAAAAGAATAAAGGTTAGAAAAAGTGCCCATATATAAGAGTAAATAACTAACCTACACAGTCAGTTCTTCCAGTTCTCGTGACTCGCGTTTGCAGTGACTAAAATGTAAAGACAACAGAAAGTTAAAACTGCAAAAACACATTACAGTCGGCAGCAATATGAATATGGGGGGGGGGGGGGTACAATTTACATATTTCAATTGATCATTGTAAAAAAAAAAAAAATGGGGGGGGGGGCTTGCTTGTTTTGATTATTGGGGGGTTACCTCCCCCATCCCCCCTGAAATCTACGCCTCTGGTCGGCAGGATACAGGTTATGCTATATAATAAGCAAGCATATGTACGTAAAAAACCAACCTCTATTTCTGAATCTGGATAAATGTAAACAACTCGCGGATAAGTCCTGTCAGTTCTACTGCCTCGGGCGCTGTCTCTCTGCTGTCCGTGCGCGCGTGGATTCATGGAAATATGGCTACATAAATTATGAAAAATAGGATATTTCGTCATGAATTAATTAACGATTGCATTTAACGTTCGTATAATTAAACTACGTAGAATAAACTACGTAAACTCTCTTTAAACGTAGAATAAAACAACGTATCTTTTTTGTCTTGGGTGTTAAATCAATTTAGCTCATTTTACTAATGAAACTGCGGATTTTGTCCAAGCTACATATTTACGTAAAAAAACACATGAGATAAGAATGATGTCAAGCAAACTACTTGTTTTTAAGAGTTGCGCAAGAGTAACCTACATGCAACTATATTTTTTTATTTTAAGCATTAGTTTCTTTCTTTTTTCTCTCCATCAAAAATAAACAAATGGCCAAAATCTAAATAATCAATCCACGTGGATAATCTACAAACGGATCAATTAATAAAGTAGATTTATTCAATGAACACACCCTGCAAACAAGAAAGAAACAAAGAAAAAGAAGCAACTTCGTCTAGTTTAACTATCCAGGACAAAACGTTAGCTGCAGTTTAAAAATAATAAATAAAAAAGTAATCCACCTTAATGCTCGTTTAATTCCGCGAAAATCCTCAATCTGCGAACCACAGCCACGCATCTTCCGACGAACAAAATCAGACGGAATCCCAGTTTAGGATTAACACGTAATCCAGTCCTGAGTGGAATGATGCAGGATGAATCCTTCGGAGAATATAAAATACTTTTCTATTTGGTGTTTGTGGTTTGTGGTGACACGCGTGAGTCCCGCTGAAGGAACTGTAGACTCGAATGAAGAGTTCAGTGAATCTTCTCAGCGTCTATCTGCATCAACAGCCTGACGTCAACACTCAGCTCAGTGCCTAATATACAATAACTGAATTAAACAATATAACAAAATGACATCATTAATTACAGTCAACATCACTGTGATCGTTGACACAGTGTGAAACGGTTCTATGAGGTACCAACTTCCAACTTCTCCAAATATAATGTTGAATATGAAAAGGACATATTATTTGTAATAGCAGCCTACTTTTGTTCTCTAGAGCTATATCTGTTTGTATTCAACATTGAAGAACGGGGCTAGTTGTCACACTTTTTTCTCCAATAAATATCTCAGGATGGGTTTTATTTTTGAATGTTTCTGTATACATGTATTAAAGTTGTGGGTAAAAATCTGTTGAGTATTCTCAATGTTATAATCCAGGAAAAAAAAAGATACAGCTCATTTAACACATATTGACATTTTGTGACAACTTGCCCCCTGTCAACATTTAAACAGTACCAAAATTCACTAAACAGCAAAAATGAAAATATTTAACATACAAAATATCAAACCAATTTTTATGCCAACAGAATGTGTAGTTCATAAATTGTATAAAATAAATGACAACAAATAAAACATATTGTACGTGACATCTTGCCACAATAAAAATGTGATTACCTGCCACAACCTTTTTTTTAAATACCCTTGAATTTAGTGAATTTATTCCTGGTAAGTATTTATTATGAAGGACAGAAATCACAGGAAACCTTTTTATGACCTTTTTACAACTAGCCCTTGTCTCCCTATAGCCAAATAAACTCTGCACACTTCTTAAACACATAAAACTGCAATAGGACAAATCTCTATTTTAAGCCATGAAAAGTACATGACTGATATGCACAAAGAGAACTCTCCATTTAGGGACTCTCCAAAAGTAATCGCAGCGTGTGCAGTAACTCACTCTGAATAAATACAATGTCATTGCACAGGCGTAATCCCATTACCTTTATTTCTGCATGTAAACATCATTTTCAACACTTAAAGACGGGCATATGGAAACTTGCACCATTAGAAAGTCATCCTGCTTCGAGCACAATGTAAATGAGATCCATTATTGTATGTCTGTAAGAATCTGGTCCCCTCTGATGTCTGATTTATTTGTGTGTGTGAAGAGTCCTTGGGAGGTCCAGCATCAGAGATGGGTAGTAACGCGCTACATGTACTCTGTTACATTTACTCGAGTACATTTTTGGGGGAAAATTTACTTTTAGAGTAGGTTTAAAAGTGGGTACTTTTTACTCTGAATCAAGTACGTTTCTTTTGCTTTTACTTCGTTACAATGGGAAGTGTTCCTGTCATTACATTACTGGATTTAATTTGAATTAATGTGTAATTTATTGAGAGATTATTGAATGGGACATTAATGACAGCGGATGCTCACACAGCTGTGCATGCTGTCACAGACCGTCACTCAAGCCGAGTCCATCACTGCTGCAGCATCAAACCCTTCAAAGTGAAACACTTTCTTCACTCCGCACATTGAAAAAAAGAATAGTTTCATGCAGTGCCTTTATTTAACACCAAGACAAGCTGATATTACATTAAAATCTCAGCTTCAACTTAAGGCAGCACACTGTGGTAAGTTATGGCTTTTATGATAATGCAGGCTTTTCTGTGGCATGATGATAATCATGTTGATTCTGTAAATATGGGCTCTTGTGATATCAGTTTTTAAGTCTAGATTTTTACACTGTTGCAGAAATATATTAGTGCGCTTTGCACCACGTCCCACAAGTCATAAGCAGTATTTACACATTTACCCCGTGCCCTCACGGGAATACTGGAAACTATCGAAGCTACTTCTGGCTGATTAACTCAATAAATCCATGTAAACATCCAAGTTAAGGGTAAATGCCTTTTGCTCCAGTGGTTAAATCAATATCTTCAGAAGCGATGTGATAGGTGTGGATAAGAAACAGATCAATTTTACATTCTTCTTCTTGTGTTTTTGGTGATTCACATGGAAGAAAGAAAGTCATAGAGGTTTGGAACAACATGATGGTGAATGATGACAGAATTTCCATTAATAATAATCATAATTCTGTGGTAGATGTTCAATGTGTATTATGTAATGGAATATATGGGAGTTAACATCTATTATGTAATTTGTGAAAGTAACGAGCTACTCACTGCTTGAGTACTCTTTTAATTGGATACTGCCTTACTCTTATTCAAATAATTATTTACATTAGTACTTTTACTTCTACTTGAGTAATTATTTGTTAAAGTAACTGTAATTTTAGTAGAATACAGTTTTTGGCTACTCTACCCTCCTCTGTCCAGCATTACTCTCAGATCCTGTGCAATGACAATGTTCACTTAAAAACAATGAAATGATAAAACATTATTAATGGTGCTGCTTAGACAAGAATATCATATAATGGGCTCATTTCACATGAGCAAGTATGCATTTGCTTAGTACAGTGGTTCCCAACCCTGTTCTTGGATATAAAAAAAAAAAAGTGTTGTGTTGGGGGATCTCCAGGAACAGGGTTGGGAACCACTGGCTTAGTAACTCCCCAGCAACACCCTGGCAATGACCCTTAACACCCTAGCAAAAAATTTAGCATCTGCTTATAAATAACCTAGCAACTCCCTAGAACACCCTAGCAACCACCCATAAGATCCAAGCAATGTCTTAGCAATCACATAACACCACAGCAACCACTTGGAAAATACTGAAAAAGTTGTCAACAAGTGGTGGTGAGCTTTGCTCAATGGAAACACACTTAATGACCCAAAACACCCTCCCAACTGCCAAGAAACTCTAAAAACCACCCAGAACATTCATTCACTTTAGCAGCCATCTAGCAATGCCCTAGCAACCCCCCCCCCCCCCCCCCCCCCCACACACACACACACACACACACACACACCCCCATAACACCTTAGCAATGCCCTTGTAACCCCCAGAATACCCTAGCAACGAAATAGCAACCACACAGAATATTCTAGCAGTGCTTGGATATTGAATGTAGTTGGAGGCTCCGGTGTACACATGGATACAGGACATCTTATCAGAGTGAATGGACATAAATAACGAACGAAAGTAAAAGACGGATATCCGAAAACATGTCATCTGATTAGGTAAATGCCATGTCTTATGCTGTTGTTTTGACTTATTGGAGACATAAATGACATTACAAAAGTTAGGCAACGTTTGTTAACATTAGACATAATGATTGCTAGTCTGACAAGGTCAAAAGTTCTAAAGTTTTTGTATCTTCAGGATATTCTGGCCAAATAGACCACAGTAGTGACTAATTTCTAGATTTTCATTGTTACCAACTAGTGGTCAACATAATTTCAAGACTCACATGACCTTAACAAGCCTAGGACTAAATAATTTATTTATATAAATTATTGCAGTTATAAAAGAAATACACAAGTGTGCTAGCAAGTGAAAAGTTCTGCCCCGATTACAGTATAATTATTTTATTTCACTGTGTATGTAATTACGCAACTATATATAAACCATATCAATAAAATATCTTACCTGTTGAGTAAGAAAAAAGTCATCTCTGGGTCGCTTTTAATTGAAGTCAGAAGTTTGCATACACTTTACCAAATACAACTAAATTCTTCGCAATTCCTGAAATTTATTCATAGAAAACTTTCCCTATCTTTGGTCAGTTAGGATCACTACTTTATTTTAAGAATGTGAAATGTCAGAATAACAGAAGAGAGAATGATTTATTTCAGCTTTCATTTATTTTTGCACTTTCCCAGTGGGTCAGAAGTTTACATACACTTTGTTAATATTTAGTAGCATTGCCTTAACTTGTTTAACTTGGTTCAAACTTTTTGGGTAGCCTTCCACTTAGCTCATAATAAGTTGCTGGAATTTTGTTCCATTCCTCCAGACAGAACTGGTGTAACTGAGTAAGATTTGTAGGCCTCCTTACTCGCACATGCTTTTTCAGTTCTGCCCACACATTTTCTTTCGGATTGTGGTCAGGGCTTTGTGATGGTCACTCCAATACCTTGACTTTGTTGTCCTTAAGCCATTTTGCCACAACTGTGGAGGATGCTTGGGGCCATTGTCCTGCATCAAAGCACCACCACAACATGTTGCATCTCTAGGAGACAGAATGCATCTCCTTCCTGAGCAGTATGATGGCTGTGGGGTCCCATGGTGTTTATACTTGTGTACTATTGTTTGTACAGATGAATGTAATACCTTCAGGCATTTAGAAATTGCTCCAAGGATGAACCAGACTTGTGGAGGTCCACAATTTTTTTCTGAGGTCTTGGCTGATTTCTTTTGATTTTCCCATGATGACAAGCAAAGAGGCACTGAGTTTGAAGGTAAGCCTTAATATACATCCACATGTACACAGTACACCTCCAGTCAGAAGCTAATTGTCTAAAAGCTTGACATAATTTTCTGAAATTTTCCAAGCTGCTTAAAGGCACAGTTAATTTAGTGTATGCAAACTTTGACCCACTGGAATTGTGATATAGTCAAAATAAATGTAAGAGAATCATTCTGTAAACAATTGTAGATGACTTGCCAAAACTATAGTTTGCTAATCTAAAATCTGTGGAGTGATTAAAAAAAATGTTTTAATGACTTCAACTGTAAATCCTTTCAGATTTCGGAGTTGTCGCCACCTCTGAAAAGCCAAGCTGATATTCTGGTTTTATTACGGACTCTATAGTTTCCGTTTTTGCTTGTAGACTCTGCTCTGTTCGAGGTTTCTTTGTTTTTACAACCGGTGATTCCCAGGAGGTTTGTTGTTTTGACAAACAGTTTTTAGTAGTTTTCAGATACTTCCACACCATACACGCAATACAGTAGCTGGAGCATATTTTCTCTGTGTACAGATATGATGTCAACGCAAGGGCGAATGACGTATGTATGCAATTTTCTATGAAATCTGTCCCGTCAGCTCTAAAATATAAATAATTATTATAGGTTTATCAAAGTGTATTTGGGTAAAGACATGGTTTGGAAGATTGTAATCTCTCATTAATAACATTTTTTTATTTTTTAACAAAACAAAAAAAAAATACATACATAGTGTGGCTTTAAAGGATTATTTCACCCAAAAATGAAAATTCAGTCATTGTTTGCTTTCCCTGTGTTGTTAGTACCCTATATTGTTTTCTTTCTTTTTCTTAACACAAAGGGAGGAATTGTGAAAACATTTTGTTGTTCAGTGATGTCATACAATGGCAGTTTATGGTGACCCCATCTTCAAGTTTCAAGAGGACACAAAAGTATAATTCAGAAGTCTAATAAATTATTCCATGAGACTCATGATTGTTATGAAAGCATATGATAATAATTTGGTGAGAAACAAACCAAACTCAAATGTATTATTTGGTGAAACCAGTTGAAGCAGTTGGCTGATCATTGATCTCCTGTGCACATTCACGATAGGGCATGAGAGCAACAGTTTGCTGCACAAAAGCAAGAGAACAGAAATTACTAAACATATCTGAAGAGTTTGTAGTTGAAGAATTGATGCATTTCTATGCCAGTTCACAGTGGCTGGAGTTACCCTTTGTGATGCCAAAAATAGAAAACAAGCGATTGATAGAATGTACCGTCGCTCATCACTGCAGGTTAGGACAAAAATGTACATATACCATATACTATGCCATTGTGTTAGGACATGGTGTGGATGTTGCTGCCTGTAGCCTCCTCTATGTTTCTGTTTGATTTCCATGTACTCAGTTAAAAAAATAAGGCTGGGCATAGAATTGCATCAAAACTCTTTAGACAGGTTTATTAAGTTCTGTTCTCTGTTTTGTTGTTTTGCTGTGTTGTGTTCAGTTGTCTCTTTTGCTGTGGAGGACCTGTTTTTAAATAAAATAAACAAGTTTTCACTTGAATGCCCCAATATCGGTGAAGGGACTTCACTTTGTGGACTGTTGATATCATGCCCTATCATGAATGCACACAGGAGATTAACAGTCAGTGAACATTTTCACTAAATAATACATTAGATTTCAGTTAGTTTCTCACCAAAGCTTTTTGTATGCTTTCATTACAATCATGAGTCACATGGAATTATTTAGCAGTCTTCTGATTTATACTCTTGTGTCCTTCTAAAGCTTGAAGAGGAAGTCACTATAAACTTCCATTGTATGACATCACTGAGAACAAAATTTATTCACAATGTCTCCCTTTGTCTTAAGAAAAAGAAAGAAAGTCATATGGGGTTATAACAACACAGGGGTGAGTAAACAATGACTGCAAAATAAGCTGTTGGTTAAGCCATTAAATTACTTAAATCAGGTTTTTACCATAGAAATGCCATAGCAACCACACAGACCACCCTAGCAATTATCTAACAATCCAAAGAACACCCTAGCAATGCCATAGCAACCACACATACCACCCTAGAAATGATCTATCAATCCCAACAACACCCTAGCAATGCCATAGCAACCACACAGAACACCTTAGCAGTGCTATATTAACCCCCAGAACACCCTAGAAAGGCTATAGCAACCACATTGATCACCCTAGCAACCACCCAAAACACCATAGCAATGCCCTAGTAACCCCAAAGAACACCCTAGTAATGCCATATCAACTACAAAGAAAACCCTATCAATGAGCTAGCAACCACACAGAACCCCTTAGCATTTCCCCAAACCCCCAGAACACCCTAGAAATGCCATAGCAACCACACATAACATCTTAGCAACACCCCTGCAACCACCTAGAACATCCACAGCAACTGCATATCAAATACTGAGAAAGTTAGCAACTTGGTGGTGAGTTTTGCACAAGCACGTATCACTCACACTTTCTTCAGAAATGTACAAATCTAGTTACAGCACAACAGGGCACAGAAGCTGAATGCTGTCAGATCTTTATTGCTGGATATAAGCATGAGTGAGCTTCTTTCTGACAAGGGCAAAATTGCAGGTGTGATGGTAAATGTTAAAGTTAAGAATGATTGCCCAGTTCCATATACAGTATAAGAACTTCAGTGGACACATCTCTCCAGTGTGTCTTGCTTTAACCCCATTGCCCTAACTATTAACCTCCTCATAATGTTCCTCTGACTCCACACAAACCTAACACAGTTAGGTTCAGCTTAGACAGTTCAGCTTCAAGCCATTTGTGTGTTCAATCATGATCTCCTGCTTACGATGACACTGCTGTAAACGCCACTGCGTGGGAAGCATCAGGCCCATGGCGGCATATGTTCGTGTGTGCCAGTGAAATGCCAAGCATAAATAAAAACTGCTGTCATGGGTGACTGACCCCATGATGAGTGACTAGCCCACTTGGGAAATATTCATAATTGTTAATCAAATGTTATCATTTGAGAGGATATCCCATAGCTCAATTTAAATGATTACATCAAAACAACGAAAAGGCAATTAATTAGGGCAAAGGGGAATTTGCACTTGGATTCATTATGTTTAAAATCTGGGTTTTGAGAAGACTGCTTCATTAAATGGACAATAAATGTACAACGCTTGTGTTTTTCAGATGTCCAGAGATGTTAAAACAAAACAAGATGTGATGTTCAGCGAAACTTCAAAAGACTTATATCTTTCAGTCCTAACACATGATCCTGTTCACTTTGAACTTTGCCCCACTACAAAGTTCAATGCTCCACTTTTTAGATAAGCTTTGGTGAGGCAAACTACTCTGTGTGAACAACACAGTTCAATCTGTTTATTTTTATGGCAAGTATTTCACCCTATGAAAAGAACACATAACTTTTGAGTGCAAGAATGGCTTAGTGTTGCTTAAAGAATTCTTCTAAAAAAAAACTTGACAATTATCATGCTTATTTCTACAGGCTTGTGACCAGGAATAAAGGAGTGCAGTAGCCCTCACAAATAATGGCAAATGTAGATCAAGTTATCAGTATTTAGAAATCATGGTGGGCAATAGACGATATAATACTGAGAAGATACAATTTAATGATAGCAAATGAGATGAACACAAACTGTTAAAACTAAATGCCTAATGACTTATTTTACCTTTACCCAATACCAAAGATATATATATATATATATAATCTAACAAAAATCTAACAATAAATCAGCCTTGCTGATATATCAAACTACTTTCAGTTGAGACTTTTAAATCTCATCTTAAGACTGGGGATTTAGTTCCCCTTTTGAGAAAAAATGTCACGGTTACTGTTGTAACCTCCGTTCCCCAAGGGAAGGAACAAGACGTAGTCGAATTAAGTGACACAAGGGTCTACCTGGGATGGCAAACGTACCTCTGAACCTGAGAAAAGGCCAATGTCAAATTGGCATACAGAATTTGCATGCCCCGCCCCGGACATATGGGTATAAAGGGAAGCGGGGCAGCGATTGTCAGTTAGGATTTTGCACTGAGGAGCCGAAATTAAAGTATGGCCGTTTACAGTGGTAGGTCTAGTGCTGTGGCAGGAGGGACCCACTATGAGTCACAGGTGCTCTGTACTGGGGTCGGGCTCCATGGGCTTAGTTCCCTTCTCAGGCTTTTTTCTCCAAAAATCTAACAATGAATCAGCCTTGCTGATATATCAAACTACTTTCAGTTGAGACTTTTAAATCTCATTTTAAGATTGGGGTTTTAGTTCCCCTTTTGAGGCAAAATGTCATGGTTACTGTTGTAACCTCCGTTCCCCGAGGGAAGGAACGAGACGTAGTGTCGAATGAAGTGACACAAGGGTCTTCCTGGGATGCCAAACATACCTCTGAACCTGAGAAAAGGCCAATGTCAAATTGGCAGACAGAATTTGCATGCCCTGCCCCGGACATACGGGTATAAAGGGAAAGCGGGGCAGCGAGTGTCAGTCAGGATTTTGCACTGAGGAGTCGAAATGAATGTACGGCCGTTTACAGTGGTAGGTCTAGTGCTGTGGCAGGATGGACACAACGTCTTGTTCCTTCCTTCGGGGAATGGAGGTCACAACAGTAACCATGATGTTCACCTTCTGTCACTCACTCGACGTTGTGTCGAATGAAGTGACACAAGGAGTCCCATCTAAAAACACCACGCACTGACCGTGTTACGTGAAATGTCGAGACAGGTGCAAGCAGGCTACTGCGTGCTAGGGGAAACTGTGTCGGCTGCACGTAGCCCTCCACAAAGCCCCCAAAGAGATGTCATATACCTTGGGTTCCCCGCACCCCTGAGGGGGGAACAGGTGCTGCATGACTAGCATGGGAGCAACCCCGGCAGCCGCAGCCTTCTCTCTCACTATGTCTCTCACATAGGATGTGAAGTGGCTGGGGCTATCTTAACGCTATGAAACACGTCGGGGAAGACGGTCTTTCCCGGTCCTATTCTTTCAGGGGGAAAAGACTCTGCGGAGGCCACATCCTGCCCAGGGGGAGGTAACGTGTGGCTGCCCAAGGGAAACACGGGTCCACCGACAGGGGGACCGTACTGTGGGAAATTCATCATGGGGAGTTTGCCTGAGAAGGGAACTATTGATCCACTGAATTCGCCGGCCAGAAGGCTAGGGAGGAGAACATCCAGGGAGCAACGCTTAGTGGCTAACCTGGGATAGAAGGCGCACTGGATCAACTTGGTGAAGCACTGTGTGCAAGCAGAACACCCGGTTGGTTGCACCGAGTTCTACCGGATCTGACCTGATAAACACGGGACGAGACTGACTCAATCCTGAGATTGTAATATCTGGCAAAGGTATTGGGTGTTGCCCAGCCTGCTGCTCTGCAGATGTCTGCTAAGGAGGTGCCATGGGCCAGTGCCCATGAGGATGCCACACCTCTCGTAGAGTGTGCTCGAACCCGCAAGGGGGCGGACACAGCCTGGGTGTGATAAGCTAAGGAAATAGCATCAACGACCCAGTGAGCTAACCTCGGTCCAAATAGATACACAAAGCACGTACCGGACACAGCAACAAGAAGGCTGGGTCTGCCTCCTCCCGGGGCAGCTTACTTGCAGGTTCACGACCTGGTCCCTGAAGGGGGTCGTAGGAACCTTGGGCACGTAGCCCGGTCCGGCCTCAGGATAACATGAGAATGTGCTGGACCAAACTCCAGGCAGGTGTCGCTGACAGAGAACGCATGCAGGTTCCCAACTCTCTTGATGGAGGCTAACGTGATAAGGAGGGCTGTCTTCAGGGAGAGGGCCTTGAGCTCAACTGAATCAAGCGGCTCAAAGGGGGGTCTCAGAAGGCCCGAGAGGACCACAGATAAATCCCAGGAGAGGAACAGGCTAGGCAGGGGAGGGTTCAGTCTCCGGGCGCCTTTCAGGAACCTGATAATCAAGTCGGGATTCCCTTACCTACAGACTTGCCATCTACTGCGTCGTGGTGGGCTGCGATAGCAGATAAGTACAGAGGCTTTCATTCCTGCCTCTCCTGCAGGAATGAAAGCATTGACCGAATTGCGCACCTCTGCATGTCTTCGGCTCGAGAAGAATACCAATTCGCGAACAAGTGCCACTTTAGGGCGTAAAGTTGCCTGGTGGACGGAGCTCTGGCTTGGTTGATCGGATGTCATTGTAGAAATGTAGTATTCACAGTCAGCCATGATTACTTTAATCAATGAGTTAAAGTGTCAAATAACAGGACTGTTACTAAGATTAAGTGAGTAGTATTTGGCTGGTCATGTGATTCTAATATGGCAGCCCCCATGTGTGGACCCTCTCCATGTAGAATAAAACAGCTTTTATAAGGATACAGATACGTCTTCATTTTCATGTGAGTGCTCATGATTTCCCACATATATTGCAAAATTACAATTTATGTTCACAAAATTCACATTAAATTTTTTTTAATTAGGACAAATTTACTGAGTGCACCTTTAAATGTGCAATAGAAATCAATTGTTTTGGTTTAGGCCTATGCTGTATTGAATATTGTATTGTATCACTATTCAAAGGAATGTAAACAACATCTCTGTCTACTCAAATATCAATATTTAGGATAAACTTTGAACTTCAGCCAGCATGAACAGTAGTCATGGCGCTTGTGCTGAAGGGGGGTTTGAATGGATTTTTCCCTGAAGTTTATTTCTTGCAGGTCCATCTATCTAGATTCCCATGCACAGAAACATCAAGCCTGCTGCTGAATACTGAAGAAAAGCTACTGGAGCCATAAAACTTCATCCTTGATATCTGGCATGCCACATATCACTTTTAGATGAGGGTGTCAGTAAATTATGTCAAAGTTTGTATTAAAGGATTTATGAGTTCTTTGAACTGACCTCATAGCAAAATGGTGCAGAATAAGTATATCCAAAGTCCAACCGGGTCTTATTGAATCATGTTACTATACCTACAATTTTGCACCATGGTTTTTATGTGGCTTGTTGTACGGATCGTGGCAGTTTCCTGTTGTAAAAAAAACACAGAGGTGCTACAACAACTTTTATTCCCTTTCAAACAAATCACGAGCAAAACTGCAGACTATCATTAAATAAACACTTAATTTTCACCTTCCTCCTCACACAATACACATCTAAACACTTTTTCTATTGAGTGTGACTTGTAAGGTAAAACATTTTAACATTTGCATTACAAAATCTACACTAAACAAAAAGCTTTTGTAATGCAATCAAATTGCATTCACTTGCAATGTAAAGGACAGGGGTACGAGTCCTGAAAAGCAAACAATTGGCATTTCAGTCAAAAGCAGCACAAAATGACTTGGTTCCTTCTGCAACTCCATTTTTCGTCTCACATTAGTTTTATGACACTATTGGTTAGGTATAGGTTTAAGGTTTAGGGTAGGGAGGTTGGTTTAGTTGCTTTAAAACTCGAGCATTAACCTGTATCGATTTTAGAGCCACGTAGTGGACATTTCACCTCGGAACTGTCGTGAATCGTGTAATGAACCACGTTAAGTCATTTTGCTCAAATATATGGCCACAGTCATGTAAATTTCATGAGATCTGCCAAAGTCCCTTTAAGGCTAGTTTGGTCACTTAGCGGCCATGCTTGTGATACCCCCAGGTAGCCCACGGGAAGCTGTCTTGTATGAGGATATAGGTACAGCTCCTATCTACTTGGAAAAAAATGGAAATCTCCAAAATGGTTGGCAAGATTTTTAGCAAGTAAAATATTTCAAATCAGCAGTAAAATTGGACAACAGTGGTATCATAAATTGTGCTTCTTTAGCTCAAATCACGCTAAAAAACACTTTTTTTCAGGCTGGTCCAGTTGATGTACAAGCACATTCTCAGTGAAATCTGGTAAGAGATATCTGTATCACAAAGTTGATTGGCTTTTTTACCTTTAAAGTGGGACTTCCATTCCTAGAGCCACCGAATTCAGTGCTTCGATTTTTCCCATTCATAAATACAGTATACCAGTGACCTGTTTCATTCTATATACAGTCTCTGGTACATCTAGAGTCTGAATTCAAATCCAGATTGGGGCAGTGCACTGTGAATACCTGCTTACCAATCATCAGGTAAGATATTAAGAACATTTTGTTCAGTTATGAAAAAGGAGCTTTGATTCGTTAAATTATTCTTTTAGTTGAAGTTGTATTGAAGTCGGATTCTTTTATAAAAAGCTGAGAACAATGCACCAAATTGCTTTTGAGTCATTCACTGCACTGTAAAAAATGTCTGTACTTTTAGCAGTAAAAAAAAAAAAATATGTTAATTGATTAGTGTGTATTAACTGTAAAGTATACAGTACATTTTTTATGTATTTTAAAAGACAATACAGTAGTTTATTAGATGTAAATAGTATGATTTTCCTGTATAATTAATGGTAAAAAAAAATTACATTATGTTTATAAAGAGATTACATGTACTTTTTACAGTAAATTATTGTTAAAATTACAGTAACAATAATATAATAATAATCAGGCGTTCCCAGAATTCCCTGCATGACCCATCATATTTCATTATATTTTATGGGAATAGTTATGTTTCTTCTTATTTTAATATCAGTTATGTACTTTGGGGTGTTCAGTGTTATAATTAATGCAGTTTAGTTAATGTTGCATTATTTTATTACATTATTTAAATTTCACATGTGTTAATCTGATGGTGTTTAGTGTTCGTGTGTCTCTACATGTTTATTGCTCATGGCTCCCGGAAGAGCCACTATGGATGAACTTCATGTCATCAATTTTTATGGTAATTAACAATACCTTATAAAGTAAAAAGCAGATTTTTACAGATTCAGAAGGTTAATATCAAAAGTTTATGATGTTTTTTTTATTTAACATAATTGTTTTTTTGTTTTGTTTTTATACGTTGCCAGCGTGGTCATGAAGAAGAGCAAGACACATGGGAGTGCCATCTGATGTTTACACCTCAGCAATATAAAAGAACTTGGTGTTTTCATTCTACTACTAATGTTTGTATTCCAACAAATTCCAGAAATTATTAGACAAAGTGTTATTCTGCGGAATTCATAAACAGTGTCTGTATTTAAAATGTTTTAGAGTATCAATGTGTATAGAAGATAAACCGTTTTAATACATTTTATAGCACGTTTGTAATCAGCACAGAAATTCATAACATTTTTCCAAGTAAATTTAATTTGTCTGATCAACATTCACTCTTTGAATGTTTTATACTTTCTTACTGACTTTCTGCAAACTCATCCTTAGGCAGATGCAGAATATAGTTTCATCACTCTACTGAACATTATTCTTATAAGAAATCAACCACTGCCCACAACCATTAGCCATGTCCCATCATGCCTTGAAGCTACTGTATGTCACATTATGTCATGTGGAATTAACCCGGAACCTCAGATTGAAAGACCTTTTAGAATCTTAAAATTGTTTAGAAATTGAAATTGGAAAAGTTATTACACATGAATCTTTTTGGTACCTTAATGGACGTGTCAGTGTCCACATATCAGATATTTTATTTATAAGAAAAATAAGTGTAGCCTGATAAATGTCTTAGTATGTGAAAAGTATGTGGAATAGTTATATTTATCAACCAGATTTGGAGAATAAATAGAGTTCCTCTGAGAATTTCACCTTCTGTGATATGATAACAGGATAAAATGCCCTTTATAGTAACTGTAATTCAGAAAGGTACTGCTAGGAGGCGCTACTGTTCAAAGTCAGTACAAATGGCATCTGGCCAGGTCACACGCTCACAGATGTGTGTGTAAAATTAGCTAAAAATACAATATTCTGTCCTATTTATTTAGAAACTATTTCTTGGAGAGGGTCAAATAGTCACAAAATGGAACAAAGTATAATATCACAGTGTATCAGGGACAATATCAAAATATCAATATCAAAATAAAATGTTAGACTTAAAGCAAAGTTTTTTTGAGGCAAGTCAGTCCACTCTGTGGCCATCTTGGGAACGTTCCCTTGCAGCTGTTTTCTATGGATATGCCGGTAAGCTTACAATAATAATTTTTTTTAGAGGTGTCGGGTCAGATCCCAGGCTTACGTTATTCATCCTTTCATGTTTACGTCATGTCTGTAAACTAAGAAAATAAAGTCTGGCTACTGTGTCACGTGTGTCGGCTGGTGAAAATAGGTCCCTGAATAGTTTTTTTCAAAGACAGTTGAAAGTGCATCAAAAATGGTCTTAGCAGAACAGGACAGTATAAAGATTCAATTTGTAACAAAGTTCAAATAATACATTTAATGTACAATTTTACCAGATAATTTACAAATGAATTTGTCTTCTAGCACTTTCTCTGCAAATTGCTATTCTCCACTCTTTAGTATGGCTGTTGCCTGCCCAAGGAGCATATCAGTCATATAAAATGCTGCCAGATAAGTAAAAAACTGACTTAAAAACTGCCTTCATATTTACAAGGACACAATATGAGAAGAAAACTAGGACTAAAAACAAGTTTAGGCCAACACAGAGGCTATCATATTCACACATTAATAGAAGTAGAAGAACAGTTTTAACACTATGGCTGCATGTATTTGAGGTTTTGAAGGGAAGAAAAGTTATATTCCGTAATGTATGCCTATAATTGGGATATATACTGTGTAAATATATATAATTTTTGTATTTATTTATTTTTAAGCTGACCTCGGCAGGCAAATAAATTATGTGTTTAATACATACTGTTTGGAAAAAAAATATTGCTTGGTTAATGTTCTTCATCATTTGAAACTAAAATGGTTTGCACAGAACATAACTCAGATCCCTGTTGTTTTAAGGAAACAAAAGCATTTGTAAAAAGTTAATTTGTTCATTTGACTTTTTTCATTACATACAGCATCTTTCAGCCTGCAGGGCTGTTTATTATTAAGTCTCCAGACCCATAAATTGTTCATACAGTAATGCCATGCTCACATCAAGAGCTCTGTCATTCGACGTGAGCATTGCATAGGGATGATCACTTTCACTTGTAATTAGCTCTATTTATACATCTCGTTTCTGGTTGATGTTTCAAACTCACGCTGAATTTTTTTCTTTTCCTTATATGATCAGAAGATAATGCACAGCAGGACATCCGACGATATAACTTTCTAATCATAGTTGGAGAGGGGGGCTTTAGCTCCGCTGTACTCTTACCTACCTGACAGATTTATGTTATTTGAGGCAGCATATATATTCAACAATCCAGACCATTCCAAAAAATGAATGATCTTAATGCCCTTGTATATGTAAATGCACTTCTTTTATGACCTCATTCTCTGATCTATTTGTTCAAATGTTTTCTTTTTTTTTTTGCCAAATAGTACATACATATCAAACTTAAAATTGCTGAAAATACATAAAGCAAAGGTAACTGCAAACAGAACTTGTGTAATGCCACAAAACTACTAGAGTTCCTATGAATGATTCAAAGCTCGTATTATACACACTTCCATGCTCCTGAACTCAGTCTAGACAGCACAGTGTAGTTTTACCACACTAGACAAATCTATCACAAGCTTCATGCCAAGAAACAGCAACAGAATACAATATACTCTAGAGTCACTCTCACCCCCATTAATTGCAGTGTGCCATCACGCTTAGCTCACAGCTGCTATAGGGTTGAGGAGATCTGGTTGATTGTGTCTTCAGACTCACTTTTCTTCTCCTTCCAAAAACAGACATATAATACAGTGCATCCAGAAAGTATTCACAGCGCTTCACTTTTTCCAAATTTTTTTATGTAACAGCCTTATTCCAAAATGGATGATATTCATTATTTTCCTCAAAATTCTACAAACAATACCCATAATGACAATGTGAAAGAAGTTTGGGAGTAGATGTTCTACATAATGTATGGTCCATATTGCAGCTTATTATGATAAAATTACTATTATTATTATTATGATAGTTATTAATAAATAGATAGGAGGATAAAGGGGAGGTGGAGGGATGCAGGAAGACGACGCTATGTAGAGGTAAGCGGCTGTTTATATGTGCTTACTCTAGCGATGTGATTGGTTGGATTAAATTACCTTGCTCCTCCTGAACCTAGTTTATAAAATCCCATTTCAGTAGTTCAGTAGTTGGATTTGGGAGGAGGTTTGAGTATGAGAGGTTAAAATGGTAGAAGGGTGGGGGATAAAGTGAACAGGGGAATGGGTCTGGAGCGGTATTCTCCAGCAGATGTAGCTTCCTGTGGGAATCTCCTCTAGTGGCCAATGGATAGGAAGGGGTAGAAGGATGGATGTTAAAAATTGGCAAAATTGTTTGCATGGCATTTGTGATATGAACAGGCTGAATCCTCAAGCATGGACTCACACAGAATTTAACAGGAAGACCCCATGTTTTTGCGTGAAAAGTTTATGCTGCAAATAAGCAAGAACTCACTCTGCGGTACGAATGGGTTGAGCATGGCTTTTGATGTTAGGGTATATGGTAGGCTAAATTAAATTGATTGATGCAGAGATGCAGGCTTATGTGAACTGTTGAGGGAAGACCTGAAACAGCCCGATTATTGTCGGTTGCTAGGTGGGTGATGCTTTGTTTGGTATGAGTGGCATAGTATGGTTTACGGAGCCATAGAGGCTGAGACACATGGTCTGAAAAACATGCTGTGGTTGTGGCACGTGAATAGTTGCGGTGCTTGGACAATGAGTTTGCGTTGTTTGCCGTGAAGTGCAAATTTGTCATATGACCCTAAAGACGGCACAGTTACGGCACTTGGACAGTGCGTTGCACTTTTTGTGTAGTGGGAGGTTTGATCGCTGTAGTATTATACATGCAGAAGAATTGAAACAACATGATTTGAATCTAGGAAAAACCCAACCATTGCAATCCTGGAATACTTCACCATCATAAATTAAATGGCCTAGCCATCAACATTGCTCAGTAAGGCCCCTCAGAACAACCTTCTGAACTTCCACACAGAGTTAAAGCAGACTTCTCTTTGAAAGTTTTCTAAAAGACCATCAGATTTGCATGACTCGAATACTAACACATTTCATCTTAATCCAGGAACATTCTACACAAAGTCACAGTACTTTACCGATTTAACCTTCTAAAATGTACGGAATGCATTTAAATCCACAATTTATACAATACCTAGGCTTGCTAGGTAATTCTAAATTTGAACTGTGGTAACTTAAAAATGAATGATTATAGCCTGATGTACCTCTTTAAAATGTGTGCAAAATCCATGTTGTATAACCAAGGAATAAACCAGTATTATTTGTAACCAGGGATTTTCATGTTTTGTTACCGAAAGAATGTCATGTTTAGTATTTAAACGCTCGCTTGGTTACATGGAGATAGCTGATGACAATGAATGTCATGTCTCTTGTACCATTCTCAAGATATAAAAGTTTATGAATAAATATGCACTAATTTGAGCATGAATTTTAGTAAAAGAATCTGAAACAAAGGACCATAAATCAACTGTCGGAAAAGACAGTCCAGTTGACCATTGGACTCTGAAAAGTCACTTGTGATTGGTGCAGGACACCTTTGGGAATGCGATCAATTTCAGATCAAATGTTTCCAAACAGGAAGAACACGCTCTTCCTCTCAGCTCTTCAGTCTTTTCTCTTGTCGTCTTCCCTCGCTGCTTGTCTCTCCTGCTCTTCGGACTGCTCAGATTTCGCTCTGCCTCTTCCCTCATGGTCTTCTCTGGATCTCGTCGGAACCAGATCCATGCCATGTGAGGTCCAAGGGAGGAAGCCTCTCAATCTCCACAGTTCAGAGAAGGCCTCGCTTCAAAGCCAACCTCATCATTCATACATACAATAAACTTCTGATCTTACAGAGGCTCAAAACATCGACGGAACGAACTTTCAATCAAGAGCCAAGAACCAAGCAACACAAAGAATGCAAGGAAACACCACAACACGCAAGTACATCTTCATTATTGTGCTCAAAGTTCTGGTGTATTAGTTAAATACTTTGGATAATCTGATAGAAAATTGATGTAGACTCAAATAAGTTTAAATGGTTAATAAAGTTCCATAAAGTTCATTTTCACTGTATTGATCATTTATTTCACTCTTTTCACCAACCTGTCTCATGTATAAATATGTTATATTAGATTTATGTTTACAATAGCAATAAAGTTTGTCTGTATTCAAAGATGATTTTAACTGTAGTATATTTTGATAAATAATCTCATCCCTGTTTCTAAAAGATTTTGCTTAAAATCTGTACCTAAATACATGTGATATTATTTTCAATAAGCCATGAGAATAATATCACACCAATAAGTGAATAATTCACAATTCACTTATTAAAGCTAATTCCTTACAGTAGAAATTGTGAGCAGATACAACGAGACGTTGTATTTCGATTTTAATGGTGGAGAGTAATCTAGTTATTTGTCATTTATTTAATTTATAATGGTTGGTGAACGTGACCAATTCCATTATACATTTCATTACCTAATAAATTACACTAAGGACAGTTTAATTTAGTTCATAGCTCACATATTTCAAGACCCTAAATTCCCTTCTAAATTTAGCATACCAAATACCCTTACATATGTTGGTGTTAGAAGACGGGCACATTAACGGTTCCAATCTAAATTCATCAGTACCAAATATCCTACATCGCACAGCCAGAAAGACACTGCAGTTGCGGTGCTTGGACAGCGTGTGGGCTGTTTGCAGTGTAGTAGGAGTTTGTCGCATGGCCCGAAAGACACCACAGTTGCGACACTTGGACAGCGCATTGCAGTGTTTTGCGGTGTAGTGGGAGGTTTAGTCGCATGGCCCAAAATACACTGCAGTTGCGGCACCTGGACAGCACATTTGTGCTGCTTAGGGATGTGTTGAAATATAAAACATGGTAACGTGGTAAACGTAGCATCTTCGAATGCCTGAGTGTAATTGTTTGCTAGATTAAATGTCAGGAACATGTGAAACAATGTCAGGAAATTTGCTTGTGTGAACATATGAACGATGTAATTTAGAGTTGGTTTGTCAAGAAACTGGAAGGCACCTGAAACTGTGCCCAGATGAATACCGTAGTTTGATGTTTGTTAACTTAAGCATATGGTTTGGAGCTTTGTCGTAATATTAGTAATTTCATAAAACTGTATTATTGGCATGGGGTGACTCGAAAGAGTTTGTGCCTGGGAATTGGATTTAATAGATACTATAAGTTACAGTAGTGTGGTGAATAAAACGATTTGTTTATATTGATGACTTGTAATAAATTCTACAGAAAAGCTGAAATATTGGAGTATAAAGCTGAGTTGTGCCAAGCTGAGTCGTTTGGTGTCAATTTAAACCTGTTACTTTAAACTTGAATGGAGCATAAAATTATTGAACGCTTTTAAAATCATGCAGCAATTAAGTTGTAAATAAAAGTTTGTAATCCAATGATTCGGGCAAAAGTACAGAAGACAGTATAAATAAAATCATATTGATTTTACCTGCATGAAGCATTTATCCTGACAGGAGGAGAGAAAGCTTTGTTATAGTATAGAGATGAGTGGAAGATTGTAGCAGCGCTTGCTTCATGTTATTGGGCTGTGAGGCGAGTTTGCAGAATGATTACGAATGAGTTGGCAAACATGCATTATCCGCCTCTTGCGGAGCCGAATTCAGCTCGTGTCTGCTCGAATAAAGGCTGTGTATAACTTTAGTGTGCTGTGGAATGGTCAGAGCGGGAGCTGCGCGGCAGCGACCTTGTGCTAAAATGTCTTTGTGGTTTGAAAAGTTGTAATTAGAGTATCAGTCGATTGGAAAGAGTTCGCTGTTGCATGTTTGCCCCTGTGTTCTAAATGGCATAAATCGCACTCCGAAGGGCAGATTGAAGGGAGAATGATCATGATATTCATGTTAGAAGCGCTGAATGGATCACACCATAAACGAGCTGCGCAGTGAGGTAATGAGGCTGACAGGAATCATCTGTGCGGGAGAACCAGATTGAAATGCTGGGGAGCATTGGAATGGTGATTGAATTACATTGTTAATCTTTTGTTTCCCTCACATTTAAATAAAGCTGTAATACGGTTCAGGTGGAATGAAGCCGGAGCAGCACCCATTCACAGAGGCAGGCTTACGTGATGGACCCGCTCCAGGTGGAAAGTTTTGATGAGAGAACATATGAGCAGTCGTGGAGAGTTGTTTGACATGTATACAGAGCCGAATGGATGGATCATAATAAAGAAAGACAGAGTAAAATATAACACTTAATGTGGTAGTGGTCAATACTGCAAAAAACAAATGAGCTGCTGTGGAAGCTTCTGTTGAATAATGAGATTGTTTGGATGGAAGAACTGTTCTGATGAAGGCGAATGCTTTGCATCGAAGTTGCGTCCGATGATCTGAGTCACTTGCAAGGGTCTATTCGTGGGCAATGGCGGGGCCGAATGCCGGAAGACTCGATGCCATGTAGAGGTAAATGGCTGTTTATTTGCGCTTACTCTAGCGATGTGACTGGTCAGATTGCTTGCTCCTCCTCCTTGTTTATAAAACACCTGTGTTAAATGTATATACACACACAACAGTCAGTTCCGGAACTCGAATCTGATTGGACAAGAGATTGGACGTTCCATGATGGTGTGACACCATCAGCACTTGAACGCTTCACTGTGTGTATCACTCCGCTTGTGTTCATGCCATTCTAAACTAAAGTGTAAGAGTAGTGAATATGTGTTAAGAGTTACTGTATGAGTGTCTCTAACATGTATTTTTTATTTCATTTTTTGACATTCCATATGTTATCCAGCAGGTGGTGGCAAAAGATAATTTTTGTGTGTAATATGAGCAGTCAGTGATGTGAAGTGAACCTGTCAGTCATTATTTACACACAACAGTGCTCCGTGATCACTAGTATTACTACTAAACGACTACAGCTAGAAAATAGTTTTAAACGGCTTTAAACAAACAACTTCAGCTTATGGCTCATCACAGCTGAGAGACACAACAGACAGATTAATTACACAACTCACCACTTACTGGAGTTTCCACATTGGAGAAAACGTACTGTTCAAAATGGTGGAGGACATTGCGGTTTCTATAGTGAAATGTTCTCTCACCAGCTACCGCGAAATAGAGAGAATTGCCCCCGCTTGGACAGAATTTTCCAATGAGAAAGCTGACAGCATTTCTGCTTGCGTTTGGAAACAGGTGATCACACACGCTCCGTCTCTCTCTCTCTCTCTCTCTCTCTCTCTCTCTCTCTCGTACACACACACACACACACACACACACACACTCACTCACTCACATCCATCCATCCTTGTTTATCCAATAACTCGGTAGAAACAGCACAAGTCGTGATACTATTTCTTTCTAAGTTAAATTTTTTAATTACTAACGAAGGCTTGGACGCATCATTTGTTTTGAACCAGCAATGGCAGATTCTGATCCATTGTGTAAGAAAGTAGTTCAATGCACAAATGCTCTTTTTATGACGTATGTTTTTCTTAATTTTTAAAAATCTACTTGTTTACTAAACTATTGTATATAAGCAATATCACACACGCAATCGTGCTATATGGCCCTAAATCAGCACTGCTGTGATTACCTATGGTACCTACGGCACGGTATATATATATATATATATATATATATATATATATATATATATATATATAGGCAAACCTAATCAAGTCATAAAGTTCCTTAGGAGAGCGAGGCATTTGAATCCCCCCATCCTGCTATGGTGCCAACTTGGGACTTAAATCTGGTGCTGAAGGCACTCACAAACTCCCCGTTCGAGCCATTGGAATCTGTTGAGCTGCGGGTGCTTTCCTTAAAAACCAAACTCCTATTGGCTTTGGCCTCATTTAAACAGGTGGATGACATGCAGGCACTGTCATGCCTGGAGTTTTGTCCAGATCTGTCAAAACCACCATTAAACCTAGAAAAAGCTACGTGCCGAAGATTTTATCAACACCCTTCATGGCTCAGGTGGTTCATTTGCAAACTTTTATCCTCCCACCATTTAATTCGGAAGAAGAGCAATCTATGCATATGTTATGCCTGGTGAGGACATTGCATACTTATGCGAAGCGCACCTGTCCATTTATGCTGTCAGATCTTTGCTGTGATCGTTGATGCGATCACCCTCGCTTACAAATCACAGGATGCAAATTGCCCTATTAGTTTCAAAGCGCATTTAACAAGAGGCATGGCCTCGTCATGGGCGTGGACAAACGGTGTGTCCTCACAGGACATATGTTTGGCAGCAGGATGGTCCTAACAAAACAGATTTGTGAGATTTTATAAACTGGACATGGTCTCCATCTCCTCACAAGTCCTTGTATTATTATTCAAGTATATTCAAGCAGGTGAGCACACGCCCTTATTACAGGTGGGCTACCAACAATAATCAACACAGCCACCTAATTATATGCTGTTGAACTGCCCCTTTAAAAGTCATAGCACTCCCATAAGAAATAAAACCTACTTTTCCAACCATGTTGTGAGAGGGTTAATAAACCATACTGTGTATATCGATATATTTCATATAAATCTCATACTACATTAATTTCCATCTGGCGTCTGCCACGTGGGATTATTCATATACACTTAAATATGACTGTGGCCTGTGACTCATTATGAATATCTATATTTAGTGTTATAACTTTGGGAGTGTGATGTCACATAGTGTGGCATGATGGGATGTTGTTCCCCATAGTGCTTACAGCTATGTCGAGTGAACTAAATAGGAAGGGAACACCTCCGGTTACAGATATAACTTCGGTTCCCTGAGATGGGAAACAAGACATTGTGAAAGCTGGCCACACTACTACATCAGAGTTTCATAAAAAGAGTGACTCACTCTTGTCCTTCAGTCAGAAATGGTGATGATCGCCCTCTAATATAGACCAACTGTGTGCCTGAAGGGGCGGGGCTCAGACACCATTGTCAATCAGAGGATTGGCATGATTGTCTGAGGGTTTTAACAAGGTCATGTAGAAGGATACTCCCCATATTGCTTACAGCAGTGTCTCATTCCCTTAATCTTAGGGAGACATGGTTACATGTTTGAGAACTGCACTGTCAGTTTCTTAATATCATTGTTTTCCATGTTTTCCAGTGTGGTAACTGAGAGCGTTTTCGAAACAGTGGAGGAAAATGCATTTCTTGTGTGATGTAAACACAGCAGAATCAATGTCATTTTTAGATGAAAATGTATAATTGTCGACATTGCCTACAGTAAGCACTTTTATTTATGTACAGCTTTAGGCCACACTAATCTGTTTTCTTTTGAAAACTACATTTTTATTTTGCTAACGTCACCATTTTGCAAAGTAAGCAGTAATGGAGAGCATTTTTGAAACACTCCATTTTCTTTGGAGCAAAATGTCATTCTAGTGTGGATGAGTGGCATTAATGTAGTAGCAAAATGAATGAGCTTTCAAATAAAAACAAATTAGTGTGGACGTGGTCTGAGACACACAAACTTTCATGAATTTCCTTTGTATGGCTGAATTTAATTATCATCAAATCTCAAACAAGTATACAATGAAAAACTGTCAAAGTTACAATGTATTGTGTGTTTCACTTACTTCCTGATGTGTGTGTGTGTGTGTGTGTGTGTGTGTGTGTGTGTGTGTGTGTGTGTGTGTGTGTGTGTGTGTTGTCACAATTGTTTTGAAGCGTTTGTTTCTTTGAACCCCAAAGGATTCATAAAAATGTGTCCATCCAACCTGGTCTCATGACAAGTTATTAAAAAGCTTACACCTTTTGCACCAATAGAGAGAAATAAAAAAACTTATGATGATTTTTTATAAGTTTAACCACTAATCCAAACCTAAACCTAACCATATAGTCTAAATCCATAACCAAACCCTAAACCTTACCATGATTTTAATAGGAAGGTTTGGAACGAGATAAGGAAAGCGTATTACAAGTTATTGAAAAACAGTTATTCGTATTTTATAATTCAGTATGTAATGAGTGACCAAATTTGTTCACGTACGTTCCCTATCTTAAAATAAAGTTTTGAACCCTGTCCCAATACCCACACTTGCAGTCTTGATACTTAAGTGTCTGTGCACGCAAACCAAGTAAGTGTAAAAGACTGTTCCATGTCTGAAACATGCCATAGCTTAGTACACTTAACCCACAATAAACTAAACTACACTGGCCCAAATATCGCTTGGGAGCGGTCTTTAAGGCTAAGCATATCCCAGAGTTCATCATGTTCAGGATCCGTCACACCATTTCCAAAGGTATCTTCGCCGTGATGATGTCAAGGGAAGCTTTTCAATATTTAGTTATTTATTATAATCAGAAAATATAATTGAAGCATATGTTATATGCTGTATGTATGAATATACATTGCAACATAGCATTCACAAATTGTTGGGATGACTTAATAGCAGCATCATCTAATTATATGTATATTTATTTACCACTTTGTTATCTTCTTGCCCAATAAACACCTTATTTTGTTTGTTCTCGCCTGATACTACTGGCGATTTTGGTAATTTATCAGCCAGTCTGGCATACAGTGTACAGTTTAGTAATGTTGTTTTAAAATGTTATTAAGTACTGCCACTGTTTCTGTACCATCTGCACATGCGTTAATGTATTTAAAGTATACGTTTTAATGCTTTTTATTTGTTGTTTGAAACCACATACTGAAAAGTTATGTAAAGTAGTCTTTGGTTGTTTTGTATAAAGAACAAGCCAACGCATATCATTTAAATGGTTTGTAATAGTAGCTATTAACGGATCACACAGGTTTATAGAATAAAGTTTGTTTGTTTTTAAATGTAATTAAGTGTAATGCTGTGTATTGAGAAACAAAGTACCGTTCATATTTTACAACAGTTTTGGATGACACAATTTGAATGTGCAAAGTATTGAAAATCTAAATTAGTAAATATAATTAACTTTTCCAATTAATTTCACACAATGAAACATTGTAAAAAATGTACTTACATATTTTCAACAACACAGTACAAGTCCAACAACCAGTAGTGTAATGATAAATAAAAGGATTGGTAAACTATTCAGTTATTTCTTATATGAAGTAGACTATAACAGTCACCACAACCAACAACAGCAACTGGGACCATTGTTAAGCCTACATGTGTCCCAACATGCAATCACAAATCAAACATGTACTTGCAGTCTTCATGTCTACTTGCACACTGTGGCCAAACAATGGAAATACATAAGACAAGTGGGTGAGTAGGCAAGTCTAAACTTCAATTAGGGGTATTGGGACAGGGCTACAGGAGGCTAGCTAAAATCTGATGCCTGTATTGTATCGATTTGAAATTCTGTTTGTTGATTGGTCAAAAAGTCATGAACCATGTATTACAATATCTTAAGTTTTTGCCATTTCAAATATAAATTACTACGAGTTGTCATGAGACTATGTTGGTAAGTCTCTAGAATTTATAAAAATTCACAAGGTTTACATTTCAGATGCTGTTAATACATCAATATTGTACATTTCAGCATACATGCAAATTAAAAAAAATTGTAGGTGTGATAGAACCACATTTTACATTCAGATACCTATGAATATTTATGAGATTAAATAATGTGCAAAAATGATACCTTTAGGGGTACAACAGCATGTCACTGAGCCGTACCCTCTTTACACTTTACAGGGTATGTACCTATAATATATAACTTTTAGGGACAAATAAGGTACAAATATGTTCTGTTATGTAAATGGTACAGTTAGTGTAACTTTGAGGGTAATTCCCCAGTGACAAGCAGCTGTACCCCTTAAGGTACCTCTTTTGCACATTTGTTTTCAATATAAGTAATCACGCAGGAAGTCTGCATGTTGTTTCCTAAAGGTCCGGCGCCCTAGATTATGCAGACTCTCTGACCATCATTATGTCGCCATCTCCTATCAGACATTTGTGCAACGGCTCCAGCATTTTTACCTTCTCTTTGACATCATCAGAAAGTATGTTACATCAGCAGTGTGTGAGAGCCTGGTTCGGATCCTGCATTGAAACCAGAAAATAATCACGTTCGCATAATCAGTGACGAGATTGATACAGAGATTGCATTTTTCCCCTAAAAATTAATTTTTTATTCAACTGATGGTTAAGTTTAGGTTTGGGGTTAGGATTGGGGGGTTCAATTTATAAAATATGCATTCTTCTTTACACACAACTTGCTTTTGGCGTCCCTCTGTGGACATTTCACCTTGAAAAGGGAGCTCACATGTGCCCTCACACCCGACAACAGTTACTGCTTTTGGCCGCTGGGGGCAGTGTTTCACATTATGGTAAATACATTTTACCTGAAGAAAAGTCAAATGACTTTTTTTGATTTTACAATGAGATTAGTCTGTTTTTTTCTGACATGCGGTGTGTGCGAATCAGCCAACAATACACACAAGGAAAACAGCTTAATAAACATAGTAAATAAAATCTTAATGAAAAATAATAAAAAGTATTTTCTTAAAGTAAAAATACAGACATGTTTGTGTGAGGGTTAGGTTTAGGGGCAGGGTTAGATGATAAAAACAGTAGACAATCAAGAGCGCCCACCATCATAATAAAACAAATGTGTTTGTTTTCGTTTTTCTTGAGTGACACAAAGTAAAATCTGACTTTGCCCTGAGATTTGTGAACAGAATGATTCTCACAAACAGCCATGGCAATATTCACCCAACACATCAGGTGAGTGAAGGCTAAAACGTGCCTAAAGCAATGTCTGCATATCATACAAGTCAATTATCATCAAGTTTACTCTTAGTGATGAGATGAACACACACCATTCTCTGTTTGGAGGTCACAGGCTTTTGAAATGTTTGTAAGTCCAAGTACATGGTATTGTCAGTACTGAAGGCTGTGGAATAGCTAAATGTCAGCTTTCATTTTGAAACTGGTAAGCGAGGCAATGAATACTGAGTTCTGTACGACAGGAAGCTCTCAAACAGTGGAGTGTATAATAATTCTAAGAGCCTGGGCAGGTGTTTATACTAAGAGACAGCTGAGAGACAATGCTATCCCATCTTGGCCAGTGGTTGAGGTCTTGGCCCCGGCCCACATTCCTGCAAGTAAAAATAACCTGCGGCTACAGTGCATGTCTCCTGTCATCTGTCACAACACGGCAGACTGACAAGAGCTTTCTCTAAAACACATTCTCACATGCCCACATTCCCCGCCTTATCCATTACCAGCCATCAGACTACTTATTTAAAGCCACTGTCCTACACTTGTGTTCAGCTCTCTGTGTTTTCTGTAATGTGTTTCATCCTTTGCTGACACTTCTTGTATCTAGTAGTTGTATCAATGCATTGGTAGGTTAATTTTCCTGAAAACTATAAAGACTGTGTCATTTTGATGCTATCAAAACATTGTTTATTTGAAAATAATTCTGGACAATTTAAATTTTGACAATTTTATTAATTTTACAATCTTTCACTCAAATTGTTATGTTGATAATATAACTTGTAATAAATTATGTTGCATTAAATTAGAAAAGAATGCAAAACAGAACCATTTTCATCAGAGGTTACAGACTTTCTAACCACTGTATTTCGCAATTTGTTAATATAAGTTTAAGTCGGCAATTGTAAACTGCTATTGCATCATATAATATACATGTTAGAGGTTACAGCTACGTCTCAGATGCATCTGATGTTTGTTGTTGTTTTCATCAAGGCAAGACCTCTGGCTTGTGATTGAATTATTAATTTAGCTAGGGTAAAAAAAGCTTTGTTTAGGGTTTTTAAAGAGGTTCATGAATGACTAATAAGTCATTTTCAAATATATAATAAACAACCATAAAGAGGTTGACTTTCATGCAATACCTGCCTAATGAGCCGTATTACCTCACATGTTATAAATGCCTAATAACACTTATTCAACATTAATAACCTATGGAAATGTATCTTAATGTAAAGTGGACACACAGCTAGTACTTAATAGGTAAGTTGGGACAGTTAGCACCATTGTTTTGACATCAACATGACATGGAAAGTGACAACACAAGTGAGTCAAGCCTTTACAGTAATTAATATAAACACAAAGTGGACTGTAACAAAATGATATAATCCCTTCTTTTAATCTCACTATAATACACAATATTTTTTGCATTGTGACAAAGGCATTTTACATGGTTGACTAATATGAATAGTGTATTTATTAAGTGTTTATAACATGCAAGTTAAAATGCTCACTGTTTGGCAATAATTGCAATTGCAAGTCATCCTTTTTATACATGTTGTTATAACTGCATATCAGTGATTTATAATGCATTTGTAAATGACTTATTAGCCATTAATGAACCCCTTTATAAACCATTAACCAAGGGACCGTTAGTGTAAAGTGTTACTGTTAGTTTTATTGCTTGAAATTTAGCAGAGGATGAAGTTTAATTCTTGCTTCTAATAGATCAGTTCCATGTGTTGCTGATGCAGACATGCACAGATACTTAGTTTGGCATTTAACTTTGTCCATATGAAGTCAACAACAAATGAACTCTAAAATTCATTCGTAGGTAAAATAGTTTGTGACCATGTGAGTTTGGAAATCGTGTTCTTGTTCCCAGTCAGTTTGTTGACTAGTTCACTGCATTTCTTACCGTTGAATTAGATTTCTGATGCAGTGTCTGTTTTGCCTGTTTTTCATTTTCTATTAAACTTCTATTGATTTATTTTTTGGCTGACCAGCCAGAATTGTTTCCACAAATGTTGTTCAAAAATATGATTTCTCATTTTCATTTCCATCTCTTATCTATGTAATTAAATATCGACAAATATCATGTTTAGATTTAAAGTACTCTGTAAATGCGAAAAATGTTGCATAGGGAGGATTTCTTCAAAAATAATGCCATAAAAATTTCTAATTTATCAATTAAGTTCATACAAAGTCCATTAAACCTAAAAAAAAAAAAAAAAAAAAAGCTAAATCAAAATTTACCATGACCGCCTTTGCCTTCAATATAACACCAGTTCTCCTGGGTAAACCTGGACACAGTTTTTCTTGGTTGTTGGCAGAAAATGATGCTCTTAACTTTTTGGAGAATTTGCCACAGTTCTTCTATCTATTTAGGATGTCTCAATTGAACTGACTTTGTGTTCAGTGGGGGGCTTTGTGGGGGTCATCTGTTGCAGGGCTCCTTGTACTTCTATCTATTTAAAGGGATGTTTGGGAGTCTAAAATGTATATTTTATAATGACACACTAAAGCTGAAGATATAAATAATCATCTTAAGACATTTTTTTGTGAAACATCTTATGTTCCTAAGATTTTAGCAGAATACTGTGTATGTAGTAAGAAAGTAAATAGCAAGCTGTCATTTAGAAGATGCTTTTATCCATAGTGATTTACATTAGTCTACACACACACACACACACACACACACACACACACACACACACACACACACACACACACACACACACACACACACACACACACACTTTGGTCTACCTATCATTATGAGGACTTTCCTTAGACATAATGATTCTTATACTGTACAAACTATAGATTCTATCCCCTAAACATAACCACATTTATAAATCTTAAAAATCAAAAATTTCCTCGTAAACCACATAAACATGCAGGAACTTTGCATGTTTAGTTTGAAACTTGAACGTGCAAGCTGTTGAAGTCAAATAATGTTTTTTGCTTTCTGAGCAGCTTCCCCATCTAAATTCACATTTTGCTTTCACAGAAGTCCATTTAGCCAGAGGCAAAACCATATACTCTTTTCTCTTCTGTTCCTATTTTGTATGGTGTCATAACTTTTACAGCTAAGGACATTGTGGAAACACAGTACACTTTAGTACAACTGCGTGAACCCAACATTTATGAGGTCACAATTACCTTCCATTCTCCACAGAGAATGAAAATATGTAATTTTTTTTTTATTCCTTTAGTTTCTTTAAGAATGTAGAAGCATTATTCTCTCAGACCTTTTGCTTGTTTAATTTAACTGGGTTATAGGTCACATTATACATTACTTGGCCAAAACAAAAGTCGCCATTTAGATTTAAATAAGCAGATACTTCAGAGCCTGTGATTGGATCATTTTTGCAGTGATTAATATGTTTCAGCTGGCAACAATTATTTGAACCCTAACTGATGCAGTGTATAGTTTCTCATGTCTTAAACAACCATGTCAGAAGATGTGGAAAAGACGTGGTCATGGAAAAGATGGTTCTGTGTTTCTGAAGTGTCAAATTATTTGGCTTTTCTGGAGAAGATTGCTTAAATCACTGGAATTGGGTTAAGAACTGTCCAACACATTATGAAAAACCTGGAAGGATAGTGGTGAACCATCAGTTTCACAGAAGAAATGTGGCCAGAAAAAAATCTTGAATGATCGTGATCGGAGATCACTAAAATGCTTGGTGAATTCACATCGTAAAAAATCGCCAGTAGAATGTTAAATAGTGAAAGTAAGAGCATTTCCAAATTCACAATGAGATGAGAACTTGCAGGATTGGGACTAAACAGCTGTGTGGCAACAAAAAAGCCACTTTTTTGTGAGGCTAATTGGAAAAAATTACTTCAATTTGCTAGGGAGCATAAAAATTGGATTGTAGAGCAATAGAAAAGGTCATGTGGTCTGATGAGTCCAGATTTACTCTATTCCAAAGCAATGAGCGCGTCAGGGTTTAGAAGGAAGCGCATGAAGCGATGTTCCCATCATGCATAATGCTTTCTTCCCAGAAGGCACCGGCATATTCCAGGACAACAATGCCAAGATGGAAAAATGATGCCTTATTTTTACTGTTTGATGGACAGAAACATGGAAACTGTATAGGATACATTGAACCACTGATCTTGTACAGGAAACACTGGTCCATGCTTCGAAATGTAATTAGTAATTGACCATTAATGCTATTGAAAATGTTGTTGAATGGCAATAGACTCTGTAAATGTAATGTGGTGACAAGTTTTGTATTCATTTCCATAATGTTTGCTGTCCATGTTGAAACACCAGCAGAAGCGCAAATAGGGGTGATGCAGAAGATCTTGCTGAATAACTTTGTGGAGTGGAGGGGGACGGGGCCGGGCTGGAATGTCGCACGCCCGGTCCCCAATAGGCCTGATGAGGCGCGCGAGGGATAAAGGTGGCCGGTGACGACGGTTCGAGAGAGAGAGCAATCCCGGACATGTCCGTTGTGTGTCTGTGTTTGGGCTTTTGTTTTAAGTTCTTCATTAAAATATTATTTATATTGACAAGCCGGTTCTCGCCTCCTCCATGCCCATCCTGACCCCACGTTACATTGGTGCCGAAACCCGGGAAGGAGGAGGGATGCCCATCGCAGAGTCCTCGACACTGCCGTCCACCCAGGGGAGCGCCGCTGCCTTCTGCCGGGTGACGGAGTAGCCCGACCGCCCGGATGCGGGGAATGGCCGCCGTCCGCGGGGTGAGTGGGGACTGGATTCCCCAACCGCCTGGAGCGAAGGAGCCGCTGTCGGGGGCGGAGGAGGCCCTGCCATCCCCAGAGACGCGGAGGGGTCGAGGGAAGACCGCCGTCTGCGAGGGGAGGAGGGAAGTAACTCCCCGACTGCCCGGAGCAGAAGGGACACTGCCAGGGGCGGAGGAATGTCCCCACGCGTCGCCAGGAAAGCGGAGGGGCGTTCTGTCTGCTGGGGGTCGGAGGTTGGCTCCGGTTTTCCCAGAGAGGAGCGGCTGTTGTCCGCCGGAGAGTGTGGAGGAGTGTACGAGGACCACACGATGGTACATCAGAGAACCGGTGAGTGAGCTTTTTCTCTCTCTCCTCTCTCTCTCTCTCGCTCATTCACACCGTGTTGGCCTTTTCCCTCACCCATTTTTTTATACATTTTTTTCCCCCTCCTGTCTCCTCCCAGGTCGAGGAAGGTGGGGATAACCAGCCGGCAGATGAGCGCAAGGCACGCCCCTCCCCAGGGATAGGGGGGATGTAAGTCAGGCCGGTGGCACCCCGGCCTGAGGTAACGCCGGGAGGAGTGTGGACTGGAGGGGGGCGGGCTGGGTTGGAATGTCGCACGCCCGGTCCCCAATCGGCCTGATTAGGCGCGCGAGGGATAAAGCAGCCGGTGATGACGGTTCGAGAGAGAGTGCAATCACAGACATGTCCGTTGTGTGTCTGTGTATGGGCTTTTGTTTTAAGTTCTTCATTAAAATATTATTTATATTGAAAAGCCGGTTCTCGCCTCCTCCTTGCCCATCCTGACCCCACGTTACAAACTTCTTGTAGCTTTTCCCAAGTGGAGCCTGTGAATTAACAGTATAATCGATATAGGAACTGATTATGTGAGTGTTCCTGTTCTGGTTAGGAGAGAGAAGTGACCTCCTGACCTGTTGTTATAGTAATGGGGAGGTAAGCAGTCCCCATGGTACCACAGAAACACTGACATCCAATAATAACTGGTGCTAACTGCAGCCATGATTGCCCATATTTGTGGAGGCCACAGTATGTGGAAAACAATTTCAGTATAATAATCGCCTTCCGCCATCTAACGAAAGAACATATTGTGAAGGTAATGACGTGGTTTCTGACGTCGGAGTTGTTCGGTCCCTGCCTAATCAGATAGTGACATTTAGGCCCATTTGAAGATGGCTTGGTACCCACCATTATTTCATTAATGAACCCATGTATATAAACATGAATGTGATGTCCTGCTTCTCATACGGCATTTTATTTTCTCCCTTTCATATGGCACCAAGAGTTGGCCCCTGAAAACAAAAAGGAAACAAACCATTTGAAAGGCACTGCCTCCTAATGTGTCTGAATACAAACATCACACAGTTGTTGAATATATTAATAGATGGAGGTCACACAGTAGGCACGTTCCTCAAAGCTCTGGAGCTGTGAGGTGGCAAGACAGAAAGGATGAGCAGATGGGTTCACATCTGTAATTCACAGCTGTAAGGACAAAATGTTAAAAGTAGGCATTTTTTTTTTCTTAAATGTTTGGCTGTTTGTTGCCCTCTCACATTTAGACCCACTACAAGGTGTCCAGTAAAACTTTTCTCAACTTGTAGGTCATGACCCAAAAGTGGGTCGCAGGTCTGTTTGGATTGGGTTGCGACAGGAAAGAACAATGGCAGGGTTCTTCCTTCATTGCCAAATCAAACTTAATGATATATTCTTGCGTTCGGTGCATACACATGCTAAATAAGTTCTCATATGCGAAATTATATTTTCACCAATTATCTTTTCTGCTAATCTGCATTATCTCTGGAGCGCACACCAACTGGGCATTATTGAGAAGTTTAAAAGTGCTATGGAGTGAGTTAAACCTCTCAAACAGAAGCCAGAACTGACATGCTAAACAGATATGAGACATCATTGCACTATGCACCAGACTAAAAGTCTTTCAAGTTACAAATCATCACCCTTCCAAACATTTCACAATTTTACAGTAAAGTTTCAAATTAAATAATCCATTAGGCATAATGTATTAGACCTCAATTTCATTGCAACTTTAACCAGATTTGTTAGGGTTACTATTTTTCCATAACAAATAATATTATTTATTATTGTCATTATCATTATTAGAAAGACTATCTACACTGACATAAGTGTCTTACCTGTGCTTAAATGGCATTGCACTGTAAATATAATATCAATACATAAAGAGCTTTGATGTCTGGACCTCCAACAATTATGGACAAATTATGGACAAACTTTTCCTCATGTGTAATATATGCTGTGTTTGAACGATGTTTGATATTAGGAAATAAACTGGACAATAAATATAATAGGCTCATATAAATAAATAGGCACATACACTTCTGGGAGAGAAATTTTGTTGTTGTTGGCAAAGCAAAAATAATGCTCTTTTACTTGAAAACTATTAACAAAACTATCCAAACTATGCAAATTAAAAAGCCACCCAGGCTACATTAAAAACAGTTTTTTTTTTCTCTTTTTTTATCCTCTTATTTTATTATTTAAAACTAGTAACTTAAAAAAGAAGTAAATCAAGCCAACGTTCCAGAGGATTTAAAAGCAAAATTTTGAAGCTTGTATTTTTGTTTAAGCTTTCATAAGAATTATTCAATAAAAACTACAGCTGTCAATCAACTAAATCTATGTACTTATGCATCAGATGCTATTGAAAACTTCATTTTGGCTGCATCACGTCTCATTGATTTTTAGCATTCCGTGCTATAAACACTGTGTTTTTAGGACATTGTTTAAAGTTAAATGAAGTTTGAACCTTTCAAAAATGTTTCTATTTGTGTACCATCTAACTGTATTTGCACACAAATACTGTGTGAGTGATGCTGTGTCTAATTTGTACTGCGAGCAGTAAATGTGCCTGTAGAGCCTGAACTGCGGTGACTGCCCCCAAAAATTAAGGTGGTGATTAAAGCTTGAATTGCTAAAATGGAAAGAAAATTCCTTATTAGGGAATTTATGGATGATCAGGAAACATGATTGAATCACACTAAATTAACACGTTAAATCAACGGCCTTAATAAAAACCTGTTAATTATTTAATCTAAAAACACGTCTAATTCTTTTTAAGATGGGACTACTTTTCCAGTAACTTTCAATTATTAATAACTTAATAAAATTAATAACTTTCAAAATGCTCTGACCAAATTTACAGAGATCAGTCTGGAAAATATGTCAGATTACAGAAGTAAATTGGGTTGAACGTTGTAAAATATTTACATTATCTTTTAACTATCTTTATTGTTATTTTCAGTTTTATCTTTGCCTACTTTATTCTGTGAATATTCCATTTATTTCATCAGCAGTGTTAATCTTGTCAACCAAATTACTGATGAAAATGTTAGTTGACTACAGATTTTTTTTTTTATTTAGTCAATGTTAACAACACAAAAGCAAACTTAAGCATTTTAATACATATATATACTGTTGATAAAAATACAGAAATACCAAAAAATAAATAAATACAAGATATTAACAGTGCTCAAAGGAAGAATAAACATCATATAATTCAGTATGTTGGGAACACGCTACATGCAATGCACTAATCTGGCTAAAACACAGAAAATTAATTAATTTATTAAGTCTCTAAAGCAGGAAGGATTCAGAATACAGTAATTTTTACTTCAGTATTCATTACAGGCTATTAAAGGCAGGATTGGGGATTAACGGAATACACATAACTGGATTACTTATTTAAAATACTGTATTCCACTACAGATACAATATAAATAATTGGTAATTAGATTACAGTTACATTCAAAAAGTATTTTGATTACTGAAGAGATTACTTTGCATTTTATTGTAATTTGTTTCATTTAATGTTTAGTCCTTTCAGATGGAAAACATTTATCCATATAAATGATGTGATTCAAAGTGCATTTGAACAGCGGTGAAACACTTTCTTATGATGTGTTACATTCATACGAGCAGACAGAGAAGTAAGTTTGAAGCAAGTTTGAAGCAAGTTTGAAGTAAGTTTGGAGCAGAAGAAATAAAAATAAATCTTGTGTAAATTATCAGATTTACGCTAAGCTAAAATGCTATTTCTAGCCATTTTACATGCACATGTTACCAGACACGATCATATTTATTATCAAGAAAATTCATGTTTTTTCTAGTAAGACCTTTGATATTAGGGCAAAAATTGTATTCTTGATAATATTTTTTGTATTGTTTTCCTGTAAAAAATATAAAAAAAATCTTTAAAGTATCCTTAGGTTTTTCAGAGAATGTATTTTTAACATGTGTATTTTGTCAAAACAATTGAAAATATCTACCAGTGCTGAAGAAGTAATCCAAAGTATTTAGAATATGTTACTGACCTTGAATACTCTATCGGAATATGTTACAAATTACATTTTACAGAATGTATTCTGTAATCTGTAGTGGAATATATTTCAAAAGTAACTCTCCCAACCCTGATTATATGTTTAATACATGTTTTGATTAATACATGTTTTAAAATGTTTATAAATGCTTGAATATTTGATTAAAGTTTGTTCTGTTACAGTTTGACACACATATGTCATTTTGCACGTTATCATCAACAAAATGAATACGAACTACAATGAATGAATATGACATGATGAAATATTGACCAAATTTAAAGGGCATTTTCATCGAAAGACTAAAACTATGACTAAAACAAAAAACTGTGGAAAACGTAACATTGTTCACCACAGCACTCAGTTTGCTAGCTTAGTCATAAGGAAAAAGTGTGAATGTTTATGTAGCTTGTGTTCTCTTAACTCAACATCTCATTGTTGCAGCAAAGTTTGGTTTTGAATCCATCTCCACATCTCGATTAATTCAAATATGCTCCATGTGCTGCTTTCGTGTTGATCTCTGGATGCTCATTGGTCCCAAGAGGATACTGTGTTTGGACTGGTATTGTCATGGTGGGAGAAACTGGTATTTAAACTCAGCAGCAAATGGTAGCCTTTTTTATTTTTTCCATATTAAAACCAAAAAGTCACTTAGTAAGCAATGTCAGGAGATACTCTGTCAAGGTTTTCTGACCACTGCACCACTGGCTGAAGAATCAACCGACTGTTCCCTAGAGGGATTAAAGATATTATGTAATATGACAAACCATCCTCTTCCTCAGGCATGCTGGTTATTTTTTATCACTTTGTCTGTTTTGGCCCAAGGGATGTAAAGCCAGAAGACTGGAAAATACATTTCCTCTCTCTCTCTCTCTCTCTCTCTCTCTCTCCCCCTCTCTTTCTCACTCTCTCTCTCTCACACTCAGACACACACACATAAAAACTAGCCACCTGTTTCATGAAACTATTTCTTCGGAGAATGGCACTAGAGACAAAGCCCAATAAGAAATCCAAATTCCAGACATCTGTGGCCAATTAATTCTAAATTAAAACAAAAATCTATAAAGATGAACACTCCAGACACATTCTCAGTATGAAGTACTCAAGTTGTTCAATCAGGCATAGAGCACAAAAATGATGAGGTAGAAAAGACTGTCTGAAATTTGATGTTGCCTTGAAAAATACTTTTCAACCTTAAGTGGCCTCAAGTTGTGTTTCATTATCGATATGATGGTAAAGCAACTACAAATAAAAGTATTAAAGGACTTTTTGTAAATTGCATAAAAAATAAGGTAATTGTGTACAAAAAGCTAGTGACCAAAGATTAACATTTGATTGCATTAGCTCTTAAAGTGGAGGAACAGAGAAAATGAGAGCATTAGCTCTAAATTTGTAGAAGCATCAGAGTTAATCTTTTGTAAGATAGGAAATGGATGGACAGCAAGACAAAACATCTAGGTTACGTATGTAACCTCCGGTCCCTGATGGAGGGAACGAGGCGTTATGCATTCCAGCTCCGACTGTGCATGCTCGTTGGTGAGACGTGCTGACATTGAAACTGAGTCTAACTCCATGCAGAGAAAAGAGATGCTCTGGACCGGGGTGAGCTTGCTCTTTTCCCAGTTGACCTGAAGCGTTTGGGATTTGCGGGCCAGGTGACCCAGAGACAAAGGAAATAGCTCTTTTACTGAGAATGTGGGGAAATGAAATAAATTCAACAAAAGTTTCTCCTCCTGGCCCTCCACCGGGGGACGGAGTGGTCTGCTTACCATCTCCGGAGCTAACGTCTTGGTCCCTGGGTCGAACGTCTCAGGAGCGCCTTGGAGCCTTGCGGGTCCTTGAGGGGGTCCGTAAGACGGGGGGCATCTGCTTCCTGTGGTGTGCTCGACCACAGTGTGCTGAGGAGGAGCAGGGTGTTTTTTTAGCCACAGAAGGACGCCCTCGGTGGGCAGATGGGGCATGGCCCATGGCAGCAGGCTTGTGACGTGGCAGGATGTGCGAGATGGCCTCCGTCTGCTTCTTCACCGCGGAGAACTGCTGGGTGAAGTCCTCGACTGTGTCGCAAAGAGGCCGAACTGGGAGACAGGGGCGTTGAGAAAGCAAACCTTGTCGGTCTCACGCATCTCGACCAAGTTCAGCCACAGATGACGTTCCTGGACTACGAGCATGGCCATCGCCTGCCCGTGTGACTGCGCTGTGACCTTCATGGCTCTGAGGGTTGAGATCGGTCACTGAGCATATTTCCTGCAACACATCGGGATCAGGGCTACCCCCATAAAGATCTTTAAGCGCCTTGGCCTGGTGGACCTGCAGGAGGGCCATGGCGTGCAGGGCGGAAGCGGCATGTCTGGGGGCGCTGTAGGCTTTGGCAGTGAGTGACAATGTTGTCCTACAGGCCTTAGAAGGGAGCACAGGGCGACCCCGCCAGGTGATAGGGTTTCCGGGGCATAGATGGAGCGCAACAGCCCTATCCACCTGGGGAATCGCCGTATATCCCTCTCCGCCATCGAGGGTAGTGAGAGTGGATGAGTGAGTGGCTATGTGACGAGTGGAGAGGGGTGCTCTCCACGAAGACGTCAGCTCATCGTACACTTCCGTGAAAAACAGGACTGCGGGGGGCTAGGCTGTGAGCGGCGTGCAGACCCCAGGAACCAGTCATCCAACCGTGATGGCTGTGGAGAGAACGGAGGGTTCCAGTCCAGCCCCACACTGGTGGCGGCCCGGGAAAGCATGTTGGTCATCTGTGCATCAGCCTCAGCCTGGGCGTGCTGGCCCAAAGGCGGAAGCCCAGGGGAGTCATCAGCATCAGACGCCGCGCTCTCCGATTCAGCGGCGAGCTCATCCCTGGAAGGGAGTCAAGGAGCGTGCTGGGGGGCACCCGCTGCCATTCCCAGATCGCCTTCAGCGCCAGCCACATCGTTGTCAATCCCGTGGGAAGAAGGAGCAATGCGGGGGGCGGCTGGAGTGGCGTGCTTTCTATTGAAAGCGAGCCACGACCGCAACGTTGCCATGGTCATGCCCTCACAGTGAGAGCATGAACCATCCACAAACGCTGCCTCGGTGTGATCGCTGCCCAGACACACAAGACAATACCTGTGGCTATCTGAAGCGGAGAGCACTCTACCACATCCAGGAACTACACAGGCATCTTTATAAAGACACATCCTGAAAAAGACATTCAACGCCACTGTGTAAAGCTCTTTTAGAGGAAAATACTCTTTTTATAGAGAAAGTCACTCTTTTAGAATAAACTTTTTTAAGCGTTCTGCGCTGTCGAAGTGCCCAGGGTACCCGTATGTCCGGGGGCGGGGTATGCAAATACTGTCTGCCAACTTCTCATTGGCCTATTTTCATAGATCAGAGGCATATTCGGCACTCAAGAGAGACCCCTAGTGTCGCTTCTTCGACACAACGTCGAAGTGAGCGACAGATGGGGAACATGCATTTACCATATTAGGCATAATAGACAAGCTCTAGTAAGGTTTGAACAGTTATAAAAGAGCCCTGTAAATTCCTAATGGATGTCTAAAGTAGAGGGAGTACAGAGTATATGCTTAAATAAGAATGACCCACCAGAATATTCCATTTAAAAAGAATTGATAGAGGAAGCATTTAGGCAAAAAGTCACAGATATATCTTACTTGAAAATAGTAGGACTATAAAACCAAATGGAAGAGTTAAGAAGAATTTTCTCTGTCAAATCCAATTTGCCACTGCATACTCAATCATTTAGCGCAAATGCACAATAGTGTGCCTATTTATAGATTAAAGATAACTGAAGAGGGAAATGGCTATAAATTATGTATAGATGAGATAAGGGATAAAAGCCTTTATGATACATATTTCAAACAAACATTAAAGTTCATGTTAAAGGCAATTTGGAACACATATACATCCATATTCTGATGTATTTCTGAGTGGAGCAGGATAATTACAAAAAAAAGGTAGCACAGCACTTGATTTTATCCATCAATAAGTGGATTGGATTGTTGAAATTCGTCTCTATATGACAGGAAGTTGCAGACGAGCAAGATATAACAACAAGCAGAGTTGTGTGATTTTGACTCAAGCGAGGGGTGGCGAGATTCTGTGGTCACTCTCATTTCAAGATTTCTCTGTTAACTTACTGCTTCATCACGAGTATAACGTTTATGTTAACTGGCCAAAATGGCAACATGATCACACAGGAAATTGTTATATTTTTTTTTAAAATTCATGTACCTTGAAATCAACCCCTACTGTCGAATTTCTTAGAAGCACCATCCCCCATCAGGAATGTTTGCATTAATTTAAGCATTAATTTCTAGCACTACTGAGAGCACATTGTGCAAGCAGCTTCCAAGACATGGCTTTTGGTCCCGTGGGAACCAGGAAGTAACCATGTTTACATCAAAAATAGTAAGCATGATTCAGAGGTTGTATTTGCACTCTAAAATTATACTTTTACTCCACTGTTGGTGAGGTTAAGGGTTAGGGTTTGCCGTTTGGGAGTAGAGTTATTCAAATATGCATTCCTGTTGACTGTATTACATCATTTACAACTAAAAACAACTAGCTACTACAACTGTGAGTTACATACAGTATGCCCATATATTCACCAACACTTCCAGCTTCGGCCACTGGGGGCAGTTATTCAAATGTCTGAAAACATAGACAGAACTTTCGATATACTGTCGTCGAATTCACAGTGTGATCAGTCTGAAAATGATATTCCATGTCAGCATGAATTTATAATGTATTAAAGACTGTTGAATAAACTATTATTAGTCAGAATTAAAGAGATATTTGTGAAGGAATGGAGAAGTATTATTCCAAAGACAACAATAAAAAAATGCTAATTTTTTGTCAAAAAGTTTTACATGAGTGTAGGAACACCCAAATTCATTGTCATTACAGATTTGTGTAAAGAAAAAAAAATGGAAACGAAAATAAAACAAATGTTTAGATTTGTAGTTCTTTTTACTTATGAAAATAAAATATAAAGTTGGGTAACACATCTTTCTTTCTCCTCTTCCAGATTAGTAGCATATTCAAAATTTCAAAGAGTCAAATACTAACACATCAGCTTGATCACATGGGAAGTCGACATGTTGTTACTGAATGCTCCAAGACCTTGACATCAGCTCCATTATGCTGAGTTACTGACTATAGCCATCTTCCATCAGACATTTTTGCATCAATTCACACGTGTTTACCTTCTCCTGTGGTGCAACTGATTAAGCATTGCATCAGCAGCATCACAGATCTGGGTTTGCATCCATGAAACAAGGAAGTAATTGTGTTCACAATCAATGACAAACTCTGATTCAGAGGTTCCATTTTCCCTCTAAAATTACCTTTTTATTCCACTGACGGTTATATTTCACATTGAGGTTAGGTTTAAGGGGTAGAGTTCATAAAACATGCATTGCTTTTCATTGTATAACATCACTTAACAACACCCCTCTGTGGACATTACACCTGGAAAATGGAGCTCACACTTGCCCATTCATTCAACAACACTTATTACGAATCACTGTCCCCCCTATTGAATTTCAATAAGCACAGACCATGTTTAGTTCAAGAAATGTCAACTTACTGTTGCCAAATTCAATGTGAAATCAGTCTGAATGCATCGCAATGAGCTAGGTGCAAGCAATGATGGAAAACCTGGAGTGAAACTGGAGCGGAGTGATTACAGAACGCTTTGAAGGGAAATTGCTTTTGATTCTCCTTTTGTTATTTGGAGTAACATGCACCAATCATTCTTGCACAATGAGATTAAGAACATGCATTAAGAATGTATAGAATGTCATTATTATTAATTTAGTTTTCTTGTTTTTTTCTGGAAAGTAATAATATTAAAAAATGAAAACTCTTTTTTTGTGTGTGTGAATTCTGTTTTTTGCCAGTCCACAATCTTTTAACCTTCAGTAAATCTTTGTTTATAGATAAAAAGACAATTGCAGAGAGGAATGTCTTTAAATTAATATAGATTAAAACCTGATAGCAAACGTATAGTACATCACCCATACGTCTATTTGATGTTTGTGTTTACACTACTCTACCTCTCTGATTTCAATAAGACATTCATCAGTGGCCTGTTGCACGAAGCTGGTTTCAGTGGCTTCCCAGGTAATTTTGAGTTTAGATTGAGCAATCTGAGTGTTTTCGGGCTCAAGAAGGTGGGTCGGTTTTTACCAGTGTGCATTGCCATAGCAACTTACACTACACAGCTAACCTGCTCTGGAGCTGGTTTTATTCTGGGTTACAGATAGCAAACTAATGCTGAACCAATCAGCTATAAGCTGACACCTCTGACACAATAATGTCACTCCCCCCTGAATCTTGCACTCCAAATTAATGCACGTTTCACAGCGAAATGTATATATTAAAGGGGTCGTGAAGTGCCATTTTTTATCAAACCACTTATCATCCACTGCACGAATAACACAAACCAGAACGTTTATGGTTGTGCTACCCACTTAATGTTTAGAGACCTGCTTGGCCTCCAGTGGGTCGCGCGAATGGTTTATCCACTCTCTTGCTATTGCCCATGTGCCAACCCCTCCGCATGGCAAAGGTGGCATGTGTGCCTTCAGTTGTCGACTCCTGGGCAGTCCTTTTAAACTACACCTCAACGTACATGCAGTGCGTTCCCTAACCCACACCCCTGTGCTAATGGGACAGCCCGCAGTGCAAATTGCAAGATTAGTCAGTTATTAAAAAAATATTTCTAGTCACAATTTAGAAAAAGTCAAATTGAAGAAATGGACAATTATCCATTCTTGAAGTAACTGGAAAAAATTTCAAATAAAAGTTTCTAGCCATTTTTCTATTTTTTACATTATAATAAATTGGTCATTGCTACATAATGACATTTTAAAGGAAACTATGCTTCCCCTGTAGTCTTAAAGTAATTGCCACTGCTACATAATGCAATGCTTGAAAATGAATGAATAACTTTATTATTAAAACTTAGATTTAGGCAGCATACACTATAAAGAAAAAGCAAACACTGAATGGGAACGGAGAGAAAGATCTGAGGATGCAATGGAGGGCCATAAGAAAACATGATTTAAGGGAGGCCTCTTCGCAAAAAGCAGGTAAGATTATACCACACCATACACAGAGCGTGGGACATGGAATTGTGCTCATATTATGTGGTGTTTTGATATTTATGACCCCAAGAGCACCATTTATATGTTTTTGTTTGCATTTTCCATTCCCAGCCCTGCAACTTTGCCATATATATGAATTGTACCATTTGCCTTTAGAGCGACCTCTGTGGAATCCTATTACACTGTTTCCACGTTGAAGCACATTAAGATGTACTGTGAGAGATATATGAGAGCCTACTGTCAAATATACATATAATCCATTCCAGGCAGTCTGGCTTTTTGTAATAAAAAATCTTGCATAACTTGTTTCTAAAACAAAATACATCTATGTAATCTCAATCTGTCATTCACTACGTTTGGTAAGTTATTCGTTTTTGTTTACTCTGCTTACTTTTAATGTGAATTTGTGACGGTAGTAGGGGTTACTGTATCTATTGACATCTATGATATTTATATTGAGCTAATTATTTTTTGCTATATCCTAACCATACACCTACACATTAACCATTACAGAAATATTTTGAATATGTTTTTATTTTAATTAAACAAAGTTTTATTTTATGCAGTTTTATCATTATGATTTATTATGCAGTTTTCCTCAGGAGGACAGTTGGGAGGTCCCCACAATTTCAAAGATTTGTCCCCAATATATTCACAAAAAATAAAGAGCCGTTATCTTATCTGTCTTGCATGGGTTTCAAAGCGTAATTTCCCACAAAACCAACCTCCTCAGTCATAATATTGACTGCATTTCTAAACATTTATCATTTTTAATTTCACCTCTTTGAGGGTCTGAGAATTTTTTTTATTGCTGATTGTTTGCTCTTTCATAGCCATTTTGTTACATTTAAGTATTAATTTAGTCTCAGATGTGTCTCATATAATTCATTGGGAGAAAAAAATATATATATACAAACAACGTGACCACAGAGGAAGTCGGCATGTTGTTTCCGAGAGTTTAAGTACCCTAGGATCAGCCACAAAATGCCGACTACAGACAAGAGCTACATCTCATCTGACATTTTCACATTGGCTCAAGCATGTTTAACTTTTCTTTTGGTGTGACCGTAAGTGCGTTGCATCAGCAGCGTGGGTTACCCAGGTTTGGATCCCATGTTGAAACCATGATGTAATCATGTTTGCATAATCTGTGATAAGCATTATTCACAGGATGTATTTTCCCCCTAACATTACATTTTTACTCCACTGATGGTTAGGTTCAGGGTTGGGGATTGGGTTGGGTAGTTTATAAAATATTTGTTCCATTCAATCTCATATGGCTTTCATTGGGAAACATCTAAGATATTCAAGATATCTGATTCGTGATTTTTCTTTCCTGTGAGTAATGGACTTTTAATATCTCCTATCATATAGGTGCTGTAGCATTTACACAGAGTTGAGACAGAATTGAAATGGAGTGGTGGTGGAGTAGTGGGCTAAAGCACATAACTGTTAATCAGGAGGTCACTGGTTCAATCCCCACAGCGACCATCATTGTGTCCTTGTGCAAGCACTTAAATCCAGGTTGCTCTGGGGGGATTGTCCCTGTAATAAGTGCACTGTAAGTTACTTTGGATAAAAGCATCTGCCAAATGCATATATGTAAATGTAAATGAATAACACCTGTGGCATGTCTCTGTTCTCACAGTGTTGGGCTCTTGTGTATGACTGTGATCCAGGAGAACTCTGGCAAAAATTTACAGCAAAAGGTTTTATTTTCACTTGACATGGAAAACGGTACAAGTAAGAGGAGCAAATAGGGGCCAGGATGGTGCTTTGAACATATTAATTATTTTATCCATTTCAGCTGGCAAAATGACTCCTCCACCCCTGCTGGTAAAGCCAATTGAGTGCAAAAAGAAACATGAAAGGGTGTTAGGTGTTTGGTTAAAACCAGTGACCTGCACTGGCCATCCAAAACCTGCAGATTGTCTTTAGACTGAACTATTAAGGGTGTTTTTCTCTTTAAAATAACCAGTCTAAGATCCCTTTAAAAGGGACTTTGCATACACAGTATTCTTGGCCTTAAAAGTGGGTTCAGATCTCATTTGGGTCCCTTTTAGTTGTGAAGTATATTGGAACTCGAACCACATGAATATTAGGAGAATTATTTTCCAACATTCTATTTCTATATGGTATTTCTACCATATAATACAATATAGTAATATATATTTTTTTATTTTCACATAAAATTGAAAGTAAAACTCTGTTTTACTGTATTGAAAAAAAGTTTATTTTTAATTGTATTATTATTATTATTAACAATAAGCCAGCCTACATTCTTGCAAAATCATTTTTACATTGCTCGCTGGATGTATGGACATTACTTTTTCCTCGAATTTTTCTAATTTTCCTAAAATGTTTAAAATGACAGATTTTCAGTTCACAAACACTTACTTTTTGCTCTGTTCCAAAACACTTTTAATATAGTGCATGATATGTAAGGCTAGCAAGAAACAATATGGTCTTTTATGTAGATCCAGGAGAGAGAGCTCACAAAGGGGAAAAAATAGTTTACATTGAGATACAGCAAGAAATGCACTGAATTCAGGTGTAGCCAGTCCTACTCGACCTATTCTGAGCAGGATTCGAAACGGCATTTCCAGCATGAGAGGCTGGCACACTAACAAGGAGGCTAAAGACTACAGCCCCTAGCATCAGTCGCTAGTGCGCCTCTTGTGGCCATGGGAGTGAGGTTTACACATTGCACAGCTACCCACCAGCTGGCTACCATTACACATGCACAGTCACGCTTGAGACAAACACTGAATCACCAGTGTCCTATGCAGCTGATCTCAATAAGTTATTACATTTGCCAACTTTGCAAGCATTCCTTACACTCTTCTCATCTTATTTTGTGCATTGTTCTTGTTTGTAAGGGGGTTTTTGGCCAGCTACTCACTTAGTTAGGAAGATAATGGCAATCTGTTAAGTAAACTGACTTCTAAATCAAGTCGTAAATATAATATTATATGCTATGGAAAAAAAATCTAAAATAAACATCTGCTACACCAAGGTTATGTTATGTAGAAATAACTATTCCGCTGTTACAGTTTAAAGACCAATACTTTGGCAATGGCACCACCTATGTCACAGATGGAAGTGGTGGCAAAAAGACCAGCACAAACAGTAAATCAAACCTAAAGTTAGCTGACCAAACAGTCCTCAAAAGCTAGCTAATATCTTTAAATTGTCTGGTTAAGCTAAATGAAATGTAGAGCTGCATTGTTGGCTGTCAAAATCGCAAATGCAAAACCTTCACTTTGCATCTTTCTGCTCTTTTCATCTGGAAAGCTTCACAATATAATTAACATCTTTTAAACATCATAAAAAGATCAGATTTACAAACATTCTAAATCATAAGTATCTCAAAGACATCTGAAGAATGTACAATCCCATGAAGCATGCGAATGATGTCATTGAATGAAAAATGATGGGAATATATAACACTATTGATTTTACATTGTTTATTATAAGTATAAAAAATATATATATTGTGTTTATTGCAAAATATCCAGATATGTACAGCCGTGGCCAAAAGTATTGGCAGTGACATAAATGTTGTGTTTTGCAAAGTTTCCGGCTTCAGTATTTGTAGATTATTTTTTCACATGTTTCTATGGTATACTGGAAAAAATTATAAGTATTTAATAAGTTTTAAAGGCTTTTATTGGCCAAAAAATTAAATATATGCAAAGAGTCAATATTTACAGTGTTCTTCATAACCTCTGCATTTCGCTCTGGCATGCTATCAGCTTCTGCAACAAATCCTGACTGATGGTGATCCATTCTTGCCTTATTATTGCTCGAATTTGACTACAATTTGTGGGCTTCTGTTTGTACACTCACCTTTTGAGGATTGACAACAGGTTCTCTATGGGATTAAGATCTGGGGAGTTGCCTGGCCATGGATCCAAAATTTCAATGTAAAGATCTCAGAGCCACTTGATTATCATTCATGCCTTGTGACATGGTGCTCCATCATGATGTAAAATGCACAGATAATTTCCTAATTGCTCCTGAATTGTTGGGAGAAGTTGCTCTTGCAGGACGTTTTGATACCATTCTTTATTCATGGCAGTGTTTTTGGGCAGAATTGTGAGAGAGCCCACTCCCATGGATGAAAAGCAACCCCACACATGGATGGTATCAGGATGATTCACTGTTGGCACGACACAGGACTCATGGTAGTGTTCACCTTATCTTCTCCGGACTATCGATTTTCCAGATGTCCCAAACAGTTGGAAGGGGGCTTCATCAGAGAAAATAACTTTGCACCAGTCTTCTGCTGTCCAATCCTTGTACTACCTGCAGAATTTCAGTCTGTACTTTATGTTTTTCTTGGAGAGAAGTGGCTTCTTTGCTGCCCTCCTTGACACCAGGTCATTGTCCAAAAGTCTTTGCCTTACTGTGCTTGCAGATGCACTCACACCAACCTGCTGCCAATATTGAGCAAGCTCTCCTCTCAGGAGGAGATGATCCTGGTGCTTGCTGGACACTCTGGGACATCCTAAATCCTTCTTTACTGCAGTTGAACCTCTCTCCTTGAAGTTCTTGATGATCCAGTAAATGGTTCTTTCAGGTGCAATATTCTTTGCAGCAATTTCCTTGCATGTGAGGCCATTTTGATGCAAAGCAATGATGGCTGCACGTCTTTATTTAGAGGTAACCATTGCTAACATAAACACAAAGATTGTAAGCACTTCTTCCCTCCTTATATAGCAATCAGTCTGCTCTTATAATCCAATCAGAATGATAGAGTGATTTCACCTGACTTGTACTCGGTCACACTTTCCAAGGTGCTGCTGATATGATTAGTGAAATGATGTTGGCTGGTCATTTTGTGGCAGGTCCAAATAAAGATGAAATTTGGGTTTTTTCCACACAATAAACACAGGCAACACTATAAGTCAAATGAATCATTTGACTCTTTTGACATAAATAGCCTCATTATTCAGGGTGTTATAAAACTGGGCAGGGTAATTTTAACCTACCTACCTGAATTCTGCCTGCTCATTCTTCTGACTGGATGCTCAAATAGTCATAAAAATAGGTTTGGTGGATCTATTAATGTAGCACTATATGTCCAATAAAGCATTTGTTTGTACTGACAGTCCTATTATACAATGGAGTTATAACTGGACAGGGTCATTTTTACCCACCTGCCTGAATTCTACCTTCCTCATTCTTCTGTCTGGATGCTCAGATAGTCATAAAAATAGGTTTTGGTGGATTAATAAATGCAACACTGTATGTCCTATAGAGTATATGACTCTTTTGACATAGACAGTCTTATTATTAATGGGGGTAATAACCGGGTGGGCCATTTTTACCCAACTTCCTGGATTCTACCTCCCTCATTCTTCTGTCTGGATGCTCAGATAGTCATAAAAATAGGTTTTGTATATTAACACAAGCAACACTTCATGTCCCATACTGTATTTTATTCTTTTGACATTATTCCATGGGCTTACAAGTGGGCAGAGTCATATCTCCATCATTCTTCTGTCTGGGTGATTAAATAGTGTTAAAAATGGGTTAATTATTTTTGTTGTATTGTCAGGTTATGGTAGCCAGTAGCCACAATTGTTTACATTCTTATAAACTTTTAATGTGTGTGTGAGCCATTGCAGCAGTTTGTCTTCATAGACTGTAAGAAAGATAATGCAATCTATGACTAGAGAGGTCAAAGAGGTTGTAATAGTTCCTATCAAAGAAGTGTTGTCTAGAACAATTATCATGGTAAACACACTCAAATCTAAAACCATATAACTAAATTAGCTAATACAGACATTTTTCTGTATTGAAAACATGTATAACCAGTGCAGACTCAACCAAAACATCTACCAAAATCACACAATCCCAATTCATCATTGTCTCAAATATATAAAATGCACACAATTTTTCATTGTAAACCAAAAATAGAACATGAACGGACAAAGAGAGGAAGACCAAGAGGAAGATAAAGAAATGTATATCCAATTAGATGTATAGTCATGGTCTCCAAGCCATGTTTAACTGGACCACACAACACAGCACTGTTTTTGGAATAAATCAATACCTTCTAGAAAGATTTTTAAGAATTAGATGAGATTAATAGGAATGTTTTGAAAATACATCGCTCTTTTATGGTAGCAAAATATTACGAAATTTTAATTAACTGTCTTACAGATATTTATAATCAGTTATAGTCTGTCCATAGCTAACTCTCTACCCAGATACACATTTATGCATATAAAACATTGCTTTACCCATCCTAAAAATGTAGGGAAAGATGGGTAAAGAGGTTAATTGATCAAATTGTGTGTCATTGTAAAATAGTGATATGTAACATTCTGTCATGCTGGATATTAAACTTTTTGGACACAGGAATGTATGAAGATTTGTGGAACAAAAAATATTACTTTTTGTTTAAAGTGAAAATTTTAAGTTAGACCCATGGGGTAATACTGAATTGCGACATAAGGGATGCAATGTGTCAAGTTGGTCAAGCAATACAGTGCCTCACCCAAAACAACAAGATGGCACATCCTGTCAGTGGTGTCTTTGCTTTGAAAGTAAGTGATGCAAAATAGCTCATGTATGTTATCCTCCTCAACTGTCAACCCCCTAAAGCATCTTGGGAAACACAACGTAGAATAATTATGGTGTACATAGTCTGCTGATGTCTAATTTATGTTTGATTTCTCATATGATCAAATTGCTTCTTTTATTATTGCTTATTGCTTTTTTTGCTGAATGTGTACTCGGAGAGGAGCTTAGTTTTTTCCTCAACACGGCAAAGGGAGTGATTTGTTTAGAAGAACTTCACCAGTACCATTTAGATTTAAAAGGGTACAGAATTTCTTTTACAATGCATAGTGTACATTGATGGAGTTAGAGCATTCAGGTTATCCTTCTCACTTTTATTAGTAATTTTAGATGACCTGAGCCAGCTGTGCCATGCCTGTGGGGAGGAAAGTGGTGATAATAACTGGGCAAGTACTCAGTCCACCAACTGTTACGGTGTCAGTCCATAACATTGCCTGTGACTGCTGCAAATGGTGGTACCACCAATCATGTGCTCAGGGACATCAAAAGTGCATTTTCGTTGTCCTGCCTGTTACAATAATGCAAATGTGAAGGACATATTCAAAAAGGCTTAATGATCTATATCATTCAGATCAATTGTGGTAAAGGACACACAGTTGTTAATATACCAAACCTATTTTTATGTCTGAGCATCCAGCCAGAAGAATGACGGAGGTAGAATACAGGCAGGTAGTTAAATTTACCCCACCCAGTTTTTACCCCACTGAATAACAAGGTTGTCTATGTTATTTGAATGAAATGCCATATGGGACATAGAGTGTTGCTTGTGCTAACATACCAAACCTATTGTTATGACTATCTGAGCATCCAGCTAGAAGAATGAAGAAGGTAGAATCCATGCAGGTGGGTAAAAATGACCCCGCACAGTTTTTACCCCACTGAATAGTAAGACTGTATATTTCAGTACAATCAAATGTTTTTTGGGATATACAGTGTTGCTTGTTTAAATAATCAAAACTATTTTTTGACTTTCTGAGCATCCAGCCAGAAGATTGTGGGAGGAAGAATCCAGGCAGGTAGGTTAAAATTAACCCACCTAGTTATTTCCCCCCTGAATAATAAGACTGTATATGTCATAATAGTCAAATTCATTGTTGCATATATGAATCCACCAAACCTATTGTTATGACTATCTGAGCATCCAGATAGAAGATTGTGGGAGGAATCTAGGCAGGTGAGAAAATAAGTCCTCGCCTACAATGATCATACAATGTACCTATGTTACCAGTCATCCTGAGCATAGTTGTTGTTTCTGGTAATCTTGTTGAGCAATGTAAGTACGTTGGATTGAATTTCTCAAAAACAGATACCCTAACTGGTCCAACTGGCCCAGATCAACATAGAATGGTTCAGTTATACAAATGAGAACCATTTGGCGTGATGGTGGAAATGAAGCTATATTGTTTTGCTGGGGTTACATTGATTAACACAGGGACAAGGAGACTATATTAGATAACAATCACATTTCTTAACAGATGCAGAGGGATTAGTTTAATCAAAGTAATATATTTCAATAAGTCAATAATATCTGGCTACTTCTTTTGACTATGTCAGAGGAACATATTTAAAAAATCCGGAGAGATTTTGAAATTACCAATATTATTTTTACATTTACATATCTGATGTCTCTCGAAACCCCAATAAAAAAAAAAAATGGAAAAAGTAGGAATCTCATCAGAAAACGGGTTTAAGGGGTCTTTTTTTTTTTGTTGTCACAAAATGACAACACAATTCTTGTGAGACCTCTGAAATGAACAAGTGTGAAAACATCCTGAGAGACAATATATTAACTGTCCTTTGTTTTGACCAAAGGCCCCTGAGCATCAGTCAAACATGGTATGTGCATTCTAGTTTTTGACCGTTAAAAAGTGATGTTTACAGGATTGCCTCTTACTGTAACCTCGAAGGACCATTGTAAAGAAAAGCTATTGGTCTGCACCATTTTGCTCTGCACTGTCTTCGAGGTGATGTTTCCATCCCAACAATATCACAACAGAAAAACCTTTTTTGAAGTGCAGAGCTCTCTTCAAGAGCCTTCAGTTTCAAGCATTTAAATGGACGCTCTAAAGTAAATTTGCAGTATTTTGATGTTTATCAATCTTCTTGGACGTCTATACAAAGCATTTCTTCATGAGCACACAACACATTGTTTCATTAGAAAAATTCTTACCATTTATTGAAAAGGAGACAAAAACTATGGATGATTAAGCAGCAAAGCTCTGCACAACTATTATACTGGCATCAACTTAACTTAGTCACCTAAATGCCTCTAAGGAAATATAGTTTCGAATCATCAATCTTTGTGAGGAACTTGCAAGAAAACTATTTCTCAATCATCAATATACACTCACTGAGCACTTTATAAGGAACGCTATACTAATACTGGTGATGACTGACTGGTATTAACGGTCCCAAAGTGTGCCAAGAAAACATTTCCCACACCATTACACAACCGCAACCAGCCTGGACTGTTGACACAAGGCAGGCTGGGTCCACGGATTCATGCTGGTGGCACCAAATTCTGACCCTACCATCTGTGTGCCTCTGCAGTAATTGAGATTCATCAGACCAGACTAAGTTTTTCTAGTCTTCAACCCAGTGAGCCTGTGCCACTGCAGCCACAGCTTTGTGTTCTTGGCTGATAGAAGTGGTCTTTTGCAATTATACCCCTTCAGCCTCTTAGGTTTGATGTGTTGTGCATTTTGAGATGCTATTCTGCTCACTACAATTGTACAAAGTGATTATCTGAGTTACCGTAGCCTTTCTGTCAGCTCTAACCAGTCTCGTCATTCTCCATTGACCTCTCTCATCAACAAAGGATTTTCATCCACAGAACTGCCACTCACTGGATGTTTTTTTGTTTTTGGCACCATTCTGATTAAACTCTAGAGACTGTTGTGCGTGAAAATCCCAGGAGATCAGCAGATACAGAAATTGCACCAACAATCATGCATTGTAATTACAATATTTAAATCACTGAGATATTTTAATAATATTATTTTGTTATACTGTAAATGGCAGTCAACTAATGACTGATGGTTTGTTTTGAGCAAATGAATTAATAATTTGTTAGATACTACATATTGATAAATGATATATGCATGTATAAGTGTTGCAGGTTTATTCACTTATTTTTATTTACTGGTACAGTAGAAAAAGAGCTTTTGCCATCGTTCATTGCGTATTTGTAAAAGTTTGGCTTCTTCCGTATTTTGTTTCCGACTTCAATGCGTGGCATGTCATAGTAATGAATGCCCAACCTGGAGGTACAAACTTCCCAGGTCCACTTGAAGGTAGCATAACCCCTCTTGTTCTCCCAGTCTTGATTTTGCATTGTTTAATGTAATATGTTTTCTCGTGGTGAGTTCTTTGTTAATTTATTTTGGTGTTCTTTGCTTTAGATTGCTTTGATAATATATTATGCATTTGGGTTCTATAGCTCCAACTTTCCAGAGTATTATTACAAAATTCAAGACCTGAAAATGAACCCAGCAGAGCAAATAGTTCTTTTTGCCCAGGGATCCAAGACAGAGTTGAATTACAGTTTAAATTTTTGGAGGTTGGTCCCTCACACTAGTTTGTTGAAAAGACTATTAAGGACAATTTTCATGGAGCAGGTGAATTGGGCAGAGATGGGAGTTTAATTAACAGTTTGTTGCTCAAATAGTTCAAGCAGATTATCATTGTAATTTCACGCCCTTGAGGCAGTGCTGCCTCAACTGATGCCTTGACCCTCACCGCTCGATCCCACAGCTGCCATGACTTGAGTCCCCAGCTGCCTTGACCTCACTGCCCGAGGCTCCACCCTCTAAGTCCCCAGTGACTCCACACACTGAGTCTCCAGTCACCTTGACCCTGCCTGAGTTTGCTGTCCAAAAACCTGATCTTCCCTGGTCTCCTGGCCACCTGCTGGACCCCCAGTGGTCTCCTGGTCCACCTACGCCTCCTTGGTCCCAAGGTCCACGGCCTCATCCTGAGTCACCAGGTCCACCGGTTCCACCCTGTTCTCCTGGTCACAGAACACTACATTTGTCACATTGCATTGTGAACAGAGCAGTAATCAAACATGCTCACCCAAACTGTCCTCTCTCTCTCACATGTAGTGTTGGAATCTCAGATAAATTTTAGTGATTCAGTTCTTATGGATGGTTCATGTAAACTAAATAGTTCTCATAAACAATTCACTTGTAATCACTTTATATTAAGGGAACACATTTATTTCAGCTTTCATAATCTGATATTTTGCCTATTTTGATGCAAAAACTGTCCAGAAATTTCACTGTTTGAATAGTCTAATAATTGTTATTATTTGAATGATACTTTGTTACAACAAAGCACTAAAACAAAAAATGTATTTGTTTGAGCTGTCAGATGCTTTACAGATATTCAGATGTTTTAAAATAATTTATGTTCAGCAAATCATAGAATTCAGCTCTGTATAATTGAGATACACTGTACACCTGAACCCCAGTAAGGACTGGGCCAATTGGGCCAGAGCCCTCAGGGGCCTCTGACTCTCAGGGCCCTCGAGCTTAGAGGCCAGGAGTGGCACAACACCTGGAAATAAGTAACTGCAGATGCATAGATGAACAGAACTTCAATGTGCACAAATGAAAAGTAAATGAAGAAATAAAAAATTGTTATCCATTGCTTGCCACTTCTCAGCACATGCCCAAGGAGTGTTCATTATTATATTTGCTCCATTGTGACATTATATCTTTAAATTGTATGTGTGATGTAATTTTGTGTTATTTGGATATATCATATGCAATATTTTCCTCCTAAGAAAGAAGTTTCAATTTTTATTTGTCACATACATAACCATACACAGTACAACATGTAGTGAAATTCTTGATAGGACTTTTCTCCCCATAGTTTACGATAAAAAATAAATAAAATAAAAATAAAAATATTTAAAAATGCCCATTTAAAAAAAAATTAAATACACAATAAAATAGGGGAAAGAGAAATATACTATATGTACAAAGTATGCATATGAATATGAAATAGTGTCTTGTGACAGATGTAGAGCAGCAGCAACAGTTTGACTGTCTATATATATATATATATATATATATATATATATATATATATATATATATATATAGATGAGATTCATGAATAGTTGCATAATTTTTTTAATGCATTCATGAAAGTTTATTACCCAATTACACCTGTTATTTATACACTTTCAAAAACATCCAGGAAGACCTATTGTATCTGAGACTTGGTCTCTTAATGAGAAGATTTCCACTTTTGTTGATTTTTTTTTTTAACCTGTTATGTCTTGATTGTAAAGGATTCAAATGATAAAAAAATCACTGAAATATCTGATTAAATATTCTTTGTCACCTTTGATGTTGTCACTTTATACCAGCACAAGGGTGGCATTGAAGCTAAATATAAGCAGTTAAAAAAATATATTTTGCATCAAAATATTAACCAATTTAGAGCTAAACACAAACACAAACACAAACACACACACACACACACACACACACACACACACACACACACACACACACACACACACTTTTCCCCTCACTCCACCATTGAGTTACAGTGAGAATGCAGCACTGCCTCCTGTAGGACAATCTGTGTCTTACATACTTGAATCATAATGTCAGAAACAGGATTTTATGGTTTATGATGGGTCCTCAATAATTAATATCTTAAATTATAAAACACACAAACAATGAAACATGAATTTATACAAATACAAATACAAATCGAGTATCACGTCATATGGCCGCACAATAGCATAAAAATCAGAACATCATAAATCACAAATTAATATTAGGCCCAATTAACAGAAAATGTAATGTCACATGCAGGCAACTTGAATTTTAATATCATGGCACTGAAAAAAGCTAGTAAACAAAGAAACACCAAAACAAATGCACTATTGTTGTCAACAGCACTTTGTGCCTTTTCTCCTCTTGAATCAATACTCTTTCTTGCTTGGCAATGGCCAGTTGTCCTACTTACTTCTTGTTTTGAAGATGGACATGCTCTCTGCTGTGTCACCTGAGACACTGTAGCAGTCAATGGCATTTGGGGTAAACAGACAGGAGGGGTCAGAGTTCATGTAGAGGTGATGACTGTAATGACAAAGTACATTCGGAGCTGTTCGAATATAAAAGATCAAAATTACTACCTGAGTGACAAACACTAAAAATGAATAAGAGACTTAAATGTTATTCACCTTGTAGAACCCTTGAGGTCCAAGTTTTGCAGCGAATCACCCACTAAAAAAAGAATGTATAGTATCACAAAAGAAGACTACAGTATATGATAAATGAAAATCTTACCCTGTATTCTCCCTTTGAATTCATCAGTCTGGTTTTCACCACATCCATAGGCTGGCAGAGAATAGTGGCACAGCCATCCTGTATTTAAATGTAAATTTACAAAGTAAACTTAATAGAAGTGCTAATTGAACCAGCAACATTCAATTTACAGGGGTTATGTTATGAAAAGTCAAATTGTCTTTGATCTTTGTATTATATAAACATACTTATGAACTTTCAGAACTCAAATGGCCCTTCCCGATTAAAAAATAAAACACAAAAAAGGCAAGAACTACTCATTTCGAAATGTGTGATTTTGTCATGTTGATGAAATACATTAACAATGACCACCTATGTTTACACATCAGTGATGCCTACTCAGTGTTCAGCTACTCGGCCTGCCCAGTCACATTGAAGTTATAGATACAATTATTCCTAAGCAAAAAAATAATGTATATAGCTAATGATAAAATTAAGATGTGGGGAAATTCCACTAAACGTTTTGCAAACTAGGACACGACAGCAAACCTGAATCCTGTAAGTAGTTGCATTGTTTCTTATTTCACATGGTAAATCACATTTACAAATAAGTCTTAAAGGAACAGTAGCAAGAACTGCTGTTTAATTCTAAGGGTCATGGGTGGAAATTGAAAAACTAAATTATGACCTAAACAAAAACATAATTTATGAACTAAATTATGTTCCCTTTCAAAGTTGGTAAATTCAACACTACATCCGTTGCTACGCCCGGTGACCTTGAAACCCTACACCGTGACCCCAATTTGATTGACTGATGACACTTGGTCCTTTGCATGTGTTATTGTGGTCGTATAAGCTGGAGCCCAGTGCCACACAATCTTAATTTTCCTCTTTCAGGTTCGTGTAGACATCTCTCACAGCTCTGGCACCCTAAACCAACACTTCACATTTTTAATGTGCACCTGGTCACGACACATGAAACTTGTGACGCTTGGCTTTAACAGCTCACTTTGTGAAAGCCACTCCCCTCATCTCCAAATTTCTCCTCTGCGGCTCCCAAGGGACTTTATGAGTGAGATGGCAGAGGATGGATTCTAGAGCGCAGAGGGTTTTTGCAGGCTGAGCCTTGCATGTGGTCCTTTTTAAGCTGTTCACCCATTCGGTACATGCACTGTGTAAAGCCTGTGCTGAGCCATTGCTTGGTCACTGAGTTTGATAGATAAGGGGGATACTACATCTCTGGTTACATTATTGAGGTGAGGCACTTACCATATTTTCCTTCGAGGGTAGGAAACGGGACAAAGCAGCCACTGAGTTGCTTAGAGTTCTCACTTGAGCCTTAAAATGAGCCCTGCACATTATAACTCCCTGCTCAGTGAGAGTTCAGTTCTCTGGTGCAGCCACCTTTTTAGTGCTTGTTAAAAGCTACATGACACAAATTGGCACTCCAGCCACCAAGATCTCTGCCCAGGAAATTGGCAGGTCTATGGGCGGCCTTATGACAGTGGAAAAAATTGTCAGAATGTCACTTCTTGCTTTCCACACTGTTGTGAACCAGAAACCAAGTGTGACATCTCCCTTGTAACAGGACAGTTTAGTCCTGTTTTTATTGTTGTTGACAATTGCTATGTCATAGCACAGAGATTTAAGGTGCCTCCATATTGCCTAAACAGCCCTGTCAGTTTCCCCTCTATTGCGAGCAGGAAACAATTATTGTTCTTGGGAACATACAAGAAGACTGCCATGTCACAACACAAACTTAACACCTCGATGCGAGGCATGCATGTTGAATAGACCCTTTGAAGTGTTTTCTTCCACATTCCCAGGACAGAGCTCTCATGTTCCCTGCTATTGTATGCCGGCAAAGAGAATACTATTAAAGTCTTTGCTGTTGGCGGTGTACTAGAATTCTTCAAAACCCCAGCATGACTGATAGACCTCATTGTGGCTGCATGAGGCACAAAAATGTTCACAAAGTGAGCAATAATCAAACTTAACTGACTCAGTTGCACTGAGCGACTGCCCCTAATGGAGGGTGAAGTTCAGCCGCCGCCGGCTACACACATGAGTCCCTGGGTCCTCCCGGGGGTCTCCAGCTGGAAACTGAGCACAGTCGAACACAGCTATATGTTTCAGTTTGCAAGGTGACTCTCTCAAAACCTCAACAATGTTCTTTCCTTCACCATATGATGTGGGATGTGCTGATTTTTTAATGCTTCCTCCCCTTAGATATGATAAAAAGGAGCAGGCATGCAAGGCACAGAATGGCTTCTACAGCCGCTAATTTTCTGGTCAGTAGGACAGTGTGCTGTGGACCATACTGGAATTGAGGCACTTGAAATGGACACTTATAAGACTCCATTCAAGGTGGCTACTTAAAGATTTTGTCTCATGACCATTTGCTGGACTGATTTGTATCAAGTGATTTGAAAGATATGTGCAGATAACCCCTTGGGTTGTCCCTGGCCCTCACATATTTACAAAATGTGTCAATGTAGTTCTCGCTCCACTGAGGCTGTGTGGCTGCCGTGTTATCTTGATGATTGGTTGCTGCTCGCTCAGCAGGATGTACAAGCATGCAAGCAAAGAGACCTGTTGTTCCTGAATTTGGACCTCAATGTCAACTGGACACATAGTGTGTTGGTGCACAGTCAACAAGTTTCCTTCTTAGTAATGAAACTCAACTCGGTAAACATGTCGGCACCTGACCAGTGAACACATTTAGTCCATTCTTCTACAACTGACAAGGTTTAACCTGGGGAGAACCCTGCTGTTGTGTCAGAACCAGATAGCGCTGCAGCCACTGTTACCCTGCTAGGCTTGCTAAGGACGAGACCTCTCCAGTGCTGGCTCAGCAAAAATGTCCCTCATCACACTTGCTGACATGGCCACTGTCGCCTCCTAGTAACACGATGCTGTTTAGCAACAATAGCTATGTGGAGGAGGGCTGAGTTTTATGGTAAATGTGTGACATTCATCAAGATAATGGGGGAAAAAGTTGTCACCACAGACATGTCCAACACAGGGTGGGGAGCCTTGTGTGACAGACGTCTGGCCTTTAGCACCTGGACAGGAGCACAATCTGCATTGCACATAAATCACCGGGAACTGCTATCAGTCCTCTTGGCTCCAAAAGCCTTTTGATCTGATGTGCAAGGGTCTCACGTTCTGATTCATTCATAAAGTTGTGCCATATATAAAACACAAAGGAGGAGTACGGTCATGTCCAATGCTGAACCTAGCAAGCTGACTTCTCCTCCTGGCCACCTAAACAGCAGAGCAGATTTACTCTCACGTCAGGATGTTTGAGACTCCACCCTCAGTCAGTTCAGAGGATTGGGAGGTATTTAGGGAAGCCAAGCTGGACCTGTTTGTCTCCCTGGAGACTATGCATTGTTGCCTCTGGTACTCCATGACACAATCTACAATAGGCTTTGACAGCTTGGCTCATAGATGACCAAATAAATGCAAATATGCATTTTCCCTTGTCTGCTTGCTAAATTGTGCAAGATATGGTAAAACAAGGAAAAAGTGATACTCATTGTGCCAAAATGGCCCACTGGTTCCCAGAGGTGGTAGAGCTGTTAGATGCTCCCCCCTGAGAATTTTCTTCGAGAAGAGATCTACTCTCACAAGCTTGAGGCAAGCTGGAGACTGCATTTCTGTCCTCTGACCGGGGCTTATCTGACATAATGCTGTTGTCTCAATCGGTGCTAGGCACCATACTACAGGCCAGGGCCCCATCAACAAGGTGGCTTTCTGCAGATTGGTGTTCCTTCTTTATAAGGTCCTTTCCTTCTGGGTTCCTTCCACCTCCTCCTAAAAACTCTCAGGTACACATGGTCTCCAGGAACTATGGGACAGGGCACTTCTTCTTCTTCCTTGGTCCTCTGTTCTGTTCCTGTGAATAAATGACTTCATGTATAGCAGTTAACTGTCTCATATAAGCACTTAATTGCATCTGCAACTGTTCTAGAGGTGGGCCTTCATAGTGACCTCTTAAGTATGCTCTGGCATGGGTCTGCCTGTTAGCATTTCATGCAGTGTTAGATTAGTGATTCTGTTGGTCTGCATGTGGTAACTCATCAGTGCAAGTGGTAGGGCATCAACCCGATTGAGTGTCAGCACAAATTTTGTTGAGCTTAGCTTTGAGAGTTCCATTTACTCTTTCTACCATGCCCTGTGACTGTGGTTGATAGACACACCCTAATCTAATTCTCAGCTGTTGCAACACTGTTTTCACTGTTATTTGAATGAATGCTGAGCCATTATCAGAACTGATTTGAGATGGTATGCTGTAAGCCCGTTTATCGGTCCAATGGCGGTCTCCAATAATACGGGTGAAGGTCTCTGCGCGTTGCTGTCTTTCTTTTTACGTAACACAACCAGATTAAATGAAATACATTTTCTCTTATGTATTACCTCGTTATTTCATCTGACTCCATAAATGAAAAAGGTTTTAATGATATCTGAGTATCATTAAAAGTGAGCGAATATTTGATTATTCTTTTTAACTCTTTAATTATATTTTACCTGTTCAGATTAAGAAACTATGTCGCTTTGAGGTCCTCGCGTGTTTTCTCTACACTGCGGGTCTCACAATCACAAGCGGCCAGTATTGGATCATCAAACAGAGGTAATTGCTATATACCTGAGATCGGTCACATTCACATATACACAATCAAAGATACGTCAGTATAGCCCCCATGAAATTGCATACGCTTGAATTTAACTTAACGTTTTCTTCAGTAGAGGTCACGGCCACTATTACAGATGTAAGTTGACCAACATAACTTCTCTTATAATAGCTTTGGATTGGCCATGTCGTGGTTTCCCGCATACACTTACTTATCTGGAGAAACATCAAATTAAAACGGAGGTGAGACTGAATTTAGATGGCTGAAAGGATGAGACCAGTTTACCAGGCACACTGAGACACTTAAAATGATACCAAACATGTATTGTTACTTTTTGTACACACTTGACATTATAGGTTTTTAGTGAGTTCTAAGTGAGGAGGAGAGGGGGGAGTAGGGGGAGATAATCAGACGGTAGAAGGGAGCTGCGAGCTACCCTGCTGGATGCGTCTCGGATGTTGCTGTTACATGTGCAAGAGACAGTTCCAATGTTGAATCTCATGAGAGCCTTTTGTTCTCCCGAGGAGTATCCCAGACTCGCTGGCACCTTACAATGCCAAATCTTGGAATGACCTCTCTGGTCAAAAATGTAATCACAGTTTGGGCTACCTGATCTGCTGATGGTACTGCTTCTACCCATCTACTAAATCTGTCTATTATCACCAGCATGTATCTTTTTCATCTCACTGATTTTATCATATCCACATAGTCTATTACCAGATGTTTAAATGCTCCTCCTGGGACTGGTAAGTGACCTATTGGCTGACATTATTTTTCAGATTCCACATTCAGCTAAAAATCTACCATTGCTTGTAGGTATGGGGACCAATATCCCTGTTGTTTTATTTTATAATCACTTCCCCCCTTGCACAATGGTCAAAACATGTGCATCTGAGATTAAAATAGTAAGGAGTGCTGTTGGAGCAATCATGTGTCCTTCATGTGATTGCCATATACCATTTACATCCCTGCTTTTACCTCTCTGTTGCCATACCTTGTGTTCATAAATGCCAGCTTGTTGCTGCATACATGCCATATCATCTAATTGACATTAAGATTGAAGAAAAATTAAAAGTGCCATTACTGCTAATTGGCCTTAATATACTATAATATATAAAAATATACTTTACGTGTTCAAGCGTTCGTCAGGTGATAGAGAAAGCGGTAAGGGTGCATATACCTGAGTGCTATTATGTCTAACACCTGTTTCAGATTGCAGTAAGCACTAGGAAGAGTGATAAAAAGGGACCACAGCAGAGACGAGTGGGAGAGAGCTGAGAGAAAAGACTGTTAATTGTGTGATCTGATGAGAATATTGCTGAAGTTTGATTTTGTTTAATGAAAGTTCTACAATTAAAGATGAGTTGCAATCCCAAGTTTCCAATTTCCTCCTTTCCCACCCTACAAGCCCCTTACAGTCACGCTTATTGGCACTGGCAAAGTTTAACGCGGCACTGATGCAGCATTTTATTTACACATAACCACAGCTGTGGTGAGAACTACATATTTTAGAATGCAGCATAGAATTTGGAGGCGGCACAGGTCCACCTCAGAGTCACCTTAATTCGTTGAGGGTAACCAACATTTGTTTTTTAGTTTCAGAAAAACTAGAGCGTAAATGTTACTTTAATAAACTCTTGTTCAACCACAGAAGACGATTGGGTTTTTATTGTTTCATTTAAATATTAAAATTTAGCGATTTTAAGTTTTTTTTTATTTTATATTAAGGTGCTTTATGCAATTTCAGCCAATTAGCAAAATGTTTCCCTCTTCCAAAACCCCACCCTCAAAAGGCATGTCCGCAAACCTGAATGCATAAAATAAGTCACAAGGCTGAAAGCGTTTCTGATTTGCTAAAAAAGTGATTGCCGATCCCCTGATTTTTTTGCCTTTTAAAGTCTAGGACTGTCACAGAGGCAGCTGTGATTATCATCAGACATCTACAGTATATCAGTGATATCTGGCAGTAAGGACATTTTATGCATAGTGTTAAAAGTGCTTACTGAACCTTAGGTATGATTTCCTAAATTTTGCATTTAAACTCTGCAAAAAAGAAATGCCCTCTCACTTTCAACTGCTTTTATTTTCATCAAATTTAACATGTGTAAATATTTGTATGCACATAAAAGATTCAACAACTCAGAAATAAACTGAATAAGTTTCACAGACATGTGACTAAGAGAAATGGAATAATGTGTCCCTGAACAAAGGAAGGGGTCAAAATCAAAAGTAACAGTCAGTATCTAGTGTGGCCACCAGCTGCATTAATTACTGCAGTGAATCTCCTCCTCATGGACTGCAGCAGATTTGCCAGTTCTTGCTGTGAGATGTTACCCCACTCTTCCACCAAGGCACTTGCATGTTCCTGGACATTTCTGGCCCTAACTCTCACCCTCCAATCCAACAGGTCCCAAACGTGCTCAATGGGATTGAGATCCAGGCTCTTCGCTGGCAATGGCAGAACACTGACATTCCTGTCTTGCAGAAAATCATGCACAGAATGACTGGTGGCATTGTCATGCTGGAGGGTCATGTCAGGATGAGGCTGCAGGAAGGGTACCACATGAGGGGGGAGGATGTCTTCCCTGTAATGCACAGCATTGAGATTGCCTGCAATGACAACAAGCTCAATATGATGATGCTGTGACACACCACCCCAGACCATAATGAACACTCCACCTCCAAATCGATCCCGTTCCAGAGTACAGGCCTCTGTGTAATGCTCAATACTTTGACGATAAACGCAAGTCTGACCATCAGCCCTGGTGAGACAAAACCACCTCTCATCAGTGAAGAGCACTTTTTGCCTGGTCCAGCGAAGGTGGGTTTGTGCTCATAGGAAACGTTGTTGCCAGTGATGTCTGGTAAGGACCTGCCTTACAACAGGCCTTCAAGCCCTCAGTTCAGCCTCTTTCAGCCCATTGCAGACAGTCTGAGGACTGATGGAGGGATTGTGCATTCCTGGTGTAACTCGGGCAGTTGTTGTTTCTATCCTGTACTTATCCCGTGGGTGTGATATTCAGTTGTACCGATCCTGTGCAGGTGTTGTTACATGTGGTCTTCCACTGTGAGGATGATCAGCTGTCCTTCCTGTCTCCCTGTAGCGCTGTCTTTGGTGTCTCACAGTACGGACATTGCAATGTATTGCCCTGGCCACATCTGCAGTCCTCATGCCTCCATGCAGCATGCCTAAGGCACGTTCGCGCAGATGAGCAGGAACCCCGAGCATCTTTCTTCTAGTGTTTTTAAGAGTCAGTAGGAAGGTCTCTTTAGTGTCCTAAGTTTTTATAACTGTGACCTTAATTGCCTACCGTCTGTAAGCCGTTAGTGTCTTAATGACCGTTCCGTATGTTTATGGTTCATTGAACAAGCATGGAAAACATTGTTTAAACCCTTTACAATAAAGATCTGTAAAGTTATTTGTATTTTTACAAATTATCTTTAAAATACAGTGTCGTGAAAAGGGCTTTTTTGCTGAGTTTATGTAGGTGCTCAAATTTTGTGAGTTTCTATTTAAAGAACAAGAATGCAGGGGACTGCCTTTTAGTCCCTTTTAAAGGGATAGTTCACCCAAAAATGAAAATTCTCTCATTTCCTCACCCTCATGACATCCCAGAGGTGTGACTTTCTTTCTTCTGCTGAACTAAGTTTTGTTCACCATTCATTTATATTGTATGGACCTATAGAGCTGAAATATTCTTCTAGAAATATGCATGTGTGTTCAGCTGAAGTAAGAAATTCATACACATCTGAGATGACATGAGGGTGTGTTGTTCCAAGCCCACTTGAGGCTCCAAACTCTTAAATGTATTAAGTGTGTATCAGCTGTTCTCTACATAACAGCAAACACTGGTAAACCACTTGACTCATATCACATTTTTAAATACAAGCTATTTTCAATCAGTATGTAGTAGTCACCAGTTGTAAAAATTATATTGATAACTGCTCTCTATCATGATGCATTAAGATACACAGTACAGTATAACCCATTTATTTAACCACAAGCAATGACAATCATGTCACTTTGTCAGAGCAACTGCAGTTTCCTGAGAGACAACTTCAGGGAGACAGACCAGCAATATCTACTCGACCCAGAACAGCACGTGTAGCTAAATGGTTAAAGTATATGACAGACAAATGCACGAGTCGATGACTGAGTGGTGTGTGTTTGCAGGCGCAGAGCCTGCTAAAGAGTTCAGTCTGTGAGTTCAAACACCCAGCCAACGAACCAAGTGGTGATTTTAAAGGCATTATTTGTTTTCTTTAAATTCCTCTGATCTTTGTAGTAAAAAAAAATTACTAAAGGGCCAGTGCAGATATTCACTCCAGCACTACAGTGCCCCCTGCTGCTTCAAGTGCTGCTTTTAGTTTTTCTGCCTCCTCTTTAGACACATTAGCCCGAATCTCTTGAGGTAGGGACTCCACAAGCTTCTTTGCCTGTATTTAGGGAGGGTGGAAACATAATATAGGACACATTGCATTATGAATTAAAATCTTTTTAGGCAAGAAAATGTGCAGTAACATAACTGTGAGCTCATGTACATATCCTACCTGTACAAGATTCAGACCCTGAATGCAATTCTTCACTTCTTTGATCAATTTCACTTTTTCAGCCGCCTTCAGTTCTGTCAGTTTGACTGTAAAATGTGTTTTCTCTTTCTTCGCAGGTACTGCCTCCTCATCTGCAGCCTGTATATGCAGTAATGCAATTAAAGCAAAAATCCTCACAATCAAACTGTTTAAGACCTGAATGCCTAATAAGACGTACCTGAGCAGCAGGGGCAGCTATAGCTGCAGTCATTGCCCCCATGGACATCAATCCCACATCTTGAATGTTTAGAGTTTTCTGATGGGGACAAAAAAACTAAATCAGTGTCTTGAGTTGCAGCATTATGAGGTCATGAATAAGATTGACATTACTAGAGTTGGGCAATATATAAAATATACACAATACATTTGTGTTGATATTGCTAGTGATATAAAATTAGGTAAAATTGAGACTTTTGCAAACATTTTCTTACCTTTTTATTTGTCTATCAAGTTCCCTAGAAAAACTTGTCTTTAGATGGAAATTCTCTCATCCTTTAATCACCCTCATGACATGCCAGATGTGTATGACTTTCTTTCTTCTGCTGAACACAAACACAGATTTTTAGAAGAATATTTCAGCTATGTAGTTCCTTACAATGCAAGTCAACATGGTCCAAAGCTGTGAAGCTCCAAAAAGCACATAAATATGATAGGTGTAGTTGAGAAACAGATCATTATTGAAGTCTTTTTTACTATAAATTCTCCTCCTGCCCAGTAGGTGGCGATATGCACAAAGAATGTGAATTGCCAAAAACAAAAGAACTCTTAGAAACAAAGAGTTCTTAGGAGGGCTGTTTGAAAGTTAAAGGACTTAAATATTGATCTGTTTCTCACCCACACCTATCACGTCACTTCTGAAGATATTAATTAAACCACTGGAATCATAAGGATTACATTTATGCTTGTAATTAATTTGGAGCTTCAAATTAATTTGCATTGTATAGACAACAGAGCTGAGATATTCTTTTAGAAATATTTGTTCGTGTTCTGCAGAAGAAAGTAAGCAGAGACTCCAAGACCTGAATTGCATGTGTCAGAAAAGGGAGATACACAAAATGTGCAGTGTTGGGGGGGCCTCCAGGAACAGGGTTGGGAACCACTGCTTTAAGTTAATGGTTCTATTTCTTTTCTTTTGGAACATCTTTGTAAACACGATAAATCAAGACAAATTTTGCATTTTTGAAAAAAAAAATAATAATAAATTCTCTCATTACCGCAACACAAAACCCTGGCCAAAAATCTCAGAAGCTGAGCGATTTGAACTTGATGTCAACATTTAGTAGAGGCTCTAAACATATAATCATTACTTGCCAAATATGATTAAAAATACACATCTCTATTTACTGAAACACACCAATCAGACTTGCACCTTGCTTTATCAATATTTTTTGTAAAACTTTTGTTGTATGTCTACATTATTAAGGTATTGGTATGTTTAGTAAAGATAAGCAAGTTATGGAAATGAGAATTCATTATTATTTAAAAAACTTAAGACTCTCTCTACTGCCCCTTTCTTTCTGACTCATTATTTAAACTTCAGTAGCAAAGATAGCTTTAGAGTTGGTAAGTTAAATTGATTAAAAATTGAGGCTCAACGATTCACTTGTATCTTCAGATAAAAGTCTCCAGATTTTTATGTATTTAAATGTTTTAATAAAACTATATGTAGGTAAATCCTTCTGTTTATTATTATGCAATTTTATATTGGTGCATATAAATGAACATGATTAAATATTCTTGTGTTCATTGACTGAAAGATTTTAACTAGATTTTTACAGTTTTTTTACTTCTCACATTATACATTTTGAATCTAATTGTTTATAATGTCAGTTTAGTTCAAATGACTGGATCCTCTGATTAAATTCCTTTTAGAGCAAAAATAAATATTAAATAATAAAAAAAGATACATGTAGGCTATTGAGTGTCTTCAAATTCTGAAAACTGAGATATGTTTTAATTAGTCTATATCACCCAACCCTACACACTACCATTACTTCAATGGAGTTTATACAGTGTGCTGGTGTACCTTAAGTAATTCATTGAGGTCTGACACTTCCATGAGAGTGAGACTGGCAATGTCATTGACGAGCTGCTGGATTTTGGGTGAGTATTGCTTTGGAGCTCCATCAAGAGGAGATGTGGAGATGGCATCGAGACTGACAGGACTGGTCTTGAGTGCTCGCAGTGCCGGCTTCTGTAGATTGTGTCTGTGAAATGTGTCCATTCAGACAGCAATCATGAGAATATAAAGCAAACAACATCACGTAGATGCACAAGGTGTATTTAGGTAGATCTCTGTTGCATGTGCGGCTTCTTCAATTTGCGTGGATGTGATGCATAGAAGATGGAAAAGTGTTAAAGGGGTCATGAAAAGGAGAATAACATTTTCCTAAATATTTCGACATATAAGATGTAACTGTACTATACAAATATACTGTAATTTTCAGAACTCAAAACTTCCTCCCCGGTCTAAAAAGAGCATTTATAGTTGCCACGTACCCCGCTGAAAGATCTCGTTTTGAAATCATTAAAAAGGTAAGCTATATGAGCCAATTCAAGTAGATTATCATTTAACATACATTTCTAATATACCAAAATCAAAGTCTTCAATAAAAAAAATGTAATGTGTTGCCATAGAATGGGTTAAAAATAATATTTGTGTAGTCAGGGTGAACAATCAATATTTGTTAATGTGAAACTGCAAAACATGGCAAGTAATGTAAGGGTCACCTACTGTAATGCATAAAGTAAATAAATCATTTATTAGACAATAAAACAGCAACTGTGGAAGAAATTACCTTCTATACCGGAACAGTCATTCATGTAATTCAAAGGTTATTCTAATAGGTCAAATCTCTGGGCAATACTGCAATATATATATAACCTGTGCTATCCATACATATATTCCCTAACATTGAACTTCTGATGTTGTGAGGTGTAAACATGCTGCAGAATATATTAGGATGCTCATATCATCTCACCCCATGCTAAAAGAGATTTTTGTGCACGTTATATTTTAATCAAACTGAACGCTGGGTTTAATTATTGACACTGCCGTTACTGGCATATCTATTGTGTGTAACGTTCACTAGATAGTCACCGTCCTTGAACGCTTTTCCCTAAAGTGTGTTTGACACGGACAGTCTGCTGGTATCACTCGCTTACCGGTGTGTGTTCGCCGCTATCCGTAGCGCGCTCCGGACGCAAAGTCTCGTGCAGTGCATGACAACCGGTGTCTCCAACAAAACGCTCCAGTAAACTCGTGTGACCAGCTCTCCGGTGCTCTCTCTCACTGGTGTGTGTGTGTGTGTGTGTGTGTGTGTGTGTGTGTGTGTGTGTGTGTGTGTGTGTGTGTGTGTGTGTGTGTGTGTGTGTGTGTGTGTGTGTGTCCCCTCCTCTAGCAGAAACACATGGCGTCCTCCACACGCACCCTGACGTACCCACAGTGCACTGCGCGAGAGGAACAAAACTTTATTTAAAATATTCCTGAACTATGTGGCCACAGAAGCGTTTAAAATGTCTTAAAGACATTAAATTAATGTATTGCACAAATGTACAAAATCGTATTACAATAAATATATTATATGTTCAAATTATGCACAGTAAATGGTCAACAAGGAATATGACATATAAATCTTTACATTGGGATTCTAAAATAAAAGTCTCAAGCACGATACAATTATTACACAAAAGTCTCTACAACAAACTCTGAATGAGATCATTCAACAGTCCAGAGCTTTCTTTGACTATATGTAGGGGAGAGCAGAGGTCTAATAAATTCTAGCTATCACTTGATATTATGAAAATGAATCTGTGACAGAAAGTCATATGATATGGCCATTAGAAAAATGTGATCCTTTGGGTCAACTTGCCCCAGGTTAGGGGTACGCTGCTCCTGTTTAGTGGGTAAGATGAGTCATATGGTAGGGTGACCAGACGTCCCCGTTTTGCAGGGAGAGACCCGGTTTTTGTTGGCCTGTCCCCGACTGGAGCTGTCTCTGAAATGTCAATTTTCAGTGTTCAAGACAGCGTTCATAGTGAAATATTACTATGCAAGAAACCCTGAGCAGCAAAGTCTTCTGTGTGCTGTTTATTTTGACTAAAAGGGATTAATTTTGAGGTAAGAAAGTAACTTTTTTTTACGTCATTTATTTGTGTGATGCAATGCCTGCTTTGTAGTTAAACTCAACAAATTTAAATTATGTTTATTGTTTGTCTGTGTAGATATTTTTAACATTTTAGATAAGTTGTTAGTGCTAATGTTTTGGCTGTTAGCTGTAAGGTGAGCTAGTTCATGGCTATAAGACTCTGGGTTAGTTGTAACATCAATGAAATAGGTTACAACCTACCCCAAGCTAATTTTTTGTTGTATTTATGTTTTCTTTGAATTTCAGTATGCCTAGGTCTTGGAAGAGAAAGACAAACAGGGGTGTCTCTCAGCATTTTGAAGAGAGCATCAGATGTTGTAAAAGAGCAGGGAAAGTCTGTAAGATCTGTGGCAAAATTGTATGGCATTTGCCATGTAACTTGTACAAATTCTGCAAAAAGAGGACGATGTTAGAAGTGAAGGGATCAAGGGAACCTCCGAGTGTAGGCTAACACAGTGGAAAGAAGGTCTTCACTGATGAACAAGAGAAATAATTTACAGAATATCTGATGAGGGCAGCTGATGCATTTTATGGACTGTGTCCATGTGAAGTAAGTAGGATAAAGAATAGGATTAGGGATAAGATTGGAGAAAGTTAGGAGCCAATTATCAATTTATAGTGGTGCCAATGTAAAACATACAGATGGATAGATGAGGGAAATACTGAAAATGACTGAATATTGAAAATATTGAGATTTTTATGTGATTCAATTACAGGTGAGAGAACCTGCGTATCAGCTTGCTGTGAAATATGGGTGCAAACATCCAAAGACATGGGATGAAACTTCAAAGGCAGGAGCGGGCTGGTTTTCAGCCTACATGAAAAGAAACCCAGCTCTGTCCAGTTGGAGCCCTGAAGCCACAAGCCTGGCACGTGCCACCAGTTTGCAACACAATGTGGCAATGTTTTTCAGAAAACTTGACGAAATAATGAGGCACATCTTAACTGCCAATGACATTTGGAATGCCGATGAAACAGGCATTACAACTGTGCAATATTAAACTATGCATTTTATGTTTGTGCTGCAAAGATAACAGCTACATCATTTAATAGCAGACACTTGTAACTAGTTTGAATCACATTTTTTTTTAACGCACTGGCTTAAAAGAACTCCAAGATACAGAGAGAAATGTCAAAAATGTTACAACCATCCCCGGTCTCCCCTAAGTCAGTATTACAGCATAGATTTGCACCTTGCAGGGAAACAAGTGAGTGAAAAGAAGCACCATAATACATAAGACTTGATCAAAATAAAAGGTAGTAATTAAGAAAAGCAGGTCCAAATGAGATAAGTGAACAGTTAGGTAAAATAGTATTATGATAATTATTATTATTGTTATTATACAATATTGAATATCTTTGTCATATGATATTCAATAAAATATGTTTTAGATGCTAAATGTTTTCATTCTTCAATCTATTCCATGAAATGATGAAGATGCTCAAAGGGCAGGACCCCTGTGCTGTGGAGTCAGCTGCAATAGTTCCTCATACATGTTTGTTTAGTTCACTTTTATGCCACAATGTCATCTGTACAGCATAGAAAAGAATGAACTTATTGAAGATGAAACTGAAGAGCACTAAAAATGATCAACTTTACATCCATTTCATTGAGACAAAGGCTACAGTATTCAATAAAGCATGATATACCACACTGTAAAAAAATATTACCATGATTTGTTAACATTATATATTTGCCAGATCAACTTTGATTTACTAATTTGTTCACATAACATAAGAATCTGTGTTTTTATTGAGCAAATGGCATGATGGCAATGCACTGATATAATGTAAAAAAAATAAAAATAATAATAATTATTATTATTCCACTACTTGTTAGCAGGAGCCATCTCTGCTCTTCAGAACTGTTTTGATTGTACTGACAGGCACATGTTCAGGGAGGCTACAACATATGGCGACTCTACCAACTTGGAGGAATACACAGCATCAGTGACCAGCTACATCAGCAAGTGCATTGATGATGTCACTTTCTCCAAGACCATCACCACACGCCCCAACCAGAAGCTGCGGATGATTGCGGAGGTGCGTGTGCTGCTGAGGACCCGAGACTCCGCCTTCAGAGCAGGTGAGAAGGTGGCCCCTTGAACAGCGAGGGCCAAACTGTCCTGGGCCATCAGAGAGGCAAAGCGTGCACACGCCCAGAGAATCCACAGTCACTTCCAGGACAACATCAGTTGCCTGTGACAAAGATGCCTCCCTTCCAGATGCGCTAAACGACATCTATGCTCGGTTTGAGGCGCAGAACGACATGACAGCGAGGAAGACCACCCCTCCTCCCAACAACCAGGTGCTCTGTCTTACCACGGCTGATCTGAGGAAAACTCTACATAGAGTCAACCTACGGAAGGCTGCTGGACCAGACAACATTCATGGAAGAGTGCTCAGAGGATGTGCAGACCAGCTGGCAGATGTTCTTACCAACATCTTCAACATCTCTCTGAGCAGCGCCGTCGTTCCAACGTGCTTCAAGGCCACCACCATCGTCCCCATTCCAAAGAAGTCTTCAGTGTCCTGCCTCAACGACTACCATCCCATCGCACTCACACCCATCATCACAAAGTGCTTCGAGAGGCTTGTCATGAGGCACATTAAGACCAGGTGCCCCCCTCACTAGACCTACTGCAGTTCACGTATCGTATCAACAGACGATGCCATCGCCACCACCCTCCTTCTGGCTCTCACCCACCTAGATAAAAAGGACTCATACGTTCGAATGCTGTTCATAGACTTCAGCTCAGCGTTCAACACAATCATTCCTATATAACAGTGACCACTCTCTGCTGAACATCGACGGCTCCTCTGTGGAGATCTTCAAGAGCACCAAATTCCTTGGTGTTCACCTGGCGGAGGACCTCACCTGTTCCATCAACACCAGCTCTATTACCAAGAAAGTCCAGCAGCGTCTCTACTTTCTTCAAAGGCTGAGAAAAGCACATCTCCCAACCCCCAACCTCACTACATTCTACAGAGGATTTGATTTGACATTCTATTTGATTTGATTTGATTTGATTTGATTTGAGAGGGACTACTGAGAGCATCCTGAGCAGCTGCATCACTGCCTGGTTTGGGACTTGCACCTTTTCAGACCACAAAGTCATGCAGAGGATAGTGAGGACAGCTGAGAAGCAGAGGTGTGGACTCGAGTCGCATGACTTGGACTTGATTCGTCACTTATTTGATGACACGCGACTCGACTCCGTAGAATCAAAAAAGACTTGCGACTCGACTTAGACTTTGACAGCAATGACTTGCAACTTGACTTGGACTTCAGCCCCCTGACTTGGAAATACTCATGCTTTTTAAAACCCTAAGATAAGAGTTGCATAATTAAAAAATGTGCAGTAAATCAACGATTCATTTGATTTTCAAATCTGCATTTCAATGCCCCATATTCAACCAATCAGACAACCAACCAATCAGCTTCAACGAAAGCTGGACCAAGTTTGAAGACCGCGGCGCGCATTTAAGGACTAGGACACAGCAAAAATGATACCAAAGGTGATATAATTGGGATATATTGAGTACAGCATTAAAGGCAACAAAAGGATTGCAACATGTAGAACCTGCGGTTCCAAAATTACAGACACCTCGTCGACAACGTCCAATTATGTGAGACATCTGAAAATCCACAGACAGAGGTAAGTTGTTAACTAATTTACGTCAGCTATGGTTCAGTAACATGTCTATGGCAGATTTACAGACTAACAAAGTCTGCATATCGAACCGCAAACTATTTTTCACTGCGGTCAGTGGCATTTAACGTGTTATAGCAATTGGTGTAATGGACAAAATCTACCCGGTGTTTTATTAGGCTGTTGAATGACCTCGATAAATGAACGCCGTTTATTGTATCCACACACGTTGGTGCTTTTTGAGCATAACTGGTTAAAGAATGTGAATGTAAACACACTCATTGTTTTGCGGACGCGCTGGTCCTCTGTCATGCGTTTAGCTATATTTATTTAATTATATTGGTTATGGTTCTAAAAATCACAACACCGATCATTTACTCTGTTCGCAACCCTTTACAGTATATAACTCGTATATGCAACTTAAATGCCTGCAATTAGCCACTGCCTGGTAATATTTCAGATTTCACTCACCAGTTCGGCGTCCTTTCATATTTCATGTTTAGAGTAAATGTTTGGTTTGCCTTAATGTGTGTACAAAGATAAGATCCATGTATCATCTTTATTACCCTCTTTGGTCTTTACAGGTAGATATCGATAAAAAAAAGAAAAGGAGGGGGGGGAAGAAGATAAAATTAGATTATAAATTAGAAACTTCTAGATAAAATTATTATTATAAATTTATTATAGTAATTAATACTCTGACACTAATTTGGGCAAAGCACACTAATGACTTGTTTAAGACGTGAAGCTAAAAGTTGAGGACTTGTAAATTGACTTGGACTTGCCTGCCTTGACTTGAGACTTACTTGTGACTTGGAAAACAATGACTTGGTCCCACCTCTGCTGAGAAGATCATAGGGGTGTCTCTTCCCTCCATCAAAGACATTTACATAAAACACTGCATCCGCAAATCCACCAGCATTGTGGATGACCCCGCACACCCCTCACACAAACTCTTCACCCTCCTGCCGTCTGGCAAGAGGTACTGAAGCTTTCGGACTGTGTAACAGCTTCTTCCCCCAAGCCATCAGACTTCTCAATACTCAGAGACTGGACTGACACACACGCACGCACGCACGCGTACACCATCCAACTTTTGCACATGTTCAGAGTTGCACATTAATCCATTGTCACTTTATAACTGTCTGCTACCTCAATAACTGCTATGTGCAAAGAACAATATCTCATAGTATGTTATGTTTACATTTGGCATTTTCAGAAACTGTCATCTTTTTGCACTATTCATTACAAATGTGTACTGGTTGGCGCTGCACTGTCTCTTACTGTGTCCTGTTGTCCTATTCCTTTTAGTAATTTATTGTACTGTCTTGTACTTTTTTGAACACGTTTGCACGTGCACTTTATGTAGGAATATTATGTAGAAATATTATTTAGTCTGTGTAGTCTCATGTGGTTCTGTGTTTGTCCTATGTTGTTTTATGTAGCACCATGGTCCTGGAGGAATGTTGTCTCGTTTCACTGTGTACAGTGAGACCTTTTTTAGTTGACCTTTTTATTCAATTTATTTATTTATTTAATTTTATTATCAAATTTTCATTTTAAATAAACTCAAAATATTAAGGCAACCAGGTAAGTTTTTTTTAAGTTTACCCAAAATAATTTCTTACACTGCATAGTTCAGCACATTACCACATTCACCATGGTCAAAATACATAAAGCACCTAGCTTAGGGCTAATATTGTGCTAACCAAATCATCGGTATTATACACTGGATATATATTATGCATGATATGTCATTTTGTACCTGAATAAATTTGCTTTGGCACAATGATCAGTAAACCTCAAATGTAAAAATGTTTCTTTGCTAGCACAAAAACACTTTTTTGTTGCATAAAAACATCCCAGAATAGCTCCTATTCACAGCCAGATATAAATTATGGATACTTCTTGCTTACAAGGTCATATGACAAAAAATATGTACAGTTACCTAGACACAATGGATGGGTCAATTTACCCACTGGCTCATCATACCCCACTCTCTAACTAAATAGAATAGCTTTCCAGATAGCACATGTACATCTCAGAGATATCTGTTTTAGATCTTATTAGATTTTATGGATCTATTTAATAAAATCCTTTATAGGAGCTCTAAGTCTTGAACCAAATCAATAAGCTCTGAGGTGAATAACAACATGACAAAGTTTGAGTCAAAGCAACAACAAAAAAACTTATTTGAAAATCAGACAAATAGACAAAGTTACAAGGGTGTGTACTTACATCTTTAATGAGGAAGTGAACTACAATCCCATGAAGCATTGCCTAATTGCAATAAAAACAATGGGAAAATATAAGACCATTGATTTAAAGTTGTTGATTGTGAATTTTGAAACAATATACTTTAATTTTACAGATAAATATTCAGATATTCGCAAATACACAAATATTTTAGAGTCAAGGGAGACCGACTCCTTTGTGTCATTGCTGCAGAGCTTGTTTGGTGCACTTTCTTCAGCGCAATTCTCTGATTGGTGGATCTTTCTCTGCAGGATCATGGGTAATGTAGTTCTTCACCAGAAATTCAGTTAAATGCAATTTTTATGAAATGACCATGAAATGACACAGAGTGTTGGCTTTAATAGAAGCATATACCATCGATTAACAACCTCAGAGCTTACAGTAGGTCTGTCTTTAATGGTTTTGAATTTATCATTAAAAATGTACACCCCTATGGAGAAAATGAATGGGATTTTTACTTCTGGACCCACACTGTTACACTCTATAGTGGTGGGTATTTTTAATTCATCATTTATTTTGATTGTTCACTGATTTGTTCAGTAACGATCTGCAGATTACATCTTTATGCCAGCAGGTGGCAAATAATTTGCATATTTTATGTTCTGAGTGAGTTGGTCACTAAACCGATTCATTTAAAGCACTGTTCACAATCAAAATAATGGAAGTGAACAAGAACGATTCGAAGAAATGCACAAACGTAATTTTCTTTCTGAAAAATACATTATTCCATATTATTGACCTACTTGTTGAATTGCTATATAAAATAAATCTCTGCATAGCCATGTTGATATTCAGAACAACAGCACGCTTGCTTGTGCAAAATTTTATATATATTGCCAAATTCATTGTTAGTGGCGTCCAGTTATCATATGTCTATTTCGCCTTTATATGCAAATTTGTGTAAAATAGTAAACTTTTGGCATACTGACCAAATAATGACACAAGAGATGCTGAATTGCAGCTTATATTACTTAACACTGGAAATGAAGTTGTGTAGTACTGACAGAATATAATAGAATTATATTGAATACATAATAAGAGCGCATATGTACAATTACTGTGCATGAAACAGACATAATTCATTGGACAAGCCTAGTAAAAGCCATCATAAAACTATGTATGATTTGGATGCTATGACTTTTTCCTAGTTAATTAAAATAAAAAACCTTCTGCTCTCCAGATCGTAGAGGAGCACACAGAAGCTGCTTATCCAGATAATCTCCTGTTTCATCCCCCAGCTAATGAGCAGAAATGACTCAACATTCCTGGATATACTGCACTGAATACATTAACAGCACTGTTCTATTAAAAAGAACTTAAAAAATCTGTTAAATTCTATGCCATTCTTAAAGTGGTAATGGCTTGTAGTATACAGACACAAATATGTTTAAAAAGGAAGCAAAAGTACATTTAAATATTCCTTTCTTTTGCAGATCATGCTGCTCTCACCTGCAGCTGAAAAGCGACAGAACAGTTTACATTCAGTACTTTGTGAGGTCCCGGAAGATCAGTCCCACCGGGAGCTGTTTGAGCTAGAGTTATGGTCAGGCACAGGACAACACGTGGTTCACTTTGCCCAAGAAATGCCTTTTGTGACATGGCAGACATCAAGGAGGAGTTAGAGAAAACTTGTAAGTGAGTGATATTCAAGGAATAGTTCATTCTAAACATGTGTGCTGTTTTTTTCCCATGGAACACAAAAGGAGAAAAGGGTAAAAAAAAAAAAAAAATACAAAAGTAATCAGTGTTTGGTGTAATCTAATTACGAAGTAATTAATTACTATAATCTAATTACTTTTACAGTTCAAAAAGTAATTTTTAATTCTTGTATTCAGATTACAGTTACTGACTTTCAGTTACATGCCTTGATAAGCCATATGACTCTGGTTTAATCCATGGCTTCAGAAGCGATCCGATTGGTTTTGGGGTGAGAACTGACCAAAATGTGACCAATTTTTCATTATAAATCTTTGTCATTAGCAGTCTCCTCGGCAGAGTTCAAGCTCGATTCCACTTTCTAGTGCACATTGGTCAAGCACTATAAAAGTGTAAGAGAGCTTGCAATCATGGTCGCCGAGGAGACTGCGAATGTCAAGACGTACATTGAAAAAGGAGTTATATTTTCATCAATTCTCACTCAAAACTGATTGGATTGCTTCAGAAAACATGGATTAAAACACTGGAGTCATGTGGATTAATTTTATGCTGCCTTTATGTGCTTTTTAGAGCTTCAAAGTTCTGGTCACAATTCACTTGCATTATATGGACCAACAGAGCCGAGATATTCTTCTTAAAATCTTAATTTGAGTTCGGCAGAAGAAATTAAGTCGTACACATCTGGGATTGCGTGAGGGTAAATAACGAAAGGATTTTCATTTTTGGGTGAACTATCCCTCGAGAATGATGTATCAATTTTACTTTTATATGTACATTGGTATTTAAAATCTGTGTAAGTTAAACAAATTCAAATAAATTTGTCTCCACAGGGTTTGTTCAAAGGATCTGGGCAAATACTGAAACAGAACGGCCTCCTAGTTACTTCTGGAGTGAGTTTTGTTACTGGGATGTTGCTTGCAGTGTTTTGATGAACAGCATATACAGTCATAGCCATGAACTAAAGATAGTGAGCCATCTGGCAATATGTTTTCTCACTCAGCCATATTCTATCAATTGAACCATCATCACCCCCATCTGCAATGAAGAACTGGACCAGACCTTACGGGAGATGTGGGTTTCCCCAACAGCGACATTCATTTTCCTTTATTTCAAGATACGTATATTGGTGTTTGTTAACCATTGAAGACAATACGTAGATTAATTCCCAAGTACATTACATACAACTACTGTCTGTCTTGTCCTGTTTATACCAATTTTGTCGTAGGAATCCAGAGTGGGGTCTTCCAGACATTGATGTGCTTAGACAGCTGGTTTTTGGAAATGAAATGAGAATGGAACGAATGGTGAGAGAATTTTATTTTTTTGCAGCTGTAATCATATTTAATGTTCACAAACATAATCGGGAGAGAAATATACTTATGCCCTCTAAAAAAAAAAAAAAATCCTGTTTGATCAGATCGAGATGCCCAAGTAACAAATGTCTTGTCTTCAGAAAACTCTAGGAACTCTATTTAGAGAACACGGATCCAGAACAGTTCCCAAAGAACCCGGTTATTTATGAAAGGATCACATTTTGCACTTCTACAGCCATTACGGTTTCATTTCTTATTAATCAGTCAATTCTGCCAAACACACAAATAAACATTCACATTTAGTTTTATTTTGAACGTCATACTTTCAGAGACAAGAAAATGGTTCACTAATGTATGACCAATATAAGAACAAGATATTTATTAAATATGATCTTAAAATTAAATTATTTGTTGAAGTCCGGTGTATCGGAATATTACAAACATGCAGTGTTAACTTTCATCCAGAAGCTGTCTGTCTCTTGAAAACCACATGCAGTTATCACTTCTAACTCTCACTGTTAAAAACGGACTTGCTTTTGTGTGACATTGATGTGGTGCTCAACTTTCAAATGCAATTTGAGATCAATTCTTTCATAAAGTCCGCCAAGAGTTCTGAGACGTCAGGCTTGGACCCCTGATTAAGCTGATACTGTAAAGACAAACAGATGTGATGACTACAGAGTGTTTGACTGGCAAACTTGCATGCAAGACCTTTTAATAAAAAATGGATTGAAAAGTTACGTCTCGTTGGCTTATAATTATACGGCAGAAACTAGCGTGGATTCCACTAAACAGATCCTAAATGCAGAACATCAGTTCATTTGAAACATTACTATAATTGCATACAACAGATTTGTCAAATAGAAACCAGAACTGGAGTCAGATGAGTTTAAAATATTTTAGTGAATTGGTGCTGAAAGGTCACCCAAAAATATAAATTCTCATATTTACTCACCCTCATGCCATCCCAGATGTGAATGACTCTTCTTCTGAACACAAATGACATTTTTTGAAGAATATTTCAGCTCTGTAGGTCCTTACAATGCAAGTGAATGGTGACCAGACATTTGAAGCTCCATCAAGCACATAAAGTTAGCATAAAAGTAATCCATAAGACTCCGGTGGTTTAAGTCCATCTCTTGAGAAGTGATATGTGTGGGTGAGTAACAGTTCAATATTTAAGTTCTTTTTACTATAAAACTCCACTTCTACTTTCACTTTAACCATTGCATTGTTTTTCCATCTCGCCACCTTCTGAGAGGAAGCAGAATTAGTAAAATAGGACTTCAATATTGGTCAGCTTCTACCCACACATATCATCTCTCTTCTGATGATATGCATTTAAACACTGGAGTCATATGGGTTATTTTTATGTTGCCTTTATATGCTTTTTGAAGCTTCAAAGTTCTGGCCACCATTAAATTGCATTGTATGGACCTACAGAGCTAAAATATTCTTCTGCTGAAGAAAGTCAGTCCTACACATCTGGGATGGCATGAGGGTGAGTAAATGATGAGAGAATTTTCTTTTTGGGGTGACAAAACAGATTTGTTTGGTCAGTTCGTAATATCTGCTGCCTCTGAAATTAAGTTTACACCTGCAAGCATCTCTTGTTGGAGACAAAGGATGGGTATGTCTTGTCTTTTTGATTCATATTGTGTTAAACTCTATGGTATGACAAACTTCACATCAGCTTTGTTTTATAAGAAAAAACACCACTCTCAAAAACATGCCCAGGCCCTTTAACCCCAAAACAGAAGGAAATAAACTATATTTTACATAAAGTAATTTAAGCCTAGTTTCAGGACAATTACGATTTTTATATTGTGACCTTTTCATGACAATTACATTTTCACCCCTCATTCCTGTAAAACAGTCATTTTCATTACAGTCAAGTACATTGCAATACAATGATTCAAGTTCAATTGGAATAAAATAGAGGCAGTACAACAAATACTAATACTATGTAAATCATTTGCAATTTAAGTATTTTTTCCACCCAGTATTACAGTAATGAGTGTGTTTTATTTTTGCATTACGGTAATGATAATTTGGGTGAAATGTGCTTACTAGTCATGAAAATATGCAAAATAAAATTTCTATTATTTTTCTTTTGATTATCAGGAGTGAAATATAACATGGGCACGATCTTGACAGATTTTGTGAGATTCACCCGGTAGAAAGATAAAGGTTGCCCACCAGCACTGACTGTTGCTGCTCCATGTAAAGAGACAGGGAAGGGAGAGGGGACTCAGACAGCCAGGTGCCTTTACAATGTTTCTACATTTTCAATAATTGTGAAACAATGTAAAGACAGAGCAGGTAGAGGGTACAGGGTAATACACACAGAAACTGCAGGGGAAGGTTGAATGTAGTGTGGGGCAAAGGCATATGAGGAGCTATTAGTCAAACGAAATGAGCTGAGCCTCTGCGCTGCCTGGAAGAGCCTGTGGGGGCTGCTGTTGTGATGGCTGCTGTGGACCACCAGGGGGAGCCATCTGTTCACAAAAAAACATGGAAAGACAATATTAAGAATGATAGCAAAACTATGGCTCTGTTCGGAAAAGTTATACCAGCTCACAACTGAATAATACTATGCAGTATACGGCTTTATATATTTTTTTTAATCTGCTGAGTTGTCATTAAAAAAAACAGGCATTTTGCATTTTCAATTACATTTTGTGTCCAGATTTCTTAACGTTTGATAGATCAAACCAATAATGATTCCAAAAAAAGTTACAAATGACGGCAGTAACAATGGCAGGTCAAGTCAAGCACACTGTAAAATGGGAAACTGTATTCCAGTGCTCTGATGTGTCCTGCTTATGAATATGGAAAATGTACATACTGTGCACATTATAGGCTTAATATTACACAAAACAAGTGACATTATTTAAAAGAAATATACCACAAACACACTTTAAAAGGTAGTTCACCCAAAAATGAAAATTCTCATTTCATTTCACCTCATGCCATCCCAGATGTGTATGGCATTCTTTCTTCAGCTGAACACAAATTAAGATTATTTCACCTCACAATGCAAGTGAATGGTGACCAGAACTTTGAAGCTCTAAAAAGCACATAAAGGCAGCATAAAATAATACATATGTCTCAGTGGGTTTTATCCAAATCTTCTGAAGAAATATGATAGGTGTGGCTAAGAAACAGATCAATATTTAAGTCCTTGTTTTACTATAAATCTCCACTTTCACATTCTTTTGTTTTTGGCGATTAACTTTATGGAAGGTAAAAAAAAAAAAAAAGTAAACAAAAAGGACTTAAATATTGTTGCACAGACATTGATTTAACCACTGCAGTCTTGTTGATTACTTTTATGCTGCCTATGTGCTTATTAGAGCTTCTGATTTCTGGACACCATTCACTTTTTTTCTTTTCTTTGCATTGTATGGACCTACAGAGCTGAAATATTCTTCCAAAAAAATCATTATTTGTGTTTAGAAGAAGAAAGTCATACACATCTGTGATGGCATGAGGGCGAGTAAACAATGAGAGAATTTTCATTTTTGGGTGAACTAACAAAACCTATTTAGACACTTTCTGGTTGTAAAGTTGAATATGCCCACAGTTCACATTGGGATCTGTTGGTTAAAAGTCATTGAAAAAATGGCTCAGAAAAGAGAACTTTGGTTTGATATTTAATTACATTTTTGTGACTGAAGTGTCCAAAAACTTTTGCAGGCTATTGTATAAACAGCCAAAATATTGAAAGCAGCATGTTGGTATTCTCCTCTGAACATCTGTTTTGTAAACAATAAATTGTTATGGAGTAAGGCTGACCTGCTGGTACATAGGCTGTTGCCCATGCATGTACTGCTGTTGTGGAGGCATGTTGAGGTCTTGTCCTGGAAGAGTGGTCATCATATTCTGTGAAAGAATGTAATGGCAATTAGTGACAGCCTAAGTTAAGCTGCGTTCACACTGCCAGTGACACACACTGACAAAACAACCTCATCTCATTCATTTTCAATGAGAGCTGGCGACTTCCGGCAACATGAGCGATGGTGACCATTGGCGACCGGATGTGGGCGTGTCCAGCGACACGAAAAAGTTGAGAAATGTTTCACTTTATGCAAATGAAGAGCGACTTTCGGGAGCGACAGCCAATATGAGAGAAGATGTTAGAGCTCACGTGATCTTTGATCCAAATATTTTAATAATAATATTAATTGTAAAGAAACAGTGCCGTTTAGACTCTCCACACACCACTAGCAACCTAACTGCCAGCCACTGGCGACATGCAGCGACAAAGTAGTGGGCAGCGTGAACGCAGCTTTACACCCACCTGATTTTTCTCTACACTGTAAAACCTAATGTTGTCATTACTGAATTTTTTTTAAATTAAAAATCTTAATTAAACATAACTTGAAATGTCAAGCTTTGTGCTCATAACTCAAATATCTATGTTCCTATGTTTTTTCTTAAAAATCCATAGACGTAAGTTTTGAATTGTTAACTCAAAGTTGAGTTAATGGGGAGTACCCATAATCCCTTGCGCTAGAATTGTTCAATTAAGAATTCATAGGGGTTTGAGCTCTTTTGTAGTATTATGTTGTTTTATTGCAAATATATGTTTGTTTGATGTCACCGTTACGGTGATCTGTGTAACCTTTGGTCAATTGGACCCTTTTAAAACGATTGTAGTTCTCCTTGTGTATGTGCAACTGAAGTACAGGTGTCTATGCATTTCTGTGGAGAAATAAGTTTATTTAATGACTATAATAAGTTATAATCATCTGTTGTTGTATGACCTAAATTTGAGTCCATTCAATAAAATGTATTAAGTAGAAACAACAAAATGTATGTAAATAGCAAATCTGAGTTAAGTCTACTTGAACACTTAAGTTCATTCCAACTTGCTCCCTTAATTGAAATTTTAATTGATTTATTAGGGTTTTCAGTGTATAGGAACAATAGTAGTAGATTAAATTGGTGGTCTACATTGACTGATCTTATTACTGTATGATGTACCTGCATGTTGTATGGCTGGTAACCCATATAGGCCATGCCATTGGTAGGGGCAGCCTGGGACATAGGGGGCAAACTCTGAGCTTGAGACACCACATTCTACAGAAAGAACCAGCAATCACATAACCATTTACTTCAACAATTAACATTTCACTCACTGCAAATTACTTGAGAAACCTCCTAAACAAAACTGACCTGGTATCCCTGTGTGGGTGTGGGCTGGTAATTAGTATAGGCAGATGTGGTTGTGGGAGGGGCTTGTCCTGGAGCGGCAGGCTGTCCGCTGGTGCCTGCATTCTGGTACATGTAAGCGTTCACCATGTTGGGATCTAAAAAGACAGAGCAGAGAATCTACTAAAAAAAGATTTTGTCTTGTTTTCCATTTTAAATTGTCTATAAATCCTTGAAACAAAATATATTTACTTGAGAAGCAAAATATAAGGTATTTAGACTTGCTTTAAGAGAATGTATCGTAAATATACAGTAAGTGAATTTTGTATATAAGTGAATTTTTTACTTGGAACTTTTGCGAGTGCAGTTAAGACAAAATATACTTTTATTCAATATCTATTCTCTAAATGCAAGTCTAAATATCTTAAATGCTGTTTCTAAGATGAATGTATCTTTTTCTAAAGGATTTTTAGATATTTTAATATATTTGTATTTTTAATATTATATTCAACATTCTCTGATAAAACATTTTCTTCTGTAGTATAGCTGCTAAAGTAAATGTATGTTGTTTTAAAGGAGTTTTAGATATTTATATTGGAAAACAGACCAAATTAAAATCAATCCATCTTTAACTCCCAAAAAAACAAACTCCCTCGTATTAATAAAGCTGTGTATTGCCAATTTCCTTCCTGATAAGAAATGCACAGTGGCACATATAATAAGTCACGAGCCATCATCACTTTATAATCTATCTGCATTACGCATGCATGCTCGAGGGATGAGCGTGCCCGTTACAGTGTGTGCATCAGCCGGATGCATTCAATCTCTCCCCCTCAGAGCAGGACAATATGTGCAACTCATTGAAGAGGCGCTGACCGCACAGAGAAAAGCCAGTTTTAGAGTTTGATCTGCTTCTGTATTATTTGAACTTTAATAAAGCTATAACGCATTAAATATAACTGCATTTAAGATGTAACGCCGGGGTGTTTCCTTTAAAGACCTCCGACTCCACTTATTCCACAACAAGAGTGCTTTTGTATTTACTTATTTGGTATTTCTGCATTATAATTCCCCAATACTTTGTGATGTACATCACCTGAAACTGTTTGTAAAGTTTAGAGTGCGTCTGGACTGCGAGCTGTGTCATGAGTGAACTGCAGTGCTGCTCTTGTGCGTCATCAGAGTTTGTGATCTCATAATACGTTAAATAACATCAAACAACTATTCGGCAATTTTTGATGACAATTGTCTATTGTTGATGTTGTCTACTAATTGTTTCAGCCCTATTTGACAATCAACTCTACAAGCATTTAATACAAAAAAATAATAAAAAATAGATTCTGTGGTCTTCTTGGATCTTAGAAAAGATGTAGTAAATGATTAATTCACCTGTAGCTGACACAGGCATTGCCTGGTATGGCCCACCAGCTCCTGTTTGTCCAGGCTGGTTCATATAGACACCATGCATGGGCGACCCTTCCACTGAACCAGCAGGGCTGAACGTGCCTGGATAACTGGGAGGACCAGTGGGGGGATACACCACCCCTCCTGCCACATTAGGAGGCAGTGACTGCATCTAAAAGCACCAAATAGTAGTACATCATGAACAAATATAACATAAAAAAGGTGAATGCTGACAGGGAAATCTCTTGAAAATGTCCAGGTGACATTTCAGTTGAAAATTTTGCATGTAGAAAATCAAGTCAATAGAGCATCTTTTCAACTAAATATCTGACAGCAGAGCAAAACTACAAATATAAATATATACACTGATCAGCCACAACATTAAAACCACTGACAGGTGAAGTGAATAACATTTATTATCTTGTTACAATAGCAACTGTCAAGGGGTGGGATATATTAAGTAGCAAGTGAAAAGTCAGTTCTTGTATTTCATGTGTTGGAAGCAAGAAATATGGGCAAGTGTAAGGATCTGAGCGACTTTAACTAGGGTCAAATTGTAATGGCTAGATGACTGGGTCAGAGTATCTCCAAAACTGCAGGTCTTGTGGGGTGTTCCCAGTATGCAGTGGTTAGTAACTACCAAAAGTGGTCCAAGCAAGGACACCCAAGGTCATTGATGCGTGTGGGGAACGAAGGCTAGCCCGTCTGGTCCGATCCCACAGAAGAGCTCCTTAAGCACAAAATGCTGAAAAACGTAATGCTGGCCATGACAGGAGGCCTAGGTAGCTCAGCAAGTAAAGAGGCTAACTACCACACCTGTAGTCGCAAGATCGAATCCAGGGCGTGCTGAGTGACTCTAGTCAGGCTTCCTAAGCAACCAATTGGCCCGGTTGCTAGGGTGGGTAGTCTCACGTTGGATTAACCTCCTTGTGGTCACTATAATGTGGTTCTCGCTCTCGGTGGGGCATGTGGCGAGTAGTGTGTGGATGCTGTGGAGAATAGCCGGTACACCATAGAGGCCCCCCCATGGCGTGTCACGTGACTCTGGTCACCTTTATGCGCTACAGGACACTTGCAAGATTTTTCAAATTGACGGAAGAAAGGTTTGGAGCACTGTCTTTGAACGTTGTGCCATACCTCGTGGGACCATAGCATTTTCTAGACACTGTGTTAAGTTTAAAATAACTTTAATATTTATAATTGCATCTCAAGACACCTGCATTCGGTTTCACAATTTGTTGTGCTGCATCAAGCTTTTTCAGATCAGGTGTCACAAATTGACATTCTGTTCAATGAATGGAAAGTTCAGGTTGGAAAGAGGACTTTGGGCATTCATGTGGATGTTACTTTGACACGTACCACCTACCTAAATATCGTTACAGACCACATACCCCCTTCATGGCAATGGTATTCTCTGATGGCAGTGGACTCTTTCAGCAGGATAATGCACCCTGCCACACTGCAAAAATTGTTCAGGAATGGTTTGAGGAACATGACAAAGTGTTCAAAGTATTGACTTCACCTCCAAATTCCCCAGATCTCAATCCAAAAGAGCATCTATGGGATGTGCTGGACCAACAAGTCTGATCCATGGAGGTTCCACCTCGCAACTTGCAGGACTTAAAGGATCTGCTGTAAATGTCTTGGTTCCAGATACCACAGAACACCTTCAGAGGTCTTGTGGAGTCCATGCCTCGATGGGTCAGAGCTGTTTTGGTGGCACGAGGGGGAACCTACACATTATTAGGCAGGTAGTTTTAATGTTGTGGCTGATCTGTGTGTGTGTATATATATATATATATATATATATATATTCTAGGCCTGGAAATCACAGTATTAAAATTTCCTTTTATTTCCAGCTTTTCCACAACTGATTCAATCAGTTATGAATATCAGAAGCAACGTGTTAAATGTGTTTATCTGTGCAGACCTGGGCATAAGGCAGAGAGAATGCAGGCATCTGTGCTCTCATCTGTATGGTGTGTTTCTGCTGCTCCAGACGCATCTGTCTCTCCTTCTCCTGCTCTTGAAGACGTTGAATGGCCAGCTGCCTCTGCATCTCCAAGTACTCCTGCAGAAATCATTCAAAGTCAGCTTCCCCTCATCGCATGAGTCAACCGCACAAGATCCCACAGAAAATCAGCTCACCTGTTTCTTCTGCCTCATGATCCCCAGTTTCTGGGCGAGCTGGATTTGTCTCTGTCTTTCAGCCTCCTCCGCAGCCCTCCGCAGTTTCTCTCGGTGTTCGTCTCTCAGAGCGTTCAGAGCCCCCCGCGCATCACGCACCTGTGCCAGTTTGTCCTGAAGTCCCTCATAGTACACTGAAGAACAGGAGAGAAGACCACATTTACCATCACAGCAGTGTTGGAGAAGCTACATCTCCTTCTGAGGAAGTAGTCAGCTACACTGCAAAGTTTTATACCATTTACATCTTTTCACGGCCATTTTAAAATCCTGAGGTGTGAACGACTGGTGCTGAACTAGGGGGGTTTCCAAACACGAAGCATAGCTCTATGCGATACGTCCTACGTGGAATGTCAGTGGGCATGTTCATGAAGTTGTGATATTTTCATGCAAGCATGAACCAAGTCTAGGCACAAGTGGGTTGGTGAAATCACATGTGCAAAGTGCTAGTGGGATGAGTCATGTGTAATTTAATGCAAAGGTGGATCTCCGTTAATTGCACAGTCTGCGTCCTATTATATATTCCATTTCCTGTCAAGCAACATCAAAATAAATTAAGTGTTAATGAGCTTAATTCAATGCATTAGAAGAACAAAAATATGGAACATTTGTGTCTTCTATTCTTTTGCGTAATAACTAGGTCCTTGCCTTGTTTGACTAGTCCCCACATAGGTTGCATTTTCATTGCAATGGGCATTAAATCTCTTAACCATCATCCTCCACAATATATATATATATATATTTTTTTTTCTCCCAATTTGGAATGCCCAATTCCCAATGTGCTCCAAGTCTTCGTGATGGCTGAGGATGAATCTCAGCTGCCTCCGCATAGACGGTCAACCCACACATCTTATCCCGTGGCTTGTCGAGTGCGTTACCACGCAGATATAGTGCGGCTTCACGGTATCCACGCACAACTCACCACGCACCCCACCGTGAGCGAGCCACATTATAGCGACCACGAGGAGGTTACCCCATGACACTCTACCCTCCCTAGCAACCGGGCCAATTTGTTTGCTTGGGAGACACGGCTGGAGTCACTCAGCACGCCCTGGGATTCGAACTCCAGGGGTGGTAGCCAGCATCTTTACCACTGAGCTACCCAGACCCCCCATCCTCCACAATATTAATCAGCCATAGACTGTGGCTATCTGCTTTGTTACAGCAATTGTGAAGCCATGTTTGTAATTCAGGTCAGGATGTCAGCACCAGCATCACTTTGAACTCCACATGAAAAGCGGTTGCAGACAAAAACATCTCATTCTGCATTTTGGTGATACTTAAGACTTGGCGTGCTTCTGTGTTAATTAAAATGCACCTTACATAGGCTGAAAAATACTTGATTTCTGTCACAATTCCCATCAAATAGCGTCATATTCCAATAATAATTATACCTTACAGATTAAAAAGCAACAATTAAGCAAGTTAAAAGACAAAGAACAGCAAGCTCTAGCACCCATAGAATTACGTTTAAAAGATGGAACAATAAATAAATCAGCAGAGGATGTTCTTAAGGAAAGTTGTCAAAAGATCATGACCGAAAATGTTAATGATCTTGCACTCAGTGGTGTAAAATTTAGTCCAATTAAAAGTACTTTCTAGGATAATAATGTCCCTACCCCTAATAACACCTCTCTCAAACTAGCAAGCAGCAAATCATAATTCATGGATTAAACTAAAGCCTAAAGTCTATTTAAAACAAGTACTTCCACAAGTATGTTACAGCATGTTGATAAAGTGCATAATGGGTCAAAATAAAAATCACAATCCAAATTCACAAGGGGCACACATGTCTGACTCACATCTCTTCTCATCCAGCTGGTTGAGAATCTCGAGCAGCTGCGGATGCATGTTGTTGATGGACTGGAAGAAAGAGAGCACCGCACTGTCATTGGTGATGCTGCGTCCGCGCATGTGGTTGCTCTTCATGCGGTTGAGGAAGGTGGTGACGGCATTCTGTAAGACCTTCAGGAACTGCTCGTGGTTCTCCTCCGATTCGCCATTCTGATACTGCTGCTGAGGAGTCACACAAGAATCTCATCAGGAAAAGTGGCAAAAAAATAAATAAAAATGGACTGTTCTCAGGACGACATGTACACATCCATTTTTCTAGTGCTCCATGTACCTCTACTATGTTGATGGGTTGGACTGGGACGTGGCTCTCCACTGGTTGGCTGATTGGCACAGGCTCAGCCAATGAAACGGGGGCAGGAGCTGAGGGGGTGGGACTCTTCCGAGCCTCTTCCTGTTTCTTCTCCCAGTAAGTTCTGTTCAGGTAACGAGCCAGCTAAAAAAATGCAAATGTGATTTAATTATGCAGACAACACTTTTCAAAAATAACATTATACATATATTTCAGTTAACATGGCAATAAAATGTACTATTTGTGCATGACCTGTGTATGTTATTTCAAATGCAAATAATTGTTCTCAAATGTTGTCAATATATCAATTCATGTTACTTTTCAACCATATGACTCCATCCTGGTATGTTACACAATCCAATTTTTACAATTTAATCAAGATAAAATCAAGTCCTGCCTTACTGTGGATAAAGTGTCTGCAGTGGTTAAGCATAGATGTAAAACAATCAAAGAATTAAAAAAATATAGGAACATTTGTTCACCTCTGGATCCACTTCTTCAGCAGATGGAGCTGATGAGTTCTGAAATGCAGAGAAACATTTTACCCACTGAAGATAGATAAAAAAAATGAGGGTCTTAAATTAATTGCTTTAATTACTATATGCGTGTAGTCTCTTACAATGGGCGTGGTGTAGAGAGTGCTGACAGGTGGGGCAGAGGAAGTCACAGGGGTGGGATCAGCTTTAGGGTATGCAGAGTATGTGTTCTTATGTTTCTGTAAACAAACAAATCAAAGGATTATACAACCACATCACCTCAGGCTTCATGTTGACAGCCGCGTTTGCTTGTAGACTTTGAGGTATATGTCTCACCATCCTCTCCTTCTCTTCAGCTTCACTCTGAGACAGAGCGATGGCCAGCTGCAGCTCCTCTTCCTCCTGAAGTGCCGCCTCGTCTCTCTTAGGAGGCATCTGAGAAGCAGAGCAGCAACAGGTGGTCAGGGAGAAAACACAGGAAGGGCAGAAGGGGAGTTAAGCTGAACATTTATGTATTTTCAATTAAATCAGTTCTATTTGAAATAATAGAGATTCACCAATCTATAAAGTTTGCCCGATACTCATAATTATATACAGTATCTCACAAAAGTGAGTACACCCCTCACATTTTTGTAAATATTTGATTATATCTTTTCATGTGACAACACTGAAGAAATGACACTTTGCTACAATGTAAAGTAGTGAGTGTACAGCTTGTATAACAGTGTAAATTTGCTGTCCCCTCAAAATAACTCAACCGCTGGCAACAAAAGTGAGTACACCCCCTAAGTGAAAATGTCCAAAATGGCTAATTGGGCCCAATTTCCCTCCCCGGTGTCACGTGACTCGTTAGTGTTACAAGGTCTCAGGTTTGAATGGGGAGTAGATGTGTTAAATTTGGTATCATCGCTCTCACACTCCCTCATACTGGTCACTGGAAGTTCAACATGGACCTAAAAAAAGAATTATTGCTCTACATAAAGATGGCCTAAACTATAAGAAGATTGCCAAGACCCTGACACTGAGCCGCAGCACGGTGTCCAAGACCATACAGTGGTTTAACAGGACAGGTTCCACTCAGAACAGGCCTTGCCATGGTCGACCAAAGAAGTTGAGTGCACGTGCTCAGTGTCATATCCAGAGGTTGTCTTTAGGAAAGACGTATGAGTGCTGCCAGCATTCCTGCAGAGGTTGAAGGGGTGGGGGGGTCAGCCTGTCAGTGCTCAGACCATACACTGCACACTGCATCAAATTGGTCTGCATGGCTGTTGTCCCAGAAGGAAGCTTATTTGGTTCAGATGGTGTCAAGCGTGTGTGGTGGAAACTAGGTAGTACAAAGACAAGTGTCTTGCCTACAGTCAAGCATGGTGGTGGGAGTGTCATGGTCTGGGGGTGCATGAGTGCTGCCCGCACTGGGGAGCTACAGTTCATTGAGGGAACCATGAATGCCAACATGTACTGTGACATACTGAAGCAGAGCATAATCCCCTCCCTTCGGAGACTGGACCGCAGGACAGTATTCCAGCATGATAACGACCCCAAACACACCTCCAAGACGACCACTGCCTTGCTAAAGAAGCTGAGGGTGAAGGTGATGGACTGGCCAAGCATGTCTCCAGACCTAAACCCTATTGAGCATCTGACAAGGTCTCTAACATCCACCAGCTCTGTGATGTTTTTATGGAGGTGTGGAAGAGGACTCCATGCCCAAGCGAGTTAAAGCAGTGCTGGAAAATAATGGTGGCCACACAAAATATTGACACTTTGGGTCCAATGTGGACATTTTCACTTAGGGGTGTATTCACTTTTGTTGCCAGCGGTTTAGACATTAATGGCTGTGTGTTGAGTTATTTTGAGGGGACAGCAAATTTACACTGTTATACAAGCTGTACACTCACTACTTTACATTGTAGCAAAGTGTCATTTCTTCATGAAAAGATAATCAAATATTTACAAAAATGTGAGGGGTGTACTCACTTTTGTGAGGCACTGTACTTATTTCCTATAACTAAATACAATGGCCAATATACAAATCAAAACCATTTTCTCTTTTAAAAAAACTACAAAAACAAATGAAAACATCAGAAATGCATGGGTTGAATTTGAATAATGAATAGCTATTTTAATAATAATAATAATAATAATAATAATAATAATAAGAGATGCACCGATACTACTCGGTAAATACTTGTATTTAGTATCGGTGTTATTTCATTTTCCAAGTAAGAGTACATAAACATGCATGCACTTCTAAACTTTGAGCCATTTTGTTCTTCCGGTTTAAAAACAGAAATTGAAGCAACGTCATAATATATGAGGTAAATGCGTAAACTCAGTTGTGATTGGAAGTACACCAATACATCATTCAATTCTGAGCGTTTCTCCACATTATTCGCGAGAAGGAATGCTTCCATCCAATCACAGTGCTGCCTTGTGCACGAGCTCTCAGCTGAGAATTTGAAACCACACGGACATGACAGTGGTTCCTGGAACAGATATGACAGTGGACTTTTACACAGACCACTGTGGTGAGATCAGAATCACTTGTCAAAATGGACCTCAGTTGATAACAGGACCGGAACAAGCACATTTCTTGGCCGAAGTTCTGCTGCTCGCGCAGCTGTTTGTTTGCATGTTCTCAGTACGTCTGATCATGAGAAGAATATCATGATGGCTTGTTCAAAAACAGAGTGATCCCGAAACGTATTCACTTCAACACTCTTTTCCTTTACATCGTGTGAAAAAGAATTTGAAATACTGGATAACTTTTCAAAAGACAAGGTAAGCAATTTTATCACACTAGAGTCATGTTAACTCATATTATATATTCATATATTCTGCACACTCAAAACACGCACAAGGTTATTCCTGGTGTTCCACCGTCGCCGCCAAAAATTATTTTGTAATATTAACATAGAATTTTTACTATAACTAATATTAACAATGATGATAATAATAATAATAATAATAATAATAATAATAATAATAATAATAATATTACATTACAAATTACAATCATATTTAAATTGACTGAGTTATGTGATATCCCATCACATCTAGAGTGAACATAACTGGCTTCATTTTTACTGGAATTATTCTTCATTTTGATGCTGTATTATCTAGTAGATTAGTTAGCAATAAGGGTTTTCTTACTAGGCTACACATTTTTTATGCAATTCTTTGCAACTATTTCTACTCCATTTTATAATGAATGTGTAGTTATAGAAAAAGTGGTTTCATCCCTGATAATAACATTTCAAATTTAATAAAGTCTAATTTAAATGAATAATTTCAGTTTTCACAGCAGTGTCAATAATTTTAGGTTTTCGGTCAATAATTTGTATTTCGGTGCATCACTAGTATGATACCTAAAACTAGGTACTTGTATCAGTCTTTACAAATTGGTATCGGTGCAACTCTAGTAAGATGTCCAATCCCTGACTTCAACTAATTCAGACAATGCCAGCATTTCTTTCTTTATTCTTTTTAAAACACACAAAACAAACTTGTAATTTCTGTGCCACTAGCAACACCAACTGGCCATGACATAACAACATTGGCTCAATTAATGACAGTTAGGGGCAAGACATGTTTGGCCAAACAATGGTAGACAGAGGGAGTGTTTAAGAAACCCATTTGGAAAGTAGCTATGTTCGGAATGGAATACTAGCTTGTTTCTTACTGAATACTGTGCAGTATAGACAGTATGCTTACCATTCTTTAAACGAGTATTAAGAGAAACAGTAAGCATTATGTAATGATTGCATTATCCAACAGTTCAAACTGTAGTATGATACATTGTTGACACATGACCACGTTACACGCAATTGGCGTCCAGTTACCATCTTAGTAACAGACACCGTTCTTTTGTATTTTTAATACAATTTGTACAAAAGGTCTGAACATTCGGCAGTTCAACGAAACAATGAGTTAAAATAAAACTGTACAAATCATGGCAGTAGATACTGGGCCATTCATCACACTGGTAATGGAAGTAGATGTGCTACTTGACCCAAGCACGACAGGAACCAGCAAACCATCAGGTCTCATACTGGGTTTGGGGCGGCTATGGCTCAGTTGGTAGAGCGGGTCAGCCACTAATCGCAGGGTTGGTGGTTCGAATCCCGGCCCACATGACTCCACATGCCGAAGTGTCCTTGGGCAAGACACTGAACCCCAAGTTGCTCCTAATGGCAGGCTAGCACCTTACATAGCAGCTCTGCCGCCATTGGTGTATGAATGTGTGTGTGAATGGGTGAAAGAGACGCAGTGTAAAGCGCTTTGAATACCGTTAAGGCTTAAAAAGGCGCTATATAAGTGCAGACCATTTACCATTTTTCCAAGTATTACTTTGGGTTTGTAATTAATGAAAATAACAACACATTTTTACTATAAACCTTGTGAAATATACATACACTGATACACTATATATTAGGAGCTAATCGCACCAAATGTGTTTTTGGGCTCAAACCTGAACAAAAATATTTTTACTGTAGCGGTAACCCAAATATGACAGTAACTGTAGGGTTACATGGTCTTAGGTATGGGCCGGGTTCGGGCTTAAACTCAGACCCCAAAATGGAAGATAAAGTCAAGCGCATTGCATTGTGGAATACAGTATTCTGCATAGTGTTTTCTGTTTGTATACGGCACATTTTGTAGTAGATCCTCTGGGTATTCCATGCATAAAGAAAACTTGAATACTGTGCAGAGTATACATCCTATATACTGAAGAAATATTAAGAGTATCATGTTTATGTTACGACTCAATTATTTCATTCCGAACAGAGCCAGTTATAATTTTAGAAATTCCACCTGGTGACGCAAATGGCACAACAATTTCAAACTATGCTTTAAATACTGCATTGATTACTGATTTAGGTGTGATTTACAGTTAGCACACAAATTAGGAAGTAGTATGTGCCCTTACTCATGAGCCTCAAAATTGCTTGGCATTTCAGTTCCAAATATACTGGTGAAGGAATTCGGATAAATTGCTTGTCAATTAATTTGGTGTTATGCTTTATAATTGTGATGCCCATGAGTGTGAGCTCTCTATGAAATGCAACTACTTACTGATTCGGTGGGCACTACCTGAGACTGCTGGGACAGTGGACTGGTCAGGTACTCAGGGGGGAGCTCAGACTGCCCAGCACTGGCACTCTTCCCTTCACCTTTCCTAGGAGGGGGAAGAGAGTGAGGGGTGACTGTTGAGGAGGAGGGGTTAAAAGACACACACACAACCTGGTAAATCTATAGAGGACAGCAGGATTATAAACAAGCGAAACCCAAGGGACAACTCAAGGAAGAGAATACACTGATATAGAGTAAAAACTTATAGGGACAGTCCAAGGAAAAAAAGAAAATTGTGTCATTTACTCACTCTCATATTTTTTCAAACTCATATTACATTTATATTTTACCAACTGGAATTTTACTGCAAAGCTCAATAAAGAAAATAAAAAGCACCATAAAAGTATCATTAAAGCAACTAAAGCTTTATATTCCAAGCTTTCTGATGCCGCATTGCAGAAACAACTTGTCTTTCAACATTCAACAGTTTTACCCCTAGCCTCAGACTCCCCTACCCCTTACCTACCTGCAACTCACATGCACTACATAAACTCTAGACGCTCTCTCTTTTACACAAAACACACTGCTCAAGCAATTATCCAATTACATTAACAAAACGTCCCTTGCACTTTATGCTTCTGACTGTGAGATGTACGTACACACATCCATGTTTCCTGCTTTTTGACACTTACCACTTTATTGTCTGCTGGAGTTTAAATATATTTAACTGCATATCGAGTCATTGTACTCCACCGGCGCAGCATAATCCAACACCAGACATATTACACTTTGTCTTTCGAACATGCTACTATGCACATTACACTTATGATGTCTATGTACAGTATGTAGATTGTATTGTGTATATGTACACATTTCTCATACGCCGCCTCCTAGTTTTTGATTGCATTTTTATATTTATAGTTTTTATTTGTCTTTACATGATGGAATTGCGAGGATTGCAAAGTAAAAATGTCATTGTATGGTGTAACCTGTATCCTGCACGTATGACAAAGTCCTAAACATGAAATAACAAACCTGATATGGTGGTCTGTTCCTCAGACAATGCTACTGTATAACTTCACATGACTTAATATATTCCTTAGAGTCATATGGACTACTTTCATGGCTCTTTTTTGCCTTTCTGGAGCTTGTCAGCTATTGGTCACAACATGCTTTAATTGTAACAATATTCTTCAAAATGTCTCCTTTTGTGTTCCATGGAAGAAAGACAAATCACACTGCTTTGAAAAGGCATAAGTGAGTAAATAATGACAGAAATATAATTTTTCTTTTGAGGAATGTTCCAGATTAAATATAAATTAACCTTAAATCGCCAGCATTTGTGACATTATGTTGATTACCACAAAAAATTCAGGCTTGTCCATGGTCAAAGAAAGGTACTTACAATGGAAGTGAATGGGGCCAGTCCATAAATGTTAAAATACATGATTTTAGTGCGATTAACTTATCAAATCTTATCTGTGTAAAGTTGTATAAAATTATTGCAACTTTTTTGTCATGGAGACATAACGCTGGTAAACCTCACAATCTGGTAAGTCAAGTGGTTTTTATTGTTGTTTCAACCATATACAGTTAGTACAGTACACAGAGAAACGAGACATGTTCCTCCAGGACCATGGTACTACATAAAACAACATAGGACAAACCAAGAACCACATGAGACTACACAGACTAAATAAAATACCTATAATGCTGTAAAGCTGGAAAATCCCTGATTTTATCACACTAAAATGAAGTAAACATGTATAATATTTATTTCATGTGGATACTTTTGAAACTATACTTTTTCATAATTAGTATTTTATAGAGCTGTTGAAATGAATGCGTTACCGCAAGCAATTCATTTAAAATGTTTCAACTGTCATTGCCCATAGCAATGAAGCCACAACCAACGGGGACAGCTCTTTCAATTAGTCAACCTCCCGCTTATATTATTTAATGTTACTTGAATTGGTGCCATTTTAGTGCATTTCTATCTTTATACTGTGGATGGCTTTGTTTGGAAAATGTTAACAAGCTATTATTGTTACATATTGTTTTGTTTTCCTTCCTAAAAAGGAAATAAATACATTTTGACAGGAAAATGTATACAGAGTCAAAATTCAGCACTTTTAAAATCAATGATTAATTGCAATAAACTATGAAAAAAGCATGGGCTTAATTGTGATTAACTATGAAAATAATGCAATTATTCATGATTATATATGTTAATCGATTGACAGCACTAGCATTTTAATAATTTTATAGGACCCTATGATTTCTGTATAGTGGAAAACACGGACAGAATCTCACAATCCAGACAAAAAAAGGGAACTATAAAAATGCAGAAACTAAAGAAAATTGAAATATGAGATGAAATTAATGCATAAATGCACAACAAATCAAATTAAAATTGTGATTATTTCCAAGTGCGATGATTAAACCACAAATGGTTGAGAATTATTAAGTGAATGTGAGAACCCACTGATGATTATAAAGTAATCGCATCATTAACATCAAATAAACTGTGTGTGTGTGTGTGTGTGTATTTATGACAGAGCAGAGCCCTTAATTCACTGTGAAGCACATAGCACATGCAGACTTTTTATATAATTAAATCATAGCCTTTTGCAATTTAATAAAATACATTATCCTGTTTACCGGAGGTGAGAAGCTGTCAAAAACATCTGGTAACATCCGTTTTCTGGAAAAAATGTGCCATATATTTTGTCTGTATATTCAAAGTAGTAGTCGTAGTAATAATAATGATAATAATATATCAATAATAAATGCATTATATTTGAGCAATATCACAAGCAAGAGTTTCATCATTGCTTTCATTAATACTGTGATGCTCTACTGTGCAGCACTGTTTTGACCATCATAATAATAATAATAATAATAATAATAATAATAATACAAATTTAAAATTAAATAAAAAAAAAAAAAACTCAAATTTTGTTTTCTGGATTGTGCCATTCAATAGATGCCATTCATTTAATAACAAATGGTGCAATGCTATTTTGCAAAGTAATTTTTCTGTTTTCATTTGATAAAAATTACATGAATTAATCTGATTAGGCAGTAAATGATAAAATGTAATTAATCTTAAATCTGGGTTTTAAAGAAAAAATAAAACAAAACAGAATTTGGAAAAAAAATAAATAAAAAGGGCCCTACATTTGTATTTTAATGTTCATGTACTGGCCCCATTCACTTCCATTCTAAGTGCCTTAATGTAAACATTTTTTTATTTATTTGTATTTTTTTATAACCTTTGAAGTCTTAATAATTTTTTGAGGTAATCAACATTTGTAACAAATGCTAAGGCTTGATCTGAAGTTGTTTTGAACCCGGAACATCCCTTACAAGTGACAAAAAAACCCAGAATCAAAAGCACATGTATAATGGGTAAACTGAAGCAAGGGACATAAGAACCTTTACATTTTCAAAAGAGATCATGTTGCAATTGCTATTCATTACAGGCAAATACAGAAAAATAACCACAGAGAAGAATTTTCATCTTCGTGTATACTCACTGGTTGAGAAGCTCGAAGCATGGCTCACACACACGCACCTCCTTCTCAATGCCAAATTTAGGAATGGTAGAGTACTTAGAAGAGCACTTTCCACAGAAAATCTGCCCACAAGCCCTGCAGTGATGCTGAATGAAGAGCCACCAGCAGTTACACACTACTCATGAAAAATACAAAAATTCAGCATGGCAGATTATGCAAGGACTGATATATACCTTGCGGGTCATTACTCCAAACAGAACCCTACATCTGTGGCATTCCTCTGCATCAACCCATTCAGGAGCCTGGAAGAGAGGCAAAAAACAAGCAGATGACAACCCAAATATCAACGTCTGCACAACTCATTGCCTTTTTAAATAGATATTCTCACCCTCTCTGCTGCAAACATGGCATCGCTCTCCTTGAATTCTGGGAAGACGTGACCTGAGGGAGCAGAAGAGATTGTTTCTTATTAAAAGGTATCTGCACTCACTTGTTTTGATAACTGAGATTACTGTGAAGCCCTGTCATCGCTGGATTTTGCTATATTGTTGGTTGCAACGGCGTTCCTTAGGTAAAATCAGTAACAATACTGAGGGGCTTCAAAACTGGCCATAGCTTTTGTATACAGTGCATTCAGCTCATTTTGTCCAGGGACATTCTGTTATGTTGCAGCCTTATGCTAAAATGACACTTGAAATTTAGCTCAGGTGCATCCCATTACTCTGGATCATCTTTGAGATGTTTCTACACTTTAATTGGAGTCCACCTGTGGCAAATTCCATTGATTGGACAGGATTTGGAAAGGTACACACTAGGGCTGGGCGATATGGCTTAAAAAAAAAATCTCCGATTTTTTCACACCAAACCCGATTTTCGATTTTAATCGATTTTTTTATTTCTATTTAAAAACAAACTACAATCGACAAAGAAATTGCTCAAAACAAATATACTCTTTATTTTGTTCTGATTTTCCCTTATGCAGTTTAATCTTAATGTCCCCTTGGGGCATAAGTGTAACAGGAAACAAGCCTCAAAACATGCTTGTAAACGAGATGGCAGGCCCTGCCATTGTAAACAGTGAAAATGTAGCTAGCTTATCAGTTTTCTAATAACTTCAAACTTACAGTGACACAATGCACCTTCAAAATAACTTAAAATATAAATAAAAAATAAAATTTGTGTGTCCCTCTTTGATAAAACACTTTTGGTCAAATAAATGTAACAAAAATGACAAAATTAGATGTATTACAAAAATACATACTTTTAACAGTGGTATTCATAAAGTGCAAACACAACTTTCAACAGTTGTTCTGAATCCCTGAAATTGTAAACAAAATGAAACATCTGCATCCATTACTTTAGTTTCAACATTCTTCTTTTATGCATTTTTAGCCAGGAAGACAAGCCTGTCTACTACCACTGGCTTGAGGCATGCCCGGTTACATGTAACAATTCCCCCTCCCACACTGAAAAGCCTCTCTGATGGGGCACTTGTAGCAGGGACAGACAAGTATTTTTTGGCCAGATTACTGAGCCTTGGGAAGTTTGGTTCGTGACGTTTCCACCACTGAAGTGGATCAGTGTCTGGGTCAACCTCAGGGGTCAGTAGGTAGGTTGCCAGCTCTGTCTCTACTTTCACTTCCTCTGGTTGGTGAGAAGATGGCTCTGGCACATTCTTCTTGAAGAAAGCAGCTAAAGTCATTTTCTTATTGGGCGGAGGATGTGCTTCTCCTTGGCACACCTGCACAGCTGGACCAGGCTGCTGAGGCGTACTTTTTTCAGCAGGCAGAGACATCAGCTCAGTGACAGCTCTTTTTTTGATTTGTTCCACCTTGTCGGGGTCAATGTAGGTTGTACGGAACCTGGGGTCCATCAGTGAGGACATGTCCAAGAGTTCATTCTTCACAGGGTCGCTGTATTTGTCATCAAGATACTGCATTATGTTTCTTTTTATTGTTTTAGTGAGTTCGGTGTCTTCCTCCTCTGGCTGTAGGAGATTGGTTTTGAACAAATGCAGTACCGGTTTAATGTAGGAGACACTGACATAAGCCTCCCCAGACAGGGCGTCTGTAAATTCTTGGAGTGGCTTGATAGCTTTATTTACGGAACCTAAAACTTCAATATCTTGCCAAGTGGGGACAAGATGACGGCATTTCTTGTCGGACCCCAGGACACGGACTATGGCCTTCTCCTGTTCAAGAAATCTCTCCATCATCTTTTGACGTGAACCCCATCTGGTTGGGGACTCCGTTACCAGCTGATGACTGGGTAGACCAAGCTCAGCCTGTACTTCACCCATCTCTCTTCTTTTTTTCCAACTATAGGAAAAGGCAGCAACCGCCTTTTTACAAACCCCAATGGCACGATCGATTCGTGGGTCTTTCACACCATTCTCTTTACAATAAATAAATAAAGAAAAAACAAAGAAAACTATTTTTAGTGTCACTATTGGTCAGTGTCAAAACAAGTCTTTTTCACATTTCCACATGTTATTAATGCACACTAAGGGCGCACACACACACACACACACCATACACACACACACACACCATACACACACACACACAATAATACACACACAATTATGATTAATCATGCATGTTCATTTTGTGCAATATGTTTTGATTTCATTAAATTGCATTAATTACAACATGTAATAATTGGGCTGGCCTGTTCATGTGTAAAACAAAATCAACATCACTTGAATGCATAGCCATTAGACTCTTACCTATAGCGTTGTGCAGTTTATGTCCAAAGCACTGGAGGTTGGGCCACTCATTGTCTCTCAGAGCTTTTAATATGTTGGTGCCGCTGTCTGTTGTCATACAGATGAGTCGTTCTTCATCAAGGTTCCATGAAGTCAAAGCATCTTTTAGCCCCTGCGCAATTATTTCACCTGTATGGTCATCGGGAAAGTACGCTGTTTGAAGGCAGACGCTTCGCAGAGTCCAGTCGTCAATATAATGCACAGTCAAACTCATATAGGGCTGCATCGTTCGACTGGACCACAGGTCCGTTGTGGCGGAGTAAAACGACACACCCTCCAGCTCTCTAGCGATCTTTTCACGAGTACTGTTGTACAGGCGAGGCAAGGCAACTTCGGCAAAATATTTGCGGCTTGGTAGCACATACCTGGGGTCGACAACTTTAAGCATGTTAATAAACCCCGGCTTTTCCACAGTGTATATGGGCACCATATCTATTGCTATATATTTCGCCACTGAATCCGTGATTGTTTTCCACCGGGGCCCTTTCTTGTCATAGGGGATACAGTTCGAAAATCTTTCTAAGACCGTAGTTTGTTTTTTTGCGGGTGTGTCTGTGTTTGAACTGCGGTCTTGTTCGTTTCGTTGAGAAGCACACACCTCCCACTCGGCTGCATGCCTCTGTTTAAGATGCTGGAATAAATTTGTTGTGCTGCTACCTTTGGTAGCAACAGCTTTTAAACACACTTTGCAATGTGGCGTTATTTGTTGTGCGTCTGACACCAAAAAAGCGAACCAATTCCAAACAACCGATGAAACCGAGCCTTTCTTTGGAACGAGCTCATCCTTGTTAACTGCCATGTTGTCTGTGTGGCTGTAACGAGAGCGGGGGGCGCGCTGAGCGAGCCCATTCTGAACTACGGAAACCTAAGGGGAGCGTCGGTGGTGGAAGTTAAAGAGAAAACCGATTTTCATTAAAAACAAATCGCCCGATTTTCTTTAAACGTCAAATTCGAGTTAATCGATAAAATCGATTTATCGCCCAGCCCTAGTACACACCTGTCTATATAAGGTCTCAGCTGAAAATGCATATCAGAGCAAAAACCAAGCCATGATGTCAAAGGAACTGCCTGCAGAGCTCAGAGACAGGATTGTGTCGAGGCACAGATCTGGGGAAAGCCACAAAATAATTTCAGCTGCATTGAAGATTCCCAAGAGCACAGTGGCCTCCATAATTCTTAAATGGAAGTTTGAAACAACCAGAACTTTTCCTAGAGCTGGCTGCACGGTTAAACTGAGCAATCGTGAGAGAAGGACCTTAATAAGAGAGATGACCAAGTACCCGATGGACACTCTGGTTGAGCTCCAGAGATCATGTGTGGAGAAACTTGCAGAAGGAAAACCATCACTGCAAAACTCCACCGATCTGGGCTTTATGGCAGAGTGGCCAGATGGAATCCTCTCCTCAGTGAAAGACCTAAAGGACTCTCCTTTATCAAGAGAAACAAGATTCTCTGGTCCGATGAAACGAAGATTGAACTGTTTGGCCCAATGGAAAAGCATGGTGGTCGAAACATCATGCTGTGGGGGTGTTTTCAGCGGTAGGGACTGGTCAGGATTGAAGGAAAGCTGAATGCAGAAAAATACAGAGATATACTTAATGAAAACCTGGTCTAGAGCACTCTGGACCTCAGACCGGGCCGAAGGTTCACCTTCCAACAGGACAATAACCCCAAGCACACAGCCAAGACAACACAAGACTGGCTTAGGGACAACTTTGTGAATGTCCTTGAGTGGCCCAGCCAAAGCCCGGACTTGAACCCAATCGAACATCTCTGGAGAGACCTGAGAATGGCCATCCACTGACAGTCCTCATCCAACCTGACAGAGCTTGAGAGGATCTGCAGAGCAGAATGGCATAAAATCCCCAAATCCAGGTCCGCAAAGCTTGTCGCATTATACCCAAATATAACTGAGGCTGTAATCGTGGCCAAGGATGCTTCAACTAAGTACTTAGTTAAGTGTCTGAATACTTGTCAATGTGATATTTCAGTTTTTTCTATTTAATACATTTTCAAAGTGATAAAAAATCTGGTTTTTGCTTTGTCATTATGGGGTATAGAGTGTAGATTGATAGATTTTTTTTTTAAAAGACTTTTAGCATAAGGCTGCAACACAACAAAATGGAAAAAAAAATGTCTGAATGCACTGTATCTAAACAAATGGGATGTAATTCAGGAAAATAATTATTTTATATAGAGTTTATATATCAATTGCAGCTGTGCATAATACATCATATAATTAATAAGATGAACTATCAATCAATGCATGAATTAAACTCACTTAGATGGCAAAATATTTGACAAACTTCAAAGAATACATTTTTATAATATCATATAGAACAAACCCATAAACTTTTTAACTTGGGCTGGAACTTGTCCACTCACATTAAAAATGAATGATTTCTAGACACTTTATTTTCCCCTTTAGAAAAATATTTGTTCACGAATCTGCATGAAGCCTCACCTTCCACCTTCATGATCTGATAGGTGTCCTGGATGACTTTATACTTGGGCTCGTTGCGGAAGGCGTGGGACCATGCCTGGATCAGATAAAGAATCTTGTTCTTCACGTTCGGTTCAGGTTGTTTCTAAGGACAGAAGTGACACATTTACTCAGTGACAATGTCTGAGCTGAGGGGTCAAACTCAAAAGTCACCTAACCAGTTGACAAAGTACATGACAATAACAAAATATCATCCAGTATTTCCAGGCTCCAAGCATCCATTAGCTTATATTAGTTCACTTTAAATCGATTTCACAGAAAATACAGCATAAATATACAGTACAATGTGCGTTGTTTCCAATATGAAACCTAGCAGGAACTCCCCTCAGCAGCCACATGAAATGGGAGAGCATGTGACGTGATTACTAAATCAGGAAGTAAAGTGCAGAGTCATTGTGTCTGACTCACTTGGAAGGCAAAGAGAAAGATCAAAACATAGAAGGCGGGGCCAAACTCTTAGACAACAGTCTACTTAGGCAAGTTGATCCAGAAATGAAAATCCTGAGTTTTAACAGAAGTATTGATGCATGTCTTTTATAAAATTAGAGGCTTCACTTTTCTGCCTTTAAACCCCCCTAAAATTGTCCCCATTCACCATTTCCAAAGAAAAGAAGGGATGAGTCGAAAATATTTTTTTGTGGTAATCAACATTATGCCACAAATGCTGTCAATTGAGCTTAACTTGTATTGAACCTCAAAAATTCTTTAAACATCTCTTTTGGTGTCCCATAGAAGAAAGTCATGCGTGTTTGGATGACGACAGAACTTTTTTTTTGTGGGTTTTACAGATTATCGGTGGATAGACACGTTGAGTTTGGCAAGCATTACCTTGAACAGCTCTTTCAGCTCTTCCATTGTCTGCTTACATGCCACTTCATCATGAATTGTCTGGCCACAGTTCTTCACCACTGACTCCAGAACCTGTTGATAGGCAAATGCTGACTTACACACATGACCTTGACAGATCAGGGCAAAATCCAGGTCTGTGCCTTATTTTTCAGACACTATGTATTAATCCATTATATTCAATGTAAAGTTATTTGTGTACGCCTTGTGTGTGTGTGTGTGTGTGTATATATATATATATATATATATATATATATATATATATATATATATATATATATATATATATAGAGAGAGAGAGAGAGAGAGAGAGAGAGAGAGAGATTTCAAAATCACAAGTCGATATTGGCAAAAAAAAAAACAATAATCTTTCTACGTTATCTACAGGACCAAATATAGACTCAAGACTGTACTCGAGAGCTGTAATAGGTCATGCCAATGCCAACCGTGGTTTGAATATCGAGCCGACTGCGACAAACGTTGGTATGCAGGCTTACTGTGATAATTAGTCATCTATGGGAAAAGCAGACAAACATTTGGTTTCTGGCGATTTCTTTTTTCTTTCTTTTTTTTTTTTTTAAATAAGTTGGACAGCGAGTCTTGTTGGCTAGTCTATAAGCTGTAAATATATGTGTTGCTTATTTTCAACAGCCATAAGTGTTGACTGTTGAAGGTGATTATGATAGACTAATAAATATGTGAATGTCCTATGTATAGAATAGCAGTTTTTGTGTACTTTGTGAAGTAACACCTATACGAGTATCGTATTTTAGAGAAATAAAGCACCTGAATATAAGTCGCACCTGGTCAAAATTGTGTTGTTGAGAGAGAAAAAACAAAACGGATGAGTCGCATCTCTTTAAAAGTTGAACTGACAAAGGTTGCCTATGGCAGTCACTGGGACCCAGGAGCAGCCGCCCGACTTCCCTTCATCCGCTCAAAATGTGAAAGAGTGCTTTGTGAAGATTACCTCAGGATCTACGCATCATGCAGTATTTGGCCTGGTTTTAATCAGGAGCACCTGCTTTAAGTCATCGTGTTTGTAATGTTCCATGGAAAAACATGACAAATAAGCAACATTTTTATGTAACTCTGCTGTACAAAAAAAAAAGCTTTTAGTCTGTAAGAAAAGCAATATGCCCTGGGTTCGACAATAAGGACTGACCGGTGGCCCTGGGCTAGTGTGAAAGAGATTCAGGCCAGTTGCTAGAACAAATGTGAGAGCACAAAAATTACACGGAGCGAACAAAGTCTTCTAACAGAGTATTCAGAGACGAGCAAACGCGATTATATTACTGGAAAACAATGAATAAAAAAAGAAAATGTGACCAGGATACATTAACTACAGGTTACATTGTATTATGTTGGGTCGCACTTGATTTCCAATGTAAAATCTGGGTCTTGAAGCAAAACCAGTTGAGAACAACTGGTCTAGATTTTAAACAATAATATTATGACAGTTCAGAATATTTAAACTGGTTGCATAAAGTACTTGTAAAGGCAAAATTCTCTCGATCTGTGTGTAAGCATATGCATTTGATGTGCAGCAGGTTCGATTGCCAGACATTATTTACCCATAAATTATGTAAATAAGATGCTTATTTAAGACGAAATTCACAAAACCTTTCAAATGATGAAAAAACAAAGTGCCTTGAAAATATGGTAGTTTTATTTTACATTTGATAACATTTGCATTTTTGCGTTACGTGAATACTTGATACGGCAGTTAAACACCCGAAAAGCGTCAAGCACTGTTTATGTAGCTAATATGTATCTTTGATCTACTGATCTTTGATTTATCGTTTTTATTTGATTTGATTACATCCGCCAGAAGAGCAATGCCAAAACATGACTGTTTCCAAATGGTATTAATGCACCCTTGAAGGGCATTTCGGGAAGAGGACTCAACTCGATAGGTTGTTCCAAACAAACTAAAGAATGTTAATTATTTCACAAATGGCCCTTTCACAAGACTTTTAGTGAAGGCTACATTTAAACTGTGATGCCATGCTCCCTTCAGAGTGCCCACATCAAGAGCATTCGTAGTGAGTAGGGCATTGGGATGATCACTTTCGATTGCAATTCGCCCCTTAGTGTTCTAGTGTTTCAACCACAGATGTCGCAAGAGAGCACAAAATTACTGTTACTGCAGCTTTAAAGGACCATGCCGTTTATTTGTATTTAATGTAGAATCAACTATTGAAATTTTAGTATTCTGAAAACCCTACTTCCGAGCATCTTTATGGTAATTTCCGTTGAGCTGAATTATGTGCAGTAGCAAGTAGAATAAAGTAAAATAACTATGCTTACCTCAAGAGCATAGAGTGCTACATGTGGATTTTTATCATTGAGTTTCTTTTTGATGGCACCGATTGCATATTTTGCCCTAGAGGGGGTCAAAAAAACAGAACTGGAATAAGGAAGTTAGGCCAATAGTGAACATAAATGCATGATTCCTGCTCCTAGATTGACATTCACTTGCCTAATACCTTATAAGTGCAAAATCATAAGGTTACAAATTTAAGAGTTTATGCTCTTACTGTGTATCGCCTTGGCGAATGAGGTCACAAATCTGCAAAATGGACTCCCAGTCGGTCTCCAGGAGCAGCTGACTGGTAGCTTTATCTGTGGAGGATTTGATGAAAACATAGGTCAGAAAGAAAGAATCAATAAACTAATGGTGCATTTAATGACAACACAGGAAAAGGGGAAAAGCCATGTTCAGCTTCGACAGAACTTCCATTTCAACATATTTCTCTTCACTGATACACAACTGATATGATTCCAATAATCAAAGAATTAAATGTAGACAGTTCAGCCAGATGAATGATTAAAGGAATAGTTCTCCTTAAAGTGAAAATTCTGTCATCATTTCCTCAACCTTATGTCGTTTCCAAACTTAATGGTGTAATTTTTTCCCCACAACTCCGTTTCATACAGCAGTGCTGAATACTGTACATTCCCTTTGAATCATTCACCAGATCTTGCAGTTACAATTGAGTCGACTGTGCATGCGTGCCTTTGAGGTGTTGGTCTAGAGATGATATCATGGCATCTGAATTGAATTATACTCTATTGAAAATCAGTTCTTGTTGGAGTCATGCAAATCAATGGACAAGTATCTTCTATAATGGAAGATTTTATGTGAAGCGGTACAAGAAACTCAGAAGCTTATCAGACTGGTATTAGTGTTAAATCTCTGAACACAGGTATAGCGCATTGTCTAAAAAGCCAACATTAATCACTTGTTTTTCTGATTAATAACATGTGAAATTATAAAAATGTGACAGCCATTACATTATGTAGACTCAGAGTTTGTATATTAGAGGTCGACTGATATATCGGTTTTGCGATTAATAGGCACCAATAACAGATTTCTGGAACTATTGGTTATCGGCTAGAAGGGTCCGCTGTCATTATGCAGTTTGAAAACGGCCTCTAGAGGCGAAATAAAAACGTTCACTTCACTGATGCCTTGTGGTTGTGTTTGTTTGACACGCAAGACTGCACTCTGCATGGAGCGGAATACTTCAGATGCAAATTTAAAACATCAACATCTACAAGGTATACAGTACACTACACATTGTCATATTATTATAAAGTAATTAATTTGTTAGACTAGATGCTACATTAGCAGAGAACAGCAGTATGTTTGCCAACAAAGCTGAGAGGATGCTAACATTAAAGCTAACCTCAAGCAGTTAGAACAATGTGACAAAAATACACAAGTCCTACCCAAATGTTTAAATGCCAAGATTGTTACCATCTATTACCATCTATTTACATTAGTTTATATCCAGCTGGTCACGTTTATGCATTCATTTGCCAGCTAAGTTGCCTATTTAAAGCTAGTGACGTGAGAAAGCAGAAGTGGATGGTGTGGTGTAGTGGCTAGAGCACAGGGCTGCTAATCAGAAGGTCGCTGGTTCGAACCCCACAGTCACCACCATTGTGCCCTTGAGCAAGGCACTTAACTTCAGGTTGCTCCGGGGGGATTGTCCCTGTAATAAGGGCTCTGTAAGTCGCTTTGGATAAAAGCGTCTGCCAAATGCATAAATGTAAATGTAGAAGCACATCTGATTTCAATAAAAAAAATGTATCCTCAATGTTATACGATGACTTCAGATCAATCACATTCTTGTGCTAAAGAAGGCTAGACACAACGCAACAAATACAGTTTAACAGAAAGCAGGTGTCTCAATATGTTTTAAAAGTTCTTTTTAATTAGACAAATCATCTAAAAAAAACAGCGCTCCTGCATGAGACGCTGAAAAAAACATGAACAAAGGAAAACAAATACGTTCGTCTAACTTGCATTTACATACAAAAACAAATGGATGGTTGCAAAAGCGTTTAGTGTGAACAGCCCCTTACAGTTGGTGGAGGTCTTTGGCTATTGCATCTTGCTCTCTTTATAAGAGTTTCTCAGATTAAGCAATGAGTTTTTTTAAACACTTTCAGGAAAGATGTTCAACTTGGAAATGTTTGAACAGCCCCTGGCCTGGGCTCATAATCTGAACCGCTTCACCACAAGTTTATCCGAATACCACTGCTATCTGTGAATATTGCTACCCAACATACAACTGTGCTGTATAAAAAGCAATGTGGTATTTCACTGTTTTTATGAAGCTTGAGTCTGGAGTAGTTGCAATCAGTACAAGTGTAACACCATGTGAACGGTCTATTGAAGTGTTTTACCCCTTCATATTACTTTTGACTTTTTATTTAAATGTTTTTATTTATTTATTTATTTTATGCACATTAGTTGAAAATGAAATGCTCTTTTTTCAACAACCAGGATAGGAATGTTCTATGCAATAATATAACAGTGCCGAATGGTTTATGCATTTATTGCTCCCTCGTGGACAAAGGAAACATCAATTTAAAAATCAGCTGACTTCAAAATTTTAACATTAGCACGCCTGCAAACACACACTTCATTTAAAAAAGTTCAATACATTTTCATGGTTCAGCCTGTACTGTTTTTTTTGTAATAAAGTTCAGCACTATTTTGTGTTATTTTATCAGTTGATTAATCGGTTATCGGCAGGTACCGCCCAACTTAGTAATCAGTATCTGTAAAATTCACTATCGGTCAACCTCTATTATATGTGTGCTGTCAGTATTGGTTTCTATGTTTCTAACCTCCAGGTGAGTGCATATGTTTTTTACTATTAAATCCTTTTTCTTTTTTTTTTTTTTATTTATGCATATTGTTAATTTATTTTTTCCCCAAAGAAAAGCATAGTTTGTTGAAGTTACCTTTTTTGAAACAGTTCTTGTTAATGTTTGTGAATAAAGCAAAATTTTCACGTACGTGACATACGAGTAATCGATTACTAATTTTTCTGTGGGTTAGATTATTCAATGACTAACTATTTTGAAAGTCCCCATCCCTAGTAAACAATATGAGTGTTCACATGATTTTAGTGTGATAAAATCGCTTACCTTTTCCATGTACATTTATATCCAATTTTAAAACTGAAAACCCTAGAATTTTTGTAAAAAGGACAGTTTCAACAACTTTACAGCTAAAACAATACAAAAGTTTTAACAGAAGAAAGGGAGGGACGAGTTTAAATATTTTTTTGTGGTAATAAACATTATGCCACAAATGCAGTCAATTGAGCATAACTTGTATTGAACCTGGAATATTCATTATATATATATATATATATATATATATATATATATATATATATATACACACACACACACACACACATATACACACACACACACACATACAGCGTAAATTATTAGGCAAGGGAGTATTCTGATCTTATTATTTCTTATAACCATATAAACTTGAATGCTTATTGGATTCAATCATTTTCAGGTGGTATGTATTTGTGTGATGAGGGAGGGTGTGACGAAAGTGACTAACACCTTATATCAAGGTGTGCATAATTATTAGTCACCTTCATTATCTCAGGTAAAAATGGGACAAAAAGAGATTTAATTGACACTGAAAAGTCAGATATTGTAAAATGCCTTTCAGACGGATGCAACACTCTTGAAATAGATATTTTATTGAAGCGTGCCCTCCGGACAATCAAATGTTTTGTTGCGAATAGTCAATGGGGTGCAAAAACACATGGAGAAGAAAAGGAACAAGTTTACTGCAAAAGATTTAAATGACCTACTGCAAGTTTCTGGAAAGTACTTTCTTCAAACAGTGGTACAAGAAGAAGTCCTCAGCATTCAAGAAGGCCATGATCTAAAGCAGGATAATCCTCCATCACTTTCATCCAAGTACCCCACTGTTTGGCAAGACAGCAGGGACCTCAAAGATGCCCAAATAATGACTTGGCCCCCTTCCTCACCTGACTTAAATCCTACTGAGAACTTGTGGGCCCTTCTCAAACATGAGATTTACATTGAGGAGAGACAATACAGCTCTTTGAACAGCATCAGCTGTGGTTGCTGGTTGATCGTGAACAGATCAATAAACTGACAGACTCCTTCGATGGACGGCTCATTGCAGTTATTGAGAAGAAAGGTGGCTACATTGGTCACTGAATATTTTTGAAAGGCCAAAATTTGTTGACGACTCTAAAAATTGAGAATAAACAATTGAGTTGGGAGAAATTATTTTTTGAAATTTAGTTGCCTAATAATTATATTGACTTCAGTACCGGTTCCTAAACGATACTTTTTCGATACCAATTTTATGAAATCCTTTTTAACAAGATTACATACACAACCTCAAAAAACTTTGAGTCTGAAAAAAAAAGTCAACTCATCTCCTGAACCTTCTGGTCTCCTCATGCCAGGGCCAGAGGCTATAACATTAATATGAAGAGGGAAAAAAGAAACAAGAAAGCATACACACTACAGCCTCACGTGTGAGCCGTGTTTCTGGGTGTAATCACCGTAGTGTTTTACCTTGATTCCTAAACACAGCCAATCACCAGCACTTTTAGATTTGGGCACATCTAGCATGCTACATGCTACAACTGACGTTGACGAGATTAACCCTTTCAGTATTGAAATTTGGTACCGAACGAGAAGACATTTTTTGATACTCGATAGTTTAGAGGCAAGTCAGTCGGTGCCTAAAATGCATCAAACTCGATTCCCAGCCCTACTGAGAGCACTGTGTTTGTTCAACAATAAAAATATTCCTGAGTAATAAAATTTTCTTAATAATTGTGGACGTGTAATTATATATATATATATGAGACTTTATGAGAAGTTATATATTAACTTATTTAATAGTATGTCTACATTGTTTTTGTCCTTTTTCCTGTGTTCCAAGGAAACATTTATCAGCATGTGTGTGGGTATATGATGACAGAATTTTCATTCTTGTGTCAACAAATTCCTTTATTATATCACCAGCAAAATCATCAACTTTCTTCAGAAAACACTTCTCACACATACCCCCATTTCACAATAATCCATGTGATCCCAAAATCCATGTAAACTGCACAAAAATTCAATAAATCTGATCAAATCGAAACGGTCAAAAGATCTTCGGAAACTCCTGGAAATGGAGCTGACACATGCACCAGGAAGTTGTGGAATTGTTATATGGTGATCCTCAATGCAAATAGGCTTACGTAAAACGTTTTTCAACACAATTGGACAAAAACCAAACTCAGTCCAATTGGATCAACTGCATGCTCTTTTATTAGCCAATAGTGTAAATAAAACGTTATATTGTTTGAAATACACTATTCCAAAAGGTGTAAGCCATGATAAACATACAATCAAGGGTTTATACACCTTTTGACCAATTAATGTTCATGAATGTTCCAGTTGTTTGAGGTTACTGGACAAGAACATTATGACAACCTTGATCTTTGGCAAGAGTAACACATCTGCTCGTTTTAATGGACTAACAAGAGAATTATTGTTCGTGAAAATGAGGCCTGAGAGTATCGTTAGCTCATATGCCCTGCTATCTAACTAATTTGATCAACATAATCGACCTGCTGACGACTATAATGAGGCCACATGGTTTAATCGAGATGAATAATAAGACTGATGTTAAAGATGCCATCGGTGTGTTGAGACAATAGATACTCGAGCTCCGCTACTATTAGCATTAGCATTAGCACACACATCAAACAGCGGCCTGTCACTCTGAATCAACACTGAAAACATGGAAATGTCCAACATACCCAACAGTCTCTCAAATGTACCGCCGCCTTTGCCCATGTCTGATCTCTCACAGTGGATTATTGAGTGTCCTGCTTTTGCTGTGTTTCACTTGTGAATAAGAGACAGTTTCACTGCCGGGTGACACGCGTCAGCGTAAATAAAATGGTGCAAACGTCTGATAAAAGTCCTTGTGAGAAGACGCTTAATTTATCAAATGTTTTTGAATGATTACTTATTTTTATTTTAGACTTATAGTTTTTGTGTTTCAAAATTATTTTACTGTTTAAATTCGGCTAAAAAGGCTGTACGCTAATTTGCTAATTTGACTATCATAAATATTATAAACAGAATATATGCACAGTAAGAAACAAACAGTGTGTTGCATTTGATATAAAAATAGTTTTTATAGAGTAAAAAGTTTTGTATACCGTTAAATGTGTGTGAACTAGGACAAACTCACAATATTAATTTATTTAATTATTAAGTTGTATTGGATCAGTTCAACAAAAAAGCATTTTAAAGTCAAGCTGTCTTTTAGTGTAACGTAGCCTACTCATTTATATTTTATACTTGAATTATACGTTTTACATTATGCTTTACATTGTTGCTGTTTTATGAATATTTTTGTTTCAGTAAAACATTAAAAAAATATTTAATTGACAAGCTCACTCTTGTTATTAAATCTCTTGTTTTGCATATACACGATCAGCCACAACATAAAACCACCTGCCTATCATGTAGGTCCCCCTCGTGACGCCAAACCAGCTTTGACCTGTCCAGACATGGTCCCCACAAGACCTCTGAACAGGGCCATAGGGTGAATCGGGACTTTTCCCTGTGGGCTGGCTGCAAAAGTTTGCATAAGTAGAGTATAAATTGAGTAGGATTTTTTATTTAATCCTACTCAAAATGAATGAAATGACGAATAAAGATTTGTTCATTTTGCTGAACAAGACTCAAAGATCCAAGTCAGTAAAACGATCCGATCTTCCCATCACTAGAACAGGCCACAAAACGCCGCCACGAGGTACCTGGCACCAAGACGTTAGCAACAGATCCTTTAAATCCTGTAAATTGCGAGGTGGGGCCTCCACAGGTCAAACATTTTCGTCCAGCATATCCCATAGATGCTCAATCGGACTGTGATCTGGGGAATTTTGAACTCTTTGTCATGTTCCTTAAACCATTCCTGAACAATTTTTGCAGTGTGGGAGGGCGTATTATCCTGCTGAAAAAGGCCACTGCCATCAGAGAATACCATTGCCATGAAGGTGTACATAGTCTGCAACAATCTTTAGGTAGATGGTATGTGTCAAAGTAACATCCACATGAATGCCCAAGGTTTCCCAGCAGAACATTGCACAGAGCATCACACTGATTGCATTCTTCCCCTAATGCATCCTGCTGCCATCTCTTCCCCAGGTAAAGGACACACATGCACCCAGCCGTCAACATGATCTAAAAGAAAACATTATTTATCAGACTAGACCACCTTCTTCCATTGCTCCATGGTCCAGTTCTGACGCTCACATGCCCATTGTAGGTGCTTTCGGCAGTCGACAGGGGTCAGCACTGGCAGTCTGACCAGTCTGCGGCTATGCAGCCCAATACGCTGTAAACTGCGAGACATTCTGACAACTTTCTATCATGGCCAGTATTAAGTATTTCAGCAATTTGTGCTACAGGAGCTCTTCTGTGGGATCGTACCAGACGGACTAGCCTTCACTCCCCACATGCATCAATGAGCCTTGGCGCCCATGACCCTGTTGCGTGTTCATGTTATTCACTTCACCTGTCAGTGGTTTTAATGTTGTGGGTGTATATATTTTCAGCAAAGCAACACGTCTACTAGACAGCTTGCAACAATTCAACTGCATCTTGTAACAGCAAAGTACACTATACTGACAAGAGAAGTTGTTGAGAGGTCTTTATTATTTTAATATATATATATATATTTTTATTTTTATTTTTTTAACATTTAGAGCACTTAAATTATAAAAGTCTGCAAAGTTAAAAAGCACAAAGTCAATGTAAAAGGGGGTTGTTCTCTCCAACAGACAACACTGCTCGCTAACTACACGAAACGGGCTTTTTGTAGTCCAGCCATTTCTTCCGTAAAGTATCTACGTCACTATGTAACACATTCGCATAATGCCCACCTAAAGGCTACTTTGGCCCACCCTCAAACAAATGTAGTTAAAGCAGAGGCCAGGATGAGTTGGGATAGTGTTGTCCTGAAGACAACAAGAAATATACAACCATTGTAAGTAGGCTGCCCTCTCAGTTTTTCTTCTCTTAGTCACTGTTGTCAGTTTAAAGCGTCTTTTTTATTATTAATTTTCTTCAGACAACAAATTATCAGCAACCTCCTGAATAGATCAGTCTATAAGAAATACCATGGTATGTATCGCCCCTCAAGGCTGTAGTTTGGTACTTAAATTCTAGTGGCAAGTTACATCATGTCCATAACCAACCTATTTCTTCCTTATGAAGAATGTAATGCAAATGTTGTAATGTAAAACTTACACATCTGACAAAATCGCATTCTTCCAAGCACAGAAATGTACTGTTGTTTTGGATTTATACCTCACGAACAGTGTTGGGTGTAAAGTGATTACAATGTAATTAGCTTTTGTATTCTAATGACTTTTTTAGTCAAAATTTTGATTAAATTGAATTACAATTGCATTACCTTTTTTGCTTCAAATCAAAGTTTAGAATGTTGTGATTCCCCTCGAAGCTGGCTGGTTTGGAATACAAATTTAATGTCTAAATCCCTGTTGGAAGAAATTATAGGAAAAGTACTTCTGGAACCAAGAGTGCTGAAAAATTGGGCAGGGACTGTAGCACTCTATTCCATTTGTGGTTGGTGGTGCCACAGAAATGACATAAAATTTCCATTAAAAGGATGTGTGTGAACAAGTTTTCAGAATCGTGGTCATTTTATGTTTTATGACAGTGACCATTTTTTGTTGTAACATTATCTATGTGCATAAAACTAGGGTAGCCATTTGGCGGAAACTCCTAATAAGGAAAAAATGTGGTTGCACCAGTCATTGCACTATTTATATGTTTATTTCATGAAAGCAATGAATGTATGAATTATGTTACCTTGATAGAAACTTTGTCCAGTAGAGGCAAACATAAGCTTTCTGTCCTGATGCTAACCACACATCATATATACCCCAGTAGTCAAGACAATAGCTTCTTTTCTCTATATTATAACCCTGGACTTTCACACAATGCATTAGGTCATACATGAGTCACTACCTGGCTCTGTAAACAATGCAGGCTTTTGTAGATGCTGTGCTGGTGGTACAGCATACAGTGGTATTGTACTGCTGTATATAGGAGCAGCCCCCATAACAACAGTTAGGGATGCTCAGAGAGTCAAGACAACATGAGCCAAGAATGTCTTCATCAACTGTTTACATGAGGCATCTCACAGCAGACAGGGTAGATTTGTTTGGAATTACCTGTTCAATGATATAATGAAAATTCCACACTTTGGATGGCAATATCTTGAGACCTTAAAGCCATATGTTAGATCTATGTATTGCAATTATATGTTATCCACAAATACCTACAATAAACATATGTTTGACACGGATGTGTGATCAAATTCAAAGAAAATCTGTATTCTGTATATCAGTTTGGAATTCCCTTTAGGAACAAAATGGAAAGTTGATTTGGTACTTCCATCTGTTAACATTGCCTTCTATAATCAAAAGGAACTTCTGCTGGGATGCTGACTTTGGCACTATAATAAAACAATTTCTTGCAGTCCGATTAACCTGTTAACATTTGGCTTTGGATTTCTTTGATAACTGTCGAAACTTGCCCAGCTAATAGAAGTGTTTCTGCAAACATTCCGCCAAGTGTCACATCAAAAATTACCAGCAAAATTGTCACAATTACCACCCCAAAATTCACAATTTCCTATGAGTGGAGTTTGCTCCATTTAAACTGCCTCTTTCTGGGATACTCGCATGTATAAAGAAAATTGCCAGGTTTACCACTATTTTACCAATGAATGGTCATGACAGTGACGTTGAAAGATTGGATAAATTTACACAGACAAGATCAGTACACTAGATTTAGATATATACACTGATGAGTCAAAACATTATGAACACCTTCCTAATATGCTGTTGGTCCTCTGCATCGCCTCATACGCAGCAGGGTGCGATTTACTGTGTGTTGTGTACTGTGTGTTTGTGGCCCATTTTGCATAACATTGGCAGCACATTTCAGCCCGTTTCGTGGCCAGACACCGGGACTCGGTACTTCCGATGGCCAGTCTGCAGTCCATGTGCAACGGCCGGTCGGGAAATCACCCGATTCTCCTGACGTCCAGTCCGACCCTGGTCAGTGGGTACTCACCACAGCTGACTGGGAGCACCCCACAAGCCTTGCCGTTTCAGAGATGCTCTGACCCAGTCATCTGGCTATAACAATTTGTCCCTTGTCAAATTCAATCAGGTCTTTACTTCTGTCCATTTCTCCTGCATTCAACATGTTGACTACGAGAATTGATTGTTCGCTTACCATCTAATCCACCCAGACCTTGACATGTGGCCTTGTTAGGAGATGATCAATGTTGCTGACCTTATACTACACAGATTCCAGCCTTTATTACACTGATGATGGAGCGGTAATCCACACATAAATGCCAAACCAACTGCAATAATGCAGTCAGTTTGGCAAGAATTTGGTCAGAAGTAATCCAAAGCAATCAAGTAATCTGAAAATACAGTATAATCCAAGAGACTACATTACTGATTATAATTTTAGTCATGTAATTTGTAATCAGTACCAGATTACAATTTAGAGGTAATCTATCCTGCACTGTTGACCTTTAATGATATGGGTGCACAGAGGCATATATATTTCAGCATGTAAATACTTTTGTTTTAAGAAATTATAATATAATTTTGTGTTCATTATTTGCTGATGCTATCTTATCTTTGCAATAATGAAGGATATAAATTATAAATTGCTAAAGGTGCTGTAAGCAATTTAATTCAAATCATCTTCTGCCAACTTCAATCATCCTCTCTAGAATCTCACTCTCCAAAGACTTGCCAGCCAATCTGAAGTCAGCAAACCTAAAGACGGTGTCACAGAGAGTTTTTCAGATTGGCTACAAAAGCATGGGCCAGTCCACTGATAATGTTTTGCTGTGTACAAAGTCACAGAGACAGGAATAATTTCTCTGACCACCTATTTCAGTGATAACCATCAGGTAATTTGGACATTCAATAAAAAATTGCTCACAGCACTTTTAAGTATCTCTTCTACCTAACCTAAATGTGTTTTTGCACTACACAAAATGTCATACATAAGAGGAATCTTTAGCCTTATAAACAGCAATAAAAAGAAATGTTGCAAAAGAGACTTTAAAAGGACTTAGGTTTTTTATTATTTAATGACATAATGGACAAATACAGAGAAAGACAGACCTATAAGTGGACATTAGAGGTGGGAAGAAAACTTGATTTCACATGTCTATTCTCTCCATCACACAACCACAGAAATGTTCTGAATCATAAAAAATAGATTAAAATTAACTTGAATCTATCACAATGGGAAACACTGGCAGAGAGGACTTTCGGGGACTGCCCTGTAGCTGTTGGTCATTAAACATAACCTTTGACTTGGGCAGGTCCACCCGCTCGGCGTGGGCTGCTCTCCCCGCTGCTAAATGTCGGCGAGGAAGGAATCCCGGGAGGATTTGACCCTGCATAGAGGAGCGATCCACCGATCAACAGCAGAGCCGAACCACCCCAGCCCAGGTAGAGAGCAGGGCCGAGCTCACGTTTGTGAGGGGCTGCCACATACGGGTCATAGAAATCCTTGATGATGGAATGGGCCGTCCAGCAGACAGGCACAAGGACGAGGAACCCTGCAATGACAAAGAGCACGCCCGACACTCGGGCCAATCGTGCCTTCAGGCTTTGGTGGCCCACACACTCTGTGCACTTGATACCCAGAACACCGAGTGTAAGTGACAGGGTGCAGATGAGCGATGCCAGCACGGTAAGACCCCGGGCGGCCTTCATGTCACTTGGAAGAGCCAATAAGCTGTCGTACACTTTGCACTGTATCTCCCCTGTGCTCTGCCAGATACAATTCATCCACAGTCCCTCCCATGTGATCTGCGCTGTTACGATGTTGTTCCCAATAAAGGCGGTGACCCTCCACATGGGCAGGATACACACCAGGAACCCACCCACCCAGCCAATGATGGACAGGACTAAGCCTAGCAGTTGCATGCCTGTTGTTGCCATCTTTTCCAAGAATGATCACTAGGAAGAGTCCAAGAGATGTTGCAGATAGAAAACTTTGATAAACTAAAACGTCAGCAAGAATCTTTTGTTGCAGCTGTGGTCCACAAAAAGAAACAGCAGGTAAGCTGAATGTGAATTGACAAATGGACCTACAGGACAGAACAAATTAAACCATGTAAGTTATACAAGTTCTCAAAATACAGACAGATAAATTATAGTCATTTGGCTTTCAGTCTTGAATTGAATTACTGAAGATGAGGGATGTCATAAAATATTGATATATTGATCTGTATGTTATTTTATTGATACAGTTTTGAGGCATCGATATATTAACATCTGCCGACATTTAAATTAGAAGCCTAAATTGCATGATTTCAGTTCACTGTCAGTTGCATTCAATTTCATGTAGTCTGACATAATAGCTTTGGGAGACCTGAAGGGGGCGACATAACATTTATTGAAGCCGGTTGAAACATGGACAAGGCAGATATCACAAACACATTTCTAGTTGATGGCAGTCCATAGCTATAAAGGTATTTGAATGACTTGAAGAAAGAACAAAGTGACGTTGACGAGTTTGCAGGTTAGTGTATAAAACTGGACGATTAAAAACGGCTACATTTATTATGCAATTTCCCTGTATGTAGCATTAAACAGGTCTTTCCTTCAAGATATCAAACCACAAACTGACATACTTGTAACAGAAAATACATTGTGACTAGTGTAATTAATCTATGTCCATTAATAATGATTTAGAATTTAATGGAAAGTTATGTGAATTGAGCTCTGTGGCACTGCATAACTTTTAATAGCCTCTGGAGACGGTGAGCCCGTGGTGTGCGTGCAGGCCTAATTGCATTCATAGAAAATAATTTTTGAATTTTAAAATGTCGTTCACTAAATGCACCCGGTGCGTGACCCACTTTAATTTACCCTGACGCTCACACTTTACCAAAGTTGTTGAGAAATATGCTTGAAATACAAAGAATATTGTGCAACAAGCAGCCCTATTTATATCTGAAATAAATCCTGATATATATCGTAATCGTCTGGAAAATATTATTATTATTTATGCGTGAAAAAGGCATTGATCCCAAGCCTATGGTACAAAGTTTCTCAAACATCGGCAGTCTCCTTGTCACCACCTTGATTTAAGGCTTGATTACACTTCCTCTCGATTCCTCTGCAGATGTCAAGATTTATATAGTAAGAGGTAACATTTTGGTCTGTTTCTAACTGATCATATTGTTTCAGAAGACATGGATTAAACCACTGGCGTAGTAGAGATTACATTTATGCTGCTTTTATGTCCTTTTTGGAGCTTGAAAGTTTTGGACCCCATTGAATTGCATTGTATGGACAAAAACACCTCATAAATCTTTTACATTTTCATTGTATATTACCACCATTTGTTTTTTTGAAATCAAAAATCATGGTTATACTATCGCACTTTCCAAATGGAAATAAACAAGGCCTGTGATCTAAGGGCTTTAAAGGCATAATTCACCCCTTGATTTTGGTCATTTGCATTCTTCGTGCATATCAACCCCTACTGGGCAGGGAGATGAATTTATGGTAAAAAGAACTTAAATATTGATCTGTTTCTCACCCACACTATCATATTTCTTCTGAAGATATAGATTTCATCAATGGAGTAATATGGATTACTTTTAGGCTGCCTTTATGTGCGTTTGGAGCTTCAAAGTTCTGGCCAACATTCACTTGCATTGTATTGACCTGCAGAACTGAAATATTCTTCTAAAAATCTTCGGTTGTGTTCAGCAAAAGAAATGAATTCATACACATCTAGGATGGCATGAGGGTGAGTAAATGATGAGAGAATTTTCATTTTGGGGTGAACTGTCCCTTTAAAAGCAGAAATGTGAAGCTTGCATTGAATTACTCTGTAAATCATGCAAATTGTCCTTTTTTAGGTGGAACTAGATTCCTATAGTATGTGTATAAACTTCTGGTTTTGCATTCCAGACATTTTCTTTGCATTCCTGTGAGTGGAGTTTGCTCCATGTAAACAGTCTCTCATTAGTGTCCTTCCAAAGAACAACGTTTCAGGTTTACTTTGAAGTTGAAAAATTGGATATAACTTAACGCAGACGAAGTGAGTAGGCGATATTATCACAATAGCCTAATGTTAGCCGGTAGCCTATAATGTATATGTATTGGGGCTATAGCTATTTTTAAAACTGTGATTTTTTGATGTTTACTGTCAATCTTATATTGTAAGTGCCAACTATGACCACTTTTTTTTTTTAAAGTCAAAATTATTTTTGATATTAATCGACATGATGCCACAAATGCTTTTAACTTGGACCATTCCTTTAAATATTCATGCGTTTTACACATTATAAATATTTAAGCACTGTTATGTATAGTGAGCACTACTGGATTCACTATATATCTTAGAGAATGAGTCCTTTTCACACTGCTGTAGGTGTAAAGCTACGCCTGGTGGGGTGAGTGGATTATCTCAGAAAAACATGAGGAGTCTCTGAACACAAGAAGCTTTCTTTGAAACTTCCAGAGTGGGCCAAGCAGACTTGAGTCTGTTTATGTGCCTTCTGTATGCTGCTGTAAGTATGTTTAATACGTGTTTACATTCAATGATAAGCCACTTAAAAACTTTGAAATACACTTTAATGATATTATGATGAAAAAACAGCTTAGACCAGCCTAAAATGGTATGCTGGACTAAGCTGGTTTAAGGCGGTCCATCTAGTCTACCAGCCTGGTCTCCCTGTCTGACCAGCTGACAAAAATAGCTCAAGATGTTTTAATATATTTTTATTTCAGCAGGGATTTCAGCAATTCAAAATATAATTGACAGGGTTAATGACTTGCTTATTCACTACTAAATCAGCAACCGCATACATAACTTCTCATTTCCATAATAAAATTACCAAAATGTTTGTTACCTGGTGGATGATACTGAAGTTTAGCTTGTGCCACAGTCTCTCATCAGCTAGTCCTCCACTCTGTTTTGGGTATCTTCGATCTGGACACAGTGCTTGACCCAAAATGCTCTAAAAGTTGCCACAGTGGAGGTTGAAACCTACAGACAAAGATCTCTGGAGTGATGGAGAGGGTGAATGTAACATGGGCTTTAAGTTTCAGAGGCAAGAACAGTAGTGGAATAAAGTGATGCCCTCTGTGATGCCAGCTCTGGTCTGTGCAGTGGTGGGCAGAAGCACGCACTTATGTGCGCGTTCGTGTCAGTGTGTGAATGCGTTAATGTGTCTCCCAGTGCCTGGTGTACCAACACAATAACTCATTGTTCTCTCGCCCTCGCTCTTCTCAACCCAACCTATCAATCTAGTCCTCTTTTTCATCCTTCACCTTCAAGTTGCCTTGATGTGAACTTTATTGTTTCTTACTCCCTTTCATTCATTTTGCAGTACACAGAATGAGTACTAATATGTTGACTTCTTACTTTCATGTCTCCATGACAATGGAATATATGTCTATACGTTATAAATAACAGTTTGGAATAAATAAATCAAAAGTTGTAGCTTTATGGACATTTTTGACTCTAGAAAGTTTTTAAATGTTCAAAAATGTTGCTGAACAGCAGTTTGAATCAATCAATCAATTTCCTAATGCATGTTCCTTGTCTTATGATGTGTTCATGTCATGCCGAAAGTACAGTAATTCATGTATTTGTAGAGCTTGTAATTACAAGTATTATTGTGTTATTTATAAGAAAGGGGTGGAAATTAAGTGGACTATATGATTGGAGAAGTCCTGCATTAGTCACCATAGTGAAATCTGTCGTTTCACAGGAAGTGAGCATATGCATGGATGTATCATTCACAATAAGATCAGTAGCATGCATTTAGAAAATAGATAGGGTGAATTTTCATTTCATGCCGACTTTAAACATTTTGCGGGGGCGTGGTCGAGCGTTCGTCCTGAGAGAGAGGAAGCGGTAAGTGTGCACACACCTGAGCACTATAGTGTCCAATACCTGTTGCAGTAAGCACTGGGGAGAGCGATATAAGGAGGAACTACGCCAGCGTCAGAGAGAGAGAGTTACCACATACAGCAGAGACTGTGCAGCTGTGTATGCTGAAAAGTGTGATTATTGAATGCTGAAAAGTGTGATTATTGAATGCTGAAAAGATATTTGTGTTTGTCTAATTAAAGACCTACCTTTTGAGTTAAAGTCCCAAGTTTCCCATTTCCTCCTTTCCCATCCAACGAACCCCCTCAAAAATATTTAAAGGTGATTTAACCTCTTCAGATTTGGAGCATTTTTAGGGTGCCGCCTGCAATTTTTTACACTCAAATTTAAAATCTCACCATTTATATATATACTGTGGACTAATTGTCAAAAATTGGTCAAATTTTTTTAAGAAATCCCTGCAAGAAATTAAAAAAAGACTACAATTATTCATAAGTAATATTATATATTTTTACAATCTTATGATGAATATAATTAAAAAAAATCTTTTTATTCCAGTAGATGGCAGCAAGTACTAGAAATATTTTTTTTCTCCATCACATTCCATCACAATATACAGATCTGAAGTGTAGGTGGCGCTCTAACGCATTTTAGCCCTAGTCTATAGACATTCAGTCTAATTTGGCCTCTGAGTGGACTAGAAGCTCAATCTAAGTGTCATTAGAAAGCAGAGATCCTCCCCTATGCGATGATGTATATTTTATAATCAATAGTCGATAGCATATAGTATATTTCCGATTATGTTTTTAGCATCTTTTTCCTGCTGGACTGCATGTCTTGTTCTGGACATCTAAGATATAACATTTTATTATTCACACAAGCAAGCTCATAGAGAAGTAAAAAATGGCTAATTAACTGCCTAAGGTAAAACAGATATAAATTTTTAGTTATTAGTGTAGTTATAGCTCAGTGGTTAAGGCTCTGGGTTACTGACTGAAAGGTTGGGTGTTCAAGCCCCAGCACTGTCAAGATACCACTATTGGGCCCTTGAGCAAGGCCCTTGACCCTATCTGCTCCAGGGGTGCTGTTTCATGGCTGACCCTGTGCTCTGACCCAAGCTTAGTTGGGATATGTGAAAAAAACTGCATTTCATTGGCTCTGTACTCTGCACAATAAAGTTGAATCTTTTTTTTATATATATATTTTATTTATTAGGGCAACAAAATAAACTGTACATTCCTTAGAATGAGAGCTTTCATTAGATATATGATATGTCCATTGAAGTGCTATTTAAAATACTTTTATATTCATATTAATATTTCTACCAAATGACCTCTAGATGGCGCTGATTTTTCAGGCCTTATTTTGTTATTTTAGGTATCAAATGCAGAACTGATTCCAAGCTTTCAAACCAGACCACATACAGTATGCCTGACTGATGTATTCGAAGACTTAGAGTAAACTTTTCTCTTGACATAGCACCCCCTTTTGGAGAGATAAAGAGCTTTTTTTACAGAAATATTTTTCTGTAATCAAGCTGCAAATGGATCCATTTTGCCATTTTGAGCATTGCCATAGAAACATATCATTTCTCATTCTGAGGATGTGAACTGCTCCGAGTAGAATCTCTGAATTGTCATCTCGTATTTACAGTAATTCCGACAGGAAGTGAATGCAGTATTATTGTGAGTGATTCATCTGTGTGCATTATTTCAAGCAAATAAGATCCTCATGCATCAAAATGTAATAAAATACTCCCCTGTGAAATGATTTTCCTTTTTGGCTCTACGCCCACCTTTATATGATCCAATCAATTCTGAATAAAATGAAGTCCCATCCTAAATTTTGTTCCTCGCTGAATTTCCTGTTTTGCTAAGACTTAGGTCATATTACGGAAGTAAAACAGTTTGCGAACAGAATTTCATATGTACTTCAAGCTATTTATGCTATCATAACCAATATAAATTGTAAAAAATAAAATAAATAATTGCATTTTGCAATACTTATAATAATAATAAAAAACTTCATCCTGTAATGGCATTGAGGAAGAAACTGAAAGCTTTCAGGGCAGCATATTGGTTCAGATGCTGCAACAGCTGGAGCTGATTATCAGAGGAGCAGTGTTCTTGTCCCCATGGGGTCGTCCCGGGCTGAGTATGGGGTGGAGCTTATCTGTGAAAGTATCTTTGAAAGTGTAGATATGAGCTCCAGTATCCAAACAGAAGAAAGACACGCGACCCTCTCCATAGTTCAGGTAGATGGCCACTTTTCTGGGCCTGTGACCGAGGCTCAGTGAAGTCGGAGGGAACGTGTTAGCAACATATTGGGTCCCATTCTTTAAGCTAAGAGTCCAGAAGCCATTGGCAGGACATACTGTGAATTTTCCCTTTCGGTTGACAGATTGTCTGGCCACGCCCACGTCCCACTCAGTCTTGTCTCCGACATCCACTTCCCAGAAGTGCCTTCCATAGCTTAGGGCTTCCTTGGCCAACACATTGGCCACCCGGTCAAACCTCTTAGGGTTCTCTGGAACTTCTTGCCGTTTGTTTGTATGTCTAACCTCTTTCCTGTCCTCAGAGATGAAGAGATAGGGGTGGGCTGTCCGGTGATTCAGAGTAACATCAACTGTAATGCAGACAGATGGTCAACAATTAGATTTCCAGAAATACCCACAAAGATAGAAAACATCTTTTTGAGCCCAACCACTTTTGTAACAATTTCTATGTAAATAAAACAGAGGTTTCGATTATAAAACATACCTGAGTATTTCTGTAATCTCTTTAGTTCTGAAAAATAAAAAAGGACTTATAAAATAAACATACATAAACATAAATATATATATATATATATATATATATATATATATATATATATATATATATATATATACACACACTCACCTAAAGGATTATTAGTAACACCATACTAATACTGTATTTGACCCCCTTTCGCCTTCAGAACTGCCTTAATTCTACGTGGCATTGATTCAACAAGGTGCTGAAAGCATTCTTTAGAAATGTTGGCCCATATTGATAGGATAGCATCTTGCAGTTGATGGAGATTTGTGGGATGCACATCCAGGGCACGAAGCTCCCGTTCCACCACATCCCAAAGATGCTCTATTGGGTTGAGATCTGGTGACTGTGGGGGCCATTTTAGTACAGTGAACTCATTGCCATGTTCAAGAAACCAATTTGAAATGATTCGAGCTTTGTGACATGGTGCATTATCTTGCTGGAAGTAGCCATCAGAGGATGGGTACATGGTGGCCATAAAGGGATGGACATGGTCAGAAACAATGCTCAGGTAGGCCGTGGCATTTAAACGATGCCCAATTGGCACTAAGGGGCCTAAAGTGTGCCAAGAAAACATCCCCCACACCATTACACCACCACCACCAGCCTGCACAGTGGTAACAAGGCATGATGGATCCATGTTCTCATTCTGTTTACGCCAAATTCTGACTCTACCATCTGAATGTCTCAACAGAAATCGAGACTCATCAGACCAGGCAACATTTTTCCAGCCTTCAACTGTCCAATTTTTGTGAGCTCTTGCAAATTGTAGCCTCTTTTTCCTATTTGTAGTGGAGATGAGTGGTACCCGGTGGGGTCTTCTGCTGTTGTAGCCCATCAGCCTCAAGGTTGTGCGTGTTGTGGCTTCACAAATGCTTTGCTGCATACCTCGGTTGTAACGAGTGGTTATTTCAGTCAAAGTTGCTCTTCTATCAGCTTGAATCAGTCGGCCCATTCTCCTCTGACCTCTAGCATCAACAAGGCATTTTCGCCCACAGGACTGCCGCATACTGGATGTTTTTCCCTTTTCACACCATTCTTTGTAAACCCAAGAAATGGTTGTGCGTGAAAATCCCAGTAACTGAGCAGATTGTGAAATACTCAGACCGGCCCGTCTGGCACCAACAACCATGCCATGCTCAAAATTGCTTAAATCACCTTTCTTTCCCATTCTGACATTCAGTTTGGAGTTCAGGAGATTGTCTTGACCAGGACCACACCCCTAAATGCATTGAAGCAACTGCCATGTGATTGGTTGATTAGATAATTGCATTAATGAGAAATTGAACAGGTGTTCCTAATAATCCCCCCCCCCCCCCCCCCCCCCCCCCCCATTAGTATTGGGAAGTAATTAGTAACTCACTAGTCGCTAACTTAATTACTTTCTATAGTAGCATGACAGTAGATCAACTATTTCCACATTAGTGTAGACTTTCCAGGAACAAGCTACTTTTCCCATGTAATAGTATAATATAACAAAACACTACATTGCTTTTTTGTCACACTGTATGTTTTAAATGTTGTCACATTAGGCACACTGCAGGCAAGCAAACCGAGACAGTGATCAAACACATTTACCTAAACTGGTTTAAACAAACGATTCATCAATTCTCTTATAAGTAGCTTAAGTAGTCCAATTCACTTTAATGAGTCAGTCTGGTTGGATGGTTCATGTAAAGCATATGCTAGACGCCACTGCATCTTCTTTTTTAAAGCAAAATAGTTAACTGCAACTTTAAATCACTTTGTTTTTAACTCAGATCATACAAAAGTTTTTAGTTTATTTAGTTTAGTATACATTTATTTGTTCAATTAAATATTGAGTTTCTATCTGTTTAATGTCAGCTTAATTAAGATCATCATTGTTTTTGTCCCAGATAAATTTTGTATAATTTATAGTAGATTTATTAGAATTAAATAATAGGCCTATAATTTATTTTTTTAATTTTTTTTGTGGGGTGTCATGTCTGATCTTGCCATGACAGCCACTGCCTATACACAAGTGTATTTGTGTGTGCATGATCATTCTTTTTTTCCATAACCAAGTGTTCGATAATAGGTTACAATGAGAAATCGAATAGAATTTAGCTGGTCATGTGATCTTAATGTGGTGGCCACCATGAGGGGGTGACCCACCTTATGTAGAATAAAACAAATAAAAACACAATAAAAAACATGTGGAGAAAAATGATTGTCCTAAACTGGTCATAGTCACTACAACTTTGTTAAATAGAGACACTGTATCCACACATACTTCCATTCTCAAATTGTATGACTGTGGTTATCTCCCCTATTTAAGCAGCAAAAGATGGTGCTACATTGGAAATGTACAGCATTTGACCCCAGCACATGGGATTAAATAGGCTGTAGATGCTCCAATAAATTACAATAATGGTACAAAATGGAAGAAACAGGCAAAAGCATAATTAAGCACCAATTAGGAAAATGGTTAAGGGAAATTACGATATAAAAAATGTATTCATTGATCATAAGCACCTGCTTTAGACAGTCTTTTAGCTTCCACCATGACTGTATCCATGAAGTCGACCACAGCCTGTCTGGTGAAGCCAACGCAAGGATCAGTCTCCAGTGTGACTTTAGACCAGTCTCTCATCACTGTAGGTAATTGACTGAAACTCTAGAGATGGAAATATCAACATTATGCTTTACTATACAGTTTGAAGGAATGGTGAATCAAAAATTATTTATTCATCCTCATATTAATCCAAACCTGTATGTTTTTTTGTTTTTTTTAAGAAACCCCACCACAAGAACACAATAAAAGTAGCCTAAAAATCTTTTGTGCTTTATTCCAAGTCTTCTAAAAACATTCAATAGGTTTTTGTGAAGAACAGACCAAAATTGAAGTGGTTGTTCACTGATAATCTTCACTTTAGCTTGGGATATGGTGCACAGGTTGTATGGACTACTTTTATGGTTCTTTATTGATGTTTTTTGGTCCGTTTTAGAGCTTGACGGCAGCATTCAAGAATTGTTATTGTACGGAAAATAAAATACGCATGAAGATTCTTCAAACAATCTCCTTTTGTGTTCCGTGTGGTAAAAAAGCTAGTAAACAGGTTTGGAATGAGATAAGGTACAAAATTTTGGTTGTACTAGTTCTTTAAAGGTGCACTCAGTAATGTTTTCCTCATTAGAAAGCTTTACTCCTAAAGAAATTAATAGTCATTTTAAATCAAATTAAATCATGACCACTTACATAAAAATGAAGACTCTCAGTAATCTCAGTAATATCAGTAATCTTATAAAAGCTGTTTTATTCTACATGGAGAGGGTCCCCTATTGGGGAATCAAATGACCAGCCGAATACTACTTGTTTAAAGGGACAGTTCACCCCAAAATTAAAATTCTCTACTCATTTACTCACCCTCATGCCATCCCAGATGTGAATGACTTACTGCAGAACAAAAATATTTTTTTCTAGAATATTTCAGCTCTGTAGGTCCATACAATGTAAGTGAATGGTGGCCAGAACATTGAAGCTTATTTTTTTGACTATAAATCTTCACTTTCACAGCCTGTCACATTCTAAAAATTCAAATTTAAAGTGGAGATTTATAGTAAAAAAAGTACTTATATATTGATCTGTTTCTTACCCACACCTATCATATGACGTCTGAAGACATGTTTGAAACCACTGGAGTTGTGTCAATTATTTTAGGCTGCATTTATGTGCTTTTTTGGTGCTTCAATATTCTGGCCACAATTCACTTGCATTGTATGGACCTACAGAGCTGAAATATTCTTAAAATATTCTTATCTTTGCTTGTTTTCAGCTGAAGAAAGAAAGTCATTCACATCTGGGATGGCATGAGGGTGAGTAAATGATGAGAGAATTTTGGGGGTAAATTATTCCTTTAAATATCAGTAGCAGCACTGTTTGGACACTTTCTCTCATGCAGTGATTAGTGAATTTCTCCAATGGCAATATTAACTGAATACAGTTGCGTTTGAATAATGCTGCATCCACGCCACTAGGTGTCAGTGTAAGTCCAGGATGTCATAAACTCAAATTCAGAGACAGGTTCTCTGCCAGAAATGTATTTAGAAAAAAACAGATTAGACATAAAAAAACAAACAAAAAAAACAAAAAAAACAAAGACTATTGAAAGCAAACTTAAAGGGAAAAGAGATATCTAATGATTTTCAAAAAAGTCCACACAATTGAAATTCGGTCACCTTTTTAAGACGCTCCTTGTCATCCAAGGGCTGGGTGTTTCCACTTTTCAGTTCAAGGATTTCTTTCTCCAGATTTTTCACAAGTCTGTCGACTCTTTTCTCCGCCTCTCTTTGTTTCTGCTCGACTGCAGCTACTACCAGTTTATGGCTCTGCTCTAATGTGCTCAACAGACAAGAAAACACCCTCTGACTTTCCTGAACCTCTTTGAGACAAGTGTTCTGTGTGGGGGAAGAACACAACTTAAAGGAACAGTTTGACCAAAAATGTAACATTTTGTCATCAATTACTCACCCTCATGTTGTTCCATTTCAGTATTATTTTCTTTCTTCCAAAAAACACAAAAAGAGATATTAGAAGTGAATACCTGAGCTTTTCTTTATACAGCCATGCTTCCAAGTGGACAAAAAAGCATCATATAAGTAGCCCATACAACCCGTGTGCTGTTTTCGAGTGTTCTTAAGCCATACAATAGATTTGTGTAAGGAACAGGCTGAAATTTATGCTGTTATTCATACCGCATCACAATTGGTCATGCGACACATGAGAAATAATGATGCTTGGCACCAGCGATGTTAAACCTGAGCATAAATTCCAGTCAGTTATACTATGGGGATAAAACAGTATCAAAACATCTAACAAATTCACACAACAATCCACAAATGCACACTATATTCCACAAATGCATGCAGCAGATCCAAACAAACAGGCGGTGATCTACAAATCCACATAACAGATCCACACACAGCAATCCAAAAACACACATGCATAAGGCAATCCTCAAACATGCACACTAAATCAAGAAATTCATACAGATCCACTTATTAACTCAATTTACAAATGCACACAACAGATCAAGACATCTGCTCAATTCACAAATACATGCATCAGAATGCATAAATATAAGCTATACAATGATTTCTTTGCCCACAGCCCACAAAAAAATGACTTTTTCCATTGGTATTTTGGCTCGAGGATGACCATGAATGTGCTTTTGCCTTTTTGGATAGTATTGACACTCTTGCTTCAAGGCCTTGATTCACAAATATGAGGAAGCTAATCTCGATCGTGTTCAACATTCATTTGATGGTAAATGTTCGTGCATTCCAGGGAAAGTTTACCGGCTTTGTGCATCAAGGCCATGGAACAAGAGTGTCAAAATTTTTCACAAATGCAAAAGCACATTCACAGACATCCTCGAGGCAGAATACCAGGGGGGAAAAGTCTTAGCATTCATTTGTGCATTTGCGGACTGTACTGTGAGCGAAGAAATCATTGTATAGCTTATATTTGTGCATTCTGATGGGAGCATTTGTGAATTGATGTGTGTGGATTTGTTGCATGCATTTGTGGATTGTTGTGTGCATTTGTGAGATGTTTTGATACTGTTTTATCTCCATATTATTCACACATTGCTGATGTATGGCATAAGAACACTTTGAATATAGTCTGCAATGTTCCAAAGTCTACTTTTATGATTATAATGGTGTATTTTTATGCTTTTTGGAGCTGTAAATATCACCATCCTCTATAGTTTTATGCTCAGCATTTTGTCTTAAATCTCATTTTGTTTTTCCAAGGAAGAAAAAGGAAAAATAAGAAAATAATAAGGGGTTAGAATGACATGAGGGGAAGTCAATTATTAGCAAACCCTTTAAAGCATTTTTTCTTTCACAAATAATTCTGAAAATGTTGGTGTTAGTTAATGATGCTGTACCTTCAGGAGCTTTAAGGAACTCTGAATCTTCTCAACCTTCTGAAGTCTCTCCTGGATCATTTGTTCCACCTCTCCTGTGTTCTTCTGTTTCCGGTGTGAGTGTATATAGAACAAGCCAAAAAATGATTACGATTGTTGACTCATTTTAAGCAAGCAAGCAAGTTTATTTATACAGCACAATTCATACATAGAAGCAATTCATTGTGCTTTACAGTGGATACAACTTGGATAAATTCGTCAGTCCTTTTGTGAGAAAATACCCTTCATCAATGTCTAAACAGCAGCACAAGAACTTGCATTATCCGTTATCCGCAAATTGTTACATTTACACAGAGGTTATTCCTCTGATAGCACCACAACTTCCATTATGATTAGTAAAAGATAGCAAAATATACATTTAATAACAAATAAATCAAGAAAATAAATATAAAATACAGCATAATAATAAAACATAGAATAAGAAAATGGTTATAGAATAAGATAAAAAACATAGGAAGCTATAACAGCTGTAAGACTAAACAGTGCGATAAAGTTGTAATTCTGAATGAGCTGCAGCTGTTTTATAGTCTTTTTAGGGAGTTAAGAGGCCATTACAGTAGTCAACCCTACTAGAGATAAAAGCATGGATGAGCTTCTCTTGGTCTTTTTGGGACACCAGGCCTTTTATTCTGGCTATATTTTTTAGATGATAGAATGCTGTTTTGGTGACCGATTTGATATAACTGTTAAATGTGAGGTCTGAGTCTATCAGAACAGCAAGATTACGTACTTGATCCCTGGTTTTAGGGGCCCGTGAATCCAGCTCTTTACTAATACTTATTCTTTTATTTTTTGTTGCCAAACACAATAATCTTAGTTTTAACTTGGTTTAATTGTAGACAATTTTGGTTCATCCAGATATTTATGTGCTCTATACAGTGACACAGAGAATCTACTGAGCTGCTGTCATACGGTTCCGCCATATATATTTGAGTATCATCGGCATAGCTGTGGTAGTTAATGTTGTTGTTCTGCAGAATTTGGCCTAGAGGTATCATATAGAGATTGAACAGAAGCGGTCCTAGAACTGATCCCTGTGGAACTCCACATGTCATAGCCACCCTATCCGATTCATGATTACCAATGGTGATAAAATAACTCCGGCCATCTAGATAAGATCTGAACCACTCAAGGACTGTCCCAGAGAGTCCTACCCAATTTTCCAGCCTATCTATAAGTATTCTATGCTCTACAGTGTCAAATGCTGCACTGAGATCTAATAGAACTAGAACTGTTATTTTATCTGAATCAGTATTCAGCCATATATCATTTAAAACTTTAATCAGGGCCGTTTCAGTACTGTGGTGAGGTCGGAAGCCTGACTGAAATGTATCTAAGAGAACGCTTGAGGTAATAAAATTGCTGAGTTGATTGAAGACAACCTTCTCAATGATCTTGGCTATAAAAGGGAGATTTGATACAGGTCTAGTTCAAAATTGTTTTAAAAAGTCTGATGGCAGAGTGTCGAGACAATATGTAGAAGCTTTAAGATGTCGAACTGTTTCTTCTAGAGATTTTTTATCAATTGTATTAAATTGTGACATAATAACCAAGTTATGTCTTGGTGATCGTAGTGATGGTACAATGTCCTTGTTAGACTGTGTAGTTCTAATGGTCCTTCTAATACTTGTAATTTTTTCACTAAAGAAACACGCAACTTCATTACATTTCACAGTGGACAAAAATTCTGATGCTATTTGCTTTATTGGGTTTGTAAGCTTGTCGACCTTGACAAATAGTGCGCTGGTATTATTGATGTTCTTGTTAATCATTCCCGATAAATGTTGCTGTTTAAGAATATTGTCTCAGTCACTCAACACCACAAAATTTGCATTGTGTTATTTTTACAGTCTCCATTTCTTTACCCATGTAAAAGTACTCACAGGTTCGTCTTGCAGTTCATCCATACTAAAAAACTTTGATTTAGCAGTCAAGCGTGTTTTCCTGTAGTTTTCAGTAACGTCTTCCAGGATGTGGTTAACACTGAGATGGGGTCTGGAACCGAAGGTCCTCTTACAGAGTGGACACTCATTTGAACCACTGCGGCTCCAGTAAACACGCAGACACATTTTACAAAAGCTGTGTCCACAGGGTGTCGTGACTGGGTTGCTGAAGATTTCCTCACACAGAGAGCACAGGAAGTGCTTCTCGGAGAGGAGGCTGATGGTTGATTCCATTGCCTGAGAACACAGTGTAAAATAACTAAAAAAAAATAAATTAAAAAAAATGAAGATATAAGGAACAGTTCACCCAAAAATTTTAATTCTCTCATCATTTACTCACCCTCATGCCATCCCAGATGTGTATGACTTATTTCTGCTGAACAGAAGCAAAGATTTTTAGAACAATATTTCAGCTCTGTAGGTCCATACAATGCAAGTGAATGGTGGCCAGAACTTTGAATCTCCTAAAAGCACATAAAGGCAACATAACAGTAATCCATAAGACTCCGGTGGTTTAATCCATGTCTTCAAAAGTGATCTGATAGGTGTGGGTGAGCAACAGATCAATATTTAGTCATTTTTCTTTCTATAAATATCCCCTATCACATTCTTCGTCTTTTGCATTCTTTGTGCATAATGCCATCTACTGGGCAGAGAGGAGAATTTATCATTAAAAAGGACTTTGATCTGTTTTTCACCCACACTTATATCGCTTCTGAAGATATAGATTTCATCACTGAGTCATATGGATTACTTTTATGCTTTCTTTGTGTGATATGTGGAGCTTCAAAGTCTGGTCACCATTCACTTGCATTTTATGGACGTACAGAGCTGAGATATTCTTCTAAAAATCTTTGTGTTCAACGGTGGTGGCGTAGTGGGCTAAAGCACATAACTATTAATCAGAAGATCGCTGGTTTGATCCCCACAGCCACCACCATTGTGTCCTTGTGCAAGCACTTAACTTCAGGTTGCTCTGGGGGGATTGTCCCTGTAATAAGTGCTCTGTAAGTTACTTTGGATAAAAGTGTCTGCCAAATTCATAAATGTAAATCTGTGATGGCAGGAGGGTGAGTAAATGATGAGAGAATTTTCATTTCATGGTGAGCTATTCCTAAAAAAAAAAAAAAGTACATTTTCAGTATATCAAAGATGCACATGCTCATTTCTATTAGCGCATCCACAGTAGCCAACAGGCTTCCAGTAATTTGGCATCTGTTGCACTTCAACAATGTGTCCTAAACAGGCGTGACATCATAACGTGATAACTTTTATTGCTTATCTCTTTACATAAAGGGTTGTTCACACTGACAGCAGTCTGTATTGACAAAGCAACCTTAAGTAATACATTTTTGTTTTTTAAGAGTTATTGTTTTCAGATGACATGAGCGACAGCGATGTTTAAAAGTTGAGCAGGGTTCGACTATGCAATTGAGCAGTGTTATGACGTGATGACTACAGCCTGCTATAGGAGTGCACACAGTGATCTGCTGCCTAATACTGTTGGATGCTGTAGTCAAGTAGGAATACCAAAAGTACGGTGGCTCAGCGACCTCCAAACCTCACTGCCGTGTTGCCTTGCTGCCTTCAAATTTTAAACCCTCAAACTGTCAACAGGATAATACTGTCAGTCAACATGTCCAGCAGGTGAGCTGAAATAGTTTGTGGAGTGTCTCGAATGTTTTCTTTCTCACTGAGCAAATCAACAACACACATCGCTGCTGCAGCTTGAAGTGAAATCAGTTAAATTATTTTCCGATCAGTTCTCTACAGCAGGGGTCAAACTGGGGTCCGGGGACCCACAGAGGGCCACAAGGGAGTTCTAGGGTGTCCGTGGAAAAATTGAGAAAAAAAGTTCAATTAAAAACAACAACATTGTAAAAGTTGACAACATATAAAATTATTAATATTTCATTCTGTATTTCATTAATATTTACTATTTCTCTCACACAGGGGGTCCCTTGCAAGCAGATCATCATATTTTGGGGAGCTTAGCATCAAAAATGTTGAAAAACTTTGCACTAGAGAACTCGCTTGCTTGTCTTTGTATTGTGATTCCCTGGTTGTTTAATGTTCAAGTTCTTCTTTTCATTTGTGATGGGCTAAAGGCAGACCAGCTGAAAGGTCCTTTGTGCCACCTGCCGTACCATGGTAAAATGGCTTGTTGATTAGCACTGCACTACCTATTGTATTTTATGTGTTACCAGTGATCATTCGCCTCGTTTTTAATGTGAAAGGGCCAATCACCAGTGATTTATGTCAGCTAATCACGTCGCGATTGGTGTGCAAAAGCCCTTAGTCGCTGTCCCTTAAATCTAGAGTTTTTGTAGTAAACAGCCATGACAGGGACAAACAACAGGATATTTTGTAGGTTTTCTAATTTCCATTTCTGTTGCGTAACACAGGGTTGCTCCATGGACAATATAATCTCATTGGTCAAAATCCTATCCAGTATGACTGTATATTGACAGGGATGTCGCATCTCGCCACGTTTTCGATTTGTATCGATACATTTCTTAAGTCTAAAAACTTTTTTTTTCTCTCGCAATAACAACATTTATACTTGCGGAATAAAATCAACGTAATAATAATAATGACATCATCTTTCTCAAATCACAGAATAATAAATAAAAAGAATGTCCTAAAACATTGGCAAAAAACGTTATCAAGTATCTGTTTGGGTCAAGTACAGGTCAAGGTCTGATGCAGGAAGCAAACACATTTGAGAAGATAAGAGAATGGAACATTCTTGCCTGTCAGCATCATACCAGGCATTCCAGGGTTAATATATATGTGTGTGTGTGTGTGTGTGTGTGTATGTATGCATGTACGTGTGTGTGTGTATATATATATATATATATATATATATATATTATGCTGTCCTTCACCCAGCTTGATTTTCTGCAATATCATTCAACAAAAAGAGCAAAGCTTGCTTTATTGTGGCCATGTAAATTCCCTAACTATTATATAATGCATTTATGTGCCATTCCATTCAACGTGACCAGAGAGTGGAATGGGGAAGAACAAGTTAAACCAGAAATCCCATTTCGTCATCAGGACAAAACTAAATATTTATCTAGCAGGTTTCAGGACTACATAACAGATTTTCAAACAGTAGCACAGTAGTAACATTTTTAGTTATTGGTCAAACTCCAACAATATAAAATAACCATTTTTATTCCAAAATGGAAATGTATTATACCTGTACATAATTCAAATATTTCCCACACGTGTTGAGGGATCTTGTTTAAACAGCCAGATTATAATTGTTAATTGCGCTATTAATTGCAAGCTAACATTTAAAGGTACATGTTCAAAGGAAGTTATGGTAATCTATTTGAAACTTACCTTTGCCGGAGAGTATTAAGGGGAGTCGTTCACGTGTCTTACAGTGAGTTTGATAAAAGTGTACTAGACTAGATCATAAAAAGTTCCCAGGTGTGTTTTCAACAAGGGGAGTGGCCAGACAATGCCTGCCTCCTGCTGAGTTATGCAAGAGAATGAATTGTACTGAGTAAAATCGCTTAGTGTTTAAATATATTTAATTTTTGATATAATGATATAATTTGATACAAAATATAAAATGTACAACTTTGCACAAACTATATATATATATATGTCAAATTGTGATTTTTTTTTTTTTGTGATTAAAACTTTTTCATTTGCAAATAGTAAGAAGAAAAAATGGGAACAACCACTTTACAGAGCAAAGTCCAAATCTGCCCAGAGTGTTGGAAGAGATGTTCAGAAAAAAAAGGAAATTATCAACAGCAGCAACAACAACAAAGTTTACATTAAGATTTTGTTCTTTATCTTTTGGAAAGTGTTGATACTTTATCTAATTTCTGAACAGATCAAATGTTTTTGGTTTAATTCATCTTTCCACCTTGATTCTATAAATTGCTTGTTTCATTGTTCAATTATTTTACAAGTGGGCGTGCTGTCTGAGCCTGAGACTATGCACTAAGTATTCCCTCTGCGAACATCTGCAAAGGAACTGGTAACATAGCTCCATGCTGCATTTGCAGCACCTCCAAGTATACCACCAAGTCCTGCACCAACAGCAGCACCTACTGCCATACCTTCATATCCAATTGTGAATCCTAAAAGTGCACCTACAAATGCACCTTTTCCAATTGCTACAGCATAATCAACAAGTCTGAGCGTAAATCCAAGTTTCCCAGCAACGAGCTGCTCTGCGATCTCTCGGCCCTCCAACTGTAGTCTTTCTTCATACTTCATAATCTCTCTTTCAAGTGCCTCCCCTGAATGTTCATTCTTCAGTGCTTTCAACTTCTCCCTGATCTCCTTCTCCTTTGACTTTCTGATGAATCGCTCCTCTATATGAATTCTTTTTTCGGCATCTTCAAATTCCAGGTTTGAATAAATGCCATGCTCCAAGACCATCTCATCTACTTTGGCCAACAATGCATTTGTTTGACTAAAGTCAGTCCTGTTTATTTCCTCATTGAAGAAGAGGTAGTTCTGCCCACATTTCTCAGCAAGCTCTCGGAAGTTTTTATTCTTCTTTACCTCGTCTTCTACTGATAAAGTTTGCAGACCTCTCTCATGGTATAAAACAATCAATGTGTGCTTTAAGATGCTTTCTCCAAAGTAGTGTATCACTGGCTTCAATAAGTCAATGGAGGTCAAATTAAATGGATCTAGAACCAAGAGTGCAGCATGAGGCCCTGGGCAGGAGAAGCAAACAGCCTTCTTGAACTCTGTGTAAATGATCTTCTCTGGCAAATCATTATCCCCAAGATTCGGTGTGTTGACCAGTGTTATGTTTCTGTTCTGGATGACCCGTGAACTTTTCTTGGTAACTGTAATATTGACATCATCTCTGGTAAAGATGTCCGGCCCCAAAACGGAGTGCGTCAATGAGATCTGATGAAGACTTGAGCTGCCAAAGACCAGCATCCTCAACGGAGTTTCAATGCTCACTGTGAAATGAGGTTATATTATTCTTAATTGTCAATCTTTATAACTGTAATGCACCAAATGTTGTGATTTCTTGGTCAACTCACTGTTAGGTGGTTCTTCTAAGCTGAATCTTCTCCTTATCCCACCTTTGTCTGCTGCCATTTTATGAGTAACACTAACAGGGCTGGAAGGATGTGGATTATGCTAATCTATTAAAAGAGAAGACATTTTGTGAAACACAAAGAGTGATAGACAGTTTAACACTCATGCAATGATTCCAACTAGGGGTCGCAGACACTTGCTTTTTGAAACTATTGGCTATCGCCAATATTGTCAATGGCGATGGTTCACAATGTTTTTTTGTTTTTTTTCAGAATTACTGATAATTTTATTAAACTATGACAATATTTACTTTATAGTGTTTTTATTGTTATACATATTAGATGATTTTAAGAGTGCATATTTTGTTTATCTTAAGTGTTTGTGTGAGCTGGGGGCACATACATTTCAAAATAAAAGTCTTTTTCATAGCTAAAGGTCTCGTGTGCACCAAATGAAAAAGAAAATCTGATTATTATTGGGATTTTTATTGCACAATAAACTGCATCTGGGATTGTATTAACTATAGGCAAGGTTGGGGAGTAACGGAATACATGTAACTGTATTACATATTTAAAATACAAAATATAAGTAACTGGATTCCACTACAGTTACAATTTAAATAATTGGTAATTAGAATACAGTTACATTCAAAAAGTATTTTGATTACTAAGGAGACTTTGCATTTTATTGTAATTTGTTCCACTTAATATTTAGTCTGTTCAGTTGGAAAACATTTATACAAGTAAGTTTGGAGCAGCAGAAATAGAAATAATCCTTTATGTTAGGCTAAAATGCTATTTCTTGCTATTTTACATATTTTACTTGCACCTGTTATGCAGGATCATATATTTTTATCAAGAAAATCCATGTTAGATCAGTTTTTTTCTCTATACTAATGGTGCGTTCACATACAATGTGAAACGAGCGTTTTGCGCAGCTAGATTTCATATAAAGTCAATGCAAAGATGCGAATAGACGTGAATTCATGCCGGGCGGCGCGAATGAAGCGTATGGCGTGACTTGAACATGCGAAATCGCTCCATAAAAAAATCTGCAATTACCAAAACAATGTTCCTTCGCAAGCAACTTGTAGTTTTATGCTTCAACCGTAAGAGGGACAAAAGTTACAAAAGCTGTGTCTCGTTTGGAAGGCTGCGTCCTCCGGAGGTCGCATTTCTCAGCCATCTCGTTTCATAAAAGCGAGTAGGACACTTCAAATGCAGCCTTCGAATGCAACCTTCTTTCACAGGAATTTGGAACCCACAATTCTTTGCTTCAATGGAAATGTCTAAATAAAATAATACCAATTTGCCCGTAAATATGACGTTCAATGGCAAGTAATGTTAATTCCCAAGTTGAAGTACCTTAGAAGATGGGTGCAATATATAATCTGTATTATTATATTTATATACAACAGTTAGTTCTGGTCCTCGAATCTGATTGGACGAGAGAAATTCCATGAGCACTGATGGTCTGACACCATCAGCACTCTGATGCTTCATTGTGTGCATCACTCCGCTTGTGTTTGTGCTGTTCTAAACTAATGTTTAAGTGCAGTGCAGATCCGTTAAGAGCTATGGTTTGTCTTTTGTTTTGTTTTTTTGACATTCCATATGTTAGCCAGCAGATGGTGGCAAAAGATAATTTTTGTGTGTAATATGAGCTAGTTAGGTGACGTAAAGTGAATCCGCATCAGCCACTTTACATACAACAGCTCTTCGTAATCATTCGTATTACTACTACATTACTAAAGCTGGGAAATATCTTTAAATGGCTTTAAACGAACAACTTCAGCATTGTGGCTCATCACAGCTGAGAGACACAACAGACTGATTAATTACACAATGGGTGTAAAATGGTGGAGGACATTGTGGTTTCTATAGTGATCGACACTTGCGCAAATTTACTTGTTCATTGAACGGTTGTATATAAACAATATGGCCCTAAATCAGCAATGCTGTGATTATCTAAGGCACTCGGCCTGTGGCCAAATCAGAGCAGTGCTTATGTAGGGCCATATCGCACTCTTGCTCATGTGATATTGCTTAAATATATAATTAAAATAAAGTATTAGACTATTAGAGATTTGTTTAAAGGAGGCCGCTCGATATACTGCACCCTTCAAAGGACGTCATATATAGCATGCAGCCTTCGAAATGAGACACAGCCATAGTGTAGCTTTCAAAGTGCTCTCATTCATTTTTTAATTTGTCATCTTGGACTTACACTGACACCTAGTGGCTTGGATGCAGCATAATTTAAAATCAATAGTTTTCAGTTTCAGATGTTATTGTAGAAATGTAGTATTCACAGTCAGGGACGGTTATTGAGATTAAGTGAGTAGTATTCAGCTGGTCATGTGATTCTAACATGGCAGCCCCCATGTGTGGATCCTCTCCATGTGAATAAAACAGCTTTTGTATGTGATGTGACTGGAGTCTTCAATTTGATGTAAGTGCTCATGATTTTATACATATATTTCAAAATGACTATTCATTTCTTGTGGAGTAAAACTTTTTTAATCAGGAAAAAATGATGGAGAGCACTTTAATTCTTATACTTACCATATTAAAACAACACATGACAAAAAAATAACATATTCCACCATTCCAAAGCAAGCGAATTAGGAATATAGCTCAATATCAATCTGTCCAACAATAAAATAGAGGCTCGCCAATTCGTGTAATAAAATACTTATTCACTCAACCAAATGTTACTTGTGAAGGTCATGACCATGATGGCACACCAGCATCTCAATAAAACTACTAAGCAGAGCACAGTGGACTTTAATATATAAAATAATACAGTTTTGTTAGGAAAATTCACATACTGTGCACAGTATGCATACTACACACTGAAGAAATAGTCCTAGTACGTTATTATGCTATTCAAATTGAAAATAACATTTTGAGAAAAATGTATTAACCATTGGCAGTTCAATTAAATAATGAGTCATGGTTTATTTAATTAAATTGATGGGTTTGTGGCGTAGTTGTTGTTTCATTATGTTGGTTTTCAGAAAACTAGGTGTCCAAATCATCACCTGAAATGATTTAGCCACTACTTAAGGAATGTTAACCACTTTCAAAGCAAAGGCAAAATTATAAAATAATGTCCATAACGTCAAAGCTTCGCACAAATACTTTCATGTTTCGCCATAAACAAACGACATTTACCAGGCTCGAACTCCTTCACCACAACAGTGAAGGTTATGATTGATTAGAAATATGGAGTCCCTTTTTCCGTGGAGCGTTTATTAAAGATACAGACAATAAAGTCCAACTTTAAAAGCTCATTTTGGTCAATTATAATTTTAGAGCTGCTAAGGGACATTTAACTACACGATTGAAATCGCAGCATCGAGAGCAAACATGTAAGACCAACCAATATCCCAAATCGAATTATAACGATTCTCGTATTACAACAGTTTCTGAGAGTTAACTTTCGATTTTGCATGGTGGACATTTTATTTTTGGACTTGTCGTTTCTTCTGTGACGCACTTGACTACATATTTACTGACGGTAAATGTTTACATACCTTGGTTTGCATACCATGGATATATTTCCTGCGTGTTGTACCCAAATGAGTTCATGAAAGGACGAGAAAAAAAGTTGTAATGGAGAAAAGACATACGACACCAGTCAGAAAGTGAAAGTATACGATTTACTATGTAGAACCAGGGGCGTCGTATAGGGGGGAAAAGTTAGGACCATTCCAAGGGCCCCTGAATGACAGGGGGCCCCAACAAATAGGTAAAAACTAATTTAATTAATTATTTTTTATATATATATATTAAACACTATATAAACCATCATCATTGAGTATATTTCAAATAATAATACAATTAATTATGTCTTTGATTTTACTTATTTTTTGTATGCCCACCTGAAATAAGTGATGATACACCAGAACAACGATCAGGCTTTTGCTACAGCAAGAATTGTTCTTAGTACTCTACACCATGCCAGCAAGAAACTTACCCTGATATACTGTAAGTTTTATGTGGGACTGTAATTACAGCAGTCCCAATTTTCGGGAGAAGCATTTTTGCATTTTTCATAAATTCACAGAATGCCCACCTCTTCAGACACTAATACACCACTGCTTCTTGAGTAAATTCATGCTAAAATAACAACATATCTAAAGATCACTAATCAAAAGCAAAGTAGTGGTCTTGTTCATGTAGGTCAGATTTCCTTGGAACATGGTGAGATCATGCTGGGATAACATGGATTATTGAGTTTTGTACAAACGTGTGCTCAAAATATTTTTAAAACAAAAGGTGGACATACCAAATTCTGAAATTCATGTTAATATTTCAATTAATTTATAGAGTCCATTTATTATTTTGTAATAAAACATTTAATCAGAAAATGCAAAGCATTAGCTGTCTGAGACTTTTGGACACCACTGTACATACAACCAACCTAAAACTGAAAATACTCATGCGCAAAAATAAAGATATTGCGCATGACCTCCAAGCTTACAAGTTGTAAAATTTATAGTGTATCAAAGGGTGTATTTCAATATGCTTTAATCGAAAACATATATTTATGCTAGAGAAGTCATTTGGCTGAATTATGTGAAGAGGCATATCTGTTGTCTACAATGACGATTACAGTTTAATAGTAGAACCATAATAACATTTTTACCCAAACTAACCTTTTCGGTGTAAAGTTTTATCCAAATTTACAACGTTACAACCCTAAAATGACTTTAAACAACTTTACAGCTCAAATAATACACAAGTTTTAACTGAGGAATTAATGTACGTGATTTATAAAATGATAAGCTTAATATTTCTGTCTTTAAACCCTCCAAAAATTGGCCCCGTTTATTTCCATTGTAAGTACCTCAATGGAACTCACTAGAACTTTTTTTTTTTTAAGAAAAGGAGGGACAAAAATAATTTTGGTGGTAATCAACATTATGCCACAAATGCTTTTGATTGAGCTTAACTTGAATTGAAGCCAGAATATTTTCTTTAATAAACACAAAAACACAGCTTTCATATTCAGATATTCGGTGCCCGATAGAAGCGGTTAACAAAAGCTGAATTAAAACTGGTCGCATGGGGTCCCACTCTGTCATCTAGGTGTTCAATGGCTAACTGGACAGCAGCACCTGATACTCCGCCAACAACTCCTCCCACAGCTCCTCCCACTACCATTCCTGGTGGCCCTTCCACAGAGCCCACTATCATTCCCATAGTTGCTCCAGCTACAAACCCCAGTCCCAACCCTCTGGCCAGTGAAGTCCTGAGCCAGCTGTTCTCCATCTCTGCCATGGCTCTGATTTCTTCCCCTACACTTGCATTGTAGAGGTCCTTTTGCCAGCGCAACTCGTCCCCTTGAAATTGCTTTTCCAATTCCCGGTGTGTCCTCTTTGTCTCAGCCTGTCTCTTACTCCGTAGCTTTCTCTCCTCATTCCTGACACTCTCCTCCGCCCTCTTGTAAGACCTGTTGATGTAGTAGTGTCCCCCCATAGACTGTAGCATCCGCTCTATCTTATGTAACAGCTCTCTGCTTCCAGCACGATTTCTCCAGTTCTTACTGAAGACGTGATAACAGCAGCTGCACTCCTCGACGAGCTCCGTCAGATGACAGTCGCTCCTCATGACCTTGTCATGGAGCGCTCTGCCTCTCAGCTGCCCATCGTAAACCAGGAGGATCATGGTGTAATTCAGGACGTTCTCTCCGAAATGCTTCATAATCAGTTTGAGAGTGTTCATGTCATTAGAGGAGATTTTCTCCAGATCGAAAGCTAAGAGAATGGCATGAGGTCCAGGAGTCGACAAGCACATGGATCTTCTCATCTCTTTTCTCATCTTGGACTTGGACAGCTCTTCGTCATACAGGTTGGGTGCATTGACGACTGCAACCCGTCTTCCTTCCAGCTCTCCCAAATTTTTCTGGCTGCCCGAAATGCTGAAGACATCTTCAGAATATTCCTCCCGTCCCAAAATGAAGTTGGTGAGAAAGAACTGAGATTGACCACTGCTCCCAATAACCACTATCCTTAGTTCCTCATCACCAAACCCTACAGGGAACACAACACAACAGTGGTTAAAGAAATAATGAACTAAAGAAAATTAAAAATTCTGTAATTATTTATTCACCCTCATGTTATTCCAACACTTATGCTGTCATATTTCCTGTGGAACACAAAATGAGTATTTTTGAAGAAGCTTCCATTCAACAAAATTTCATAGTGGCCATGACTATCAAGCGCTAAAAAGCTCCAATAATCTTCCTAACCGATGCTCTGAACTCTTATTTGAGCCCATGTCAGGATAAAAAATTTCAACTTTAGATGCTCCTCACCAGGTTGATGTCATTAGCTATGTTTCCATCTAAATTTGAACTTTAATTCATGCGAAAAATCTGAACAATTTGTGAATAATGCAGCATTTCCAATCCAGACAAAATGGTCAATTCTTGGGAAATTGTGCAAAAAAGAAACGAAAATGGAAGTTGAAGCCAATGTGGAAGGGACAAATTACTTGCAATTTAGAGTGTGGAGTTTGTTTTTGTTTTGTTAAAAGTTTTTATTCAGTAGCTTTCTTTCCTTGCTCTGGACACTCTCCTCCGCTCTGTTGTAAGACCTGTTGATGTATTAGCATCTCGCAATTGCCTGCAGCATCCGTTCAATCTAATGCAACAGCTCTCTGCTTCCAGCACAATTTCCGGAAGCTCTGCATTTCAGACTGTTCTGGGAGGCAACAGTAGCCAGTCATGTTGATGACAGTCTTTGGTGTTTCAGAATAACCAGAGCAACATTTAAGATGCTATGCGATGATATTTATTATATTATCTGAGCGAATTATGCATTCACAATTCTTGTTGAGGTAAAGTCACACGGCTTTTTTAATTTGCATCTACACTGAAAAAAATTACAAGATTTACTTTGCGTACATTTTTATTATAAGTAAATTGTAATGGTATCAAATTAAGTCAAATCTACTTACAATACCTTCATGATATAATATTGATTAAAGTGCTTGAATAAATGTAACTTAAGTTAGTATAGTAATTTTTCTTCCAATTCTGATGTACATGGTACATATATAAACTTTTTAAAATGTAAAGAAACATTTATTAGAACATTTCACCTTTTGAACTTTCCTTATAAACACACGGTTAATTTACTTGTCAATTCTAGACAACACTTTGCATTATGGGCAGTTGAAACAAGATCTAGTGCTGCGAACACAAACCTCAACACTTGGTGCATAAAACATGATGATGGAACAATCAACAGATAATTTTTCACACAAATTCATCATGTGCAAATTCCAGGGTGTCTAATGCTGAAGTAAGCGCGAGTTCCACACACGAGGCGTTAAAGACATACTTATTAATATCATGCGCTTACCCAAACCCCTTATCTAAACTAAACCAATCAGTAGATAGGAAGCTGTTGTGTGTGACAGAAGCAAGTAATTGTCGTGTATTTTATGGAAACGGTGTCCAGCGACATCATTGGCTGTAGCAAAAGTTGTGGAATTCAAACAAGTCCAGTCGCACAATATCATACGAATTAGCCAAATTTAGAAAAGTCGTATGAATCCTGACGACTTTGCTGTGAGATTGTATTGGATGTTACCAAACGTAATGACAAAATCAACGATAACAGTGTGAATAAACTTGTAAACAGTTCAAGCTCATTAATTATTCAAGCCCCATGCATGCTGGGAACACCAGATTTAAAAATGTACCTGTGGAATTTACTTAAATTAGCGAATAATTATGAATAATTATGATGATGCATTGTAAAGATGACAAAACATCATAAATAATACTTGTATTTACCTAAAAGCAAGAGATGATTGAATTAAGTACAAATGTAGAATTTACAGTTAAGTTCACACTTAAACACTTATTCAATGGAGAAAGTACTTAATCAGTTCTTCACCACAAAATCATTTTTTCAGTGTATATTCAAAAATAAATTCTATAAGAATATATTCAGTAAATGAGTTTCCATAGAAGTTTACAGTTCTTATTTTGGAAACTTTTGTCGCATCTTGGTGTTTCCATCAAGCATTTTTTTATGTGATATCCCAATATTTGCATAAAAATATTATTATAAATTATAAATATTCCAGCTTTTGTCTTTTACAAGTGTCGTAAACAAACACAACACGCCAGTTAGAATATGTGGAATGGAGAATGAGATTTGAGAGCTGCAGCGGAGAGGAAGATTTTCAGTGAAAAATAGTTGACAGACATGGTCACTATGAACAGTCACTCTATTGAAAATATATTGGAGATATTAAAGATTCAAATATTGAAGATTCTTCAAAAATTCTTTGGTATTCCACAGGGTTGGAACGGCAATGACGTGAGAAAATAAGAAGAGAATGATCATTTCCGGGTGAACTATTCCTTTAAGATTAGTAGTACATAGTGATCTTTATGCATCCTTATTATACAACAGTGTTACAGTACTTGGCATAGCCATCACAAAAATTTTACAATCACAGATTAAATCTATTTTATAATAAAAAAAAACAAACACTTATTTTAAAAAAGTAAAATGTAGCACCGTAATTAAGGTGAAAATATCAGTCAGAAATAAGCTGCACATCATGAAGACATTTTCAACTTACCCCCTCTTTTAGGCATGGTTTCAGGGGCAGCTTTGTTGTTATATGTTTATGTTGTTGTGAGATCTTGATGTGAAAAGCTTCTCTCAATGTCAAATATAATATTAGATCCAGTCAGACGACACGTTGCATTACTTGTCTCATCTCAACCTCTGTTGATAATGTTCAAGCTCCAATACTGGATGGAATTTGCCCTGCAGGAAATGGGAAATTGGATTTATGCTGCTGCCTGAGCACACTGTACCATTAATATTTTTACATAACACATGACTTCGATTTTGTCTGCATGCATCTATATCAATTAAAATTGGATAATAAAATTACTTAATTAATTGAAAATATATATATTTTTTTTTGATTATTGCATAATACTCAAATCTGCAATGTATTTGTTGTGTTTCATGGGTAAGATTGTAATGGACTGATGATGCATGTCCTTCATTAACTCTAACATGAACTGTCCTGTGTCACAATTCTTGATGCCAAATGCCAAAGGCATGCACACTTATTCTGTAAGTGGTCAATCATTTTTTAAACAACAATAAAATTCTTCAACCAACATCAGGCTACAGCACAGGCCAAAATAATTGGACTCATTAACTACTGTATATCTGCCAATGTGATTCAGTGTATAAATTATTTTGACAAACACTACTAGTAAAATTCTATGTAAATGACACCTTATATATTTATTAAAGGGTTACTTCAGGATTTAGCATTAAGCTTTGTATCAGTAGAAAACCAGTAGTATTTTCTAATTACCGAGCTCCCCCCCCCTCATATCCCCCTGAGACGAGAGATTTATTTATTTTTAGTCTGGAAAAAATCCTCCGATGACGCAAAAATCGTCATTTTGCGTCATCGGAGGATTTTTGGTCCAGAGGCTTAAAACTACAGCCAGTATTCTGCGTGTTTTCACCACGCCCATATGGGGCAGGATCTCACTCACAGAATGTGAAGATAGTGTCAGCCATCTTTCTGTAGAAGCTAAGAAAACAGGCTCTTTGCTCTGTGTAGAAAGTTTGTATACAAGTAGACTAATCACTATTGCGGAAGTTATTTTTAAGTTGAAATGGCAGAAGGGGATTTCGAAGATCTGTTGCGAGAATCTGATGTTCGCACTACCCGTACGTGCCGCAATACAGCGATGAACAGAGGCTGGAGCAGCTGCTGTAGCAGGGGAGCAAAACCTGCTTGTCAGGCAGGAGGAAGAGTGTGTTAAATTATATTCAGACTCGAGTTGGGGCGGACTGGTGGTGTCAGTGCTCTCGCTGTGCGCATATGGAAACAGATAGAGAGTCCTATTGCTGTCGCGAATTTCAGCGATACTGGACGAGATCGCTGAATCCGCTGATGAAACTGCACCGATAACATGAGCATGTATAACTGAGCACCCAAGTTTTGTATCACACATGGACAGGGGAGTCCAGGCCTGGCTCCAGCTCTAAGATGTAAGGTGGGCCAAAGGACCCTCCGGGTGGGCCAAACAGTTGGAGGGGTGGGTGTGGGTGTAGGTCTCAAGGTGGGCCAAGTTCATGAATGGGTGGGCCAGGCCCACCCAGGCCCCCCTTTGGAGCCGGGCCTGGGGGAGTCCTGGAAACTTATTTTAGGATCCCGAAGATAAATTGGAAACGCCAGACAAAGCCCGCAGGGACAAACGGACGGATTAATGTAAAGTGAGTATTTTGTTTGTTTTTCTTTTTTGTTACTAAGACGTCATGTACAGAGTTTGGACACATGGAATTATAATGTTCTTCCCGCGTAGTCAGTCAATTTATCAACTAACTCACGATTTATAGAGTCACGATGTATCAAAGCAAGAATAGTTGTATCATATTTTCAGATACTGCCGCCTGTAACCGGTAGGCGTGGTTTGGGAGTGGCCTCGTAAGGGCAGCAAAGCAAGTGCATTTTGGGAGTTGTTGTCTTTCAGCCACATGTGTAAAAAATACATTTTCTGCCTTTTCTCTGTCTAGAATGCTTCAAATTCAAAAATAATTTCACATTTATACTATATAAATGACCAATTTTAAATACACATTCATCTTCCCAGAGGTGAAGTAACCCTTTAATTTTAGCATTATAATTATTATTTTGTTCATTTGTTTTTTATTATTATTTTATTTCCACTGTTTTTGTTGTGTGCATTGATGCTTTGGGAATATTGTACAGTATGTATAACAAACATATTATAATTGTCACAGTCTGTCTCCCTCATGTTGCCTAGGACTACATTTCCCAGTATGCACTGCCCTCATCACTGCCATCTTTTCCTGGTTTTTCTCACCTGTTTCCATTCCCTCATTAGCTTTTGTATGTATAAGTACCCTCTAGTTTAGTTCCTTCTTTGTCAGTTCTTGTTTTGAGTTCCCATTTGTTGTTTGACTGACATAATTTTTTATTAAAGCTTGCACATAGACAATAGGCAAATGTTTAGAATTGTGGTGATTTATTGAAGAAAATGTTTTTGGCATGTTCAAGCTAATTCTTGAAGTTTAGCGATAACTTGCAAACAACGGAAAACAGCGTCATCGTTCGGATAACTTATTTATTTTTAACTTATTTATTTTTATGCACAGCTATAGAAGGCCTATGCATTTGTTTGTTTTTTCCCTCTTCAGGAATATTATAGACAGTCAGTCCAACAAAAATGACTTCTAATAAAATGTACGAAAGAAACAAAAAACTGAAATAAAAAACCCGAAAACAACAACAACATAATAATATGAATAAAATCAATTCAACTTGATTGAGGCTTATACATTACTTTATAATATTGCATTGTAAACATATGCCTACGTTTTTGTTTTTAGGCCTAAGTTTTCAATTGACGAATACCAATCGCAACTGATCATCCCTATGCCCACAAAGAACAGAGCTCTTGATGTGGGCACTCTAAAGAGAGCATGGCATCACAGTTTGAATGTACCCTTCACCAAAAGTCTTGTAAAAGGTCCTTTTGTTGAAAAAATAAACTTTTGTTTGGAACGACTGTGCACTTCAAGGGCGCAAAAACGCCATTTGGTTACCGTCCACTGTTATTGACGGAAGAGTGCTCTTAATTTGAAGCACTGTGTTGCAGTGAAACCGTACCGTGTAGAAAATGTGGCCGAAACCTGTGTTTGATTTATTTTCCTTTACTCGTGGTTATGGTATTGCCCAGCTACTATGAAAACAGTGTGTCGATCGTTACTAAAACAACACACTTTTACATGTGTAGGAACGGCTGTCGGTGGAGTTCTGTCCAGATCTGTTAGCACTCTCAAGCTGCCTCCATTCGCAGATGAGGCGTCACTTTATGTCCATGTGAGTGTAAAAACGATGGTCACAGCAACTGGCATACTGTATAGGAGCCGGAGGACTAACGTAACGCATTCTGTCTGTCTGTGTTTCTACATTTCTGTAGTGGCCCTATTGCCTGAAACGATGCTCTTACTGCAACTTCAACAAGTATATTCCTCGGAGCCAAAATCATGCTGTCATGACCGAATGTCTGCAGAAAGAGACACAGACCTTAGTGCATCTCAGCCAGGTCTCTCGGTCAGTGTGCACTTTATGCATGGCTGTTTACTCAGTACTCACATATTTAGCCATTTATGTCAGCCTAAATTAAGGTGACCAGATTTCTGAAATGAAAAACGGAGACATTGCTTGTTCAGTGGTAAATATGTCATTTAAATTTCTCATGTTAAACTATTATTTAAAAGAGGGGACAATTCGGATGTTTAGTATAATATCATTGTCTCATAATACTTCTCGGGGAAATTCCGATACGGAGGTAAAGTTGATGGTTTTTAATTGTCTTCTGTTACACGAGTTACATACAGTAGATGACACTGTTGCATAAAAGTGAACTAAAACATATATTAACAATTTTTGAATATAGGAACTATTGCAGCTGACCACACATGCCATTGGTCACACTCTTTACATCACTCTTCTTACTCTCTTCGATAATTTATTCTCTTCTCTTTTCTTTCCTCTTTACCTGGCACTTTCCTAAAAGTAAGACGATAGACTACTTTGCTTGCTGGCAGAGGAATATCAAAAGAAATGAGCACACTTGACTACCATTTCCCTCAGCATTACAACTGAAATCATGTAAAACACTTCCACTTTGTGCTATATCAGGTCCTGGAATTCATTTCTGATGGGGGCCTCATATTGTTGGGGATTTTTCCAATATGCAGTCATGACACAAAGATATTCAATATTGTATCATCATTATTATTATTATTATAATTATTATTACACTTTCACCAATCTGTTTATATCAGTTACCTCATATGGACCTGTTTTTCTTAATTATACCTTTTGTTTTGATCAACTCTTATGCGACTCTGATGCTTCTTTTCAGACACTTGGTTCCCAGCAAGGTGCAATATAATCTATTCTGCAATGTGCTGACTTTGCAGATACTTTATTATACATTTCATTTATTTTGTCCATGTTATTAATGTTCTTGTTTTAAATGTATTATTTTTTTTATGTAATGCATAACAATATAACTTTTTATAAATAGTTATTATGTGCCTCACCTCGAAGCTGATAATGATGATGATGTTTCTTTTCAATTGTGCTTGCTTTTTGGTCTTATTAGCAAAACTGGCACGAACAAATAATCAGTAAAGGAAGATGAAAGACTTAATGCTGCAATAGTGAGCAGCTCTCTCTGTTGGTCAAAATAAAAAGCACACAGTAAACCTTGTTGCCGGTAGGCTTCAATAGGGACTTTCTTGCCATGTATTTTCACTTTGCGGACCCAGTAAAAACTGGGACATTTCTGGGGATAGACTGTCAAAAACCGGGACTGTCTCCGGAAAACAGGAACATCTGGTCACCCTAGACTAAAGGAATATTCTGTCAATATTTACCCTTCTGTTAATTCAAAATGTTATTTTTCCCTGGAGCAGACAGATAATTTTTAAAGAATGTTCACACAGCTCTTTTTCTTACAACGACGGCTCAGAGTGAACATGACTGTCAAAAATAAATAATAAAATTTAGATATAAAATTATAAAATAGCACAATATAAACCAATACCATATGTGTGCTATTTTCCAAGTCTTCTGAAACCAGACAATACGCTATTCACAGAAAATCTTCCCCTCCACCACAGCTCTCAAATCTCATTCTCTATCCCATGTAATCATGCCGTCAAATCTTGCACAATGCGACAAGGTGCCATTCTTTAAATCTGAACATGATCTCAAATGAGTTTTAAAACAATGCACAACACTGCAAGGTGCCATTTTCTTAATTTTTTAACATTATCTTGATTGTGTTTTAAGAGGGTAATAGCATTTAAAAAATTTTTTTTTTTATCTGGAAGCAAACTTGAATTAGCTTTCAGTGTGTCAATGGCTACAACTAAGTCACAATGCGACAAGGCTCCATTTAAAAAAAAATAAAAAATCTGAACATGATCTCGAATAAGTTGGCACAATGTGACAAGGAACCATTTTTGAATCTGAACGTATTCTCAAATACGTTTTAAGAGCATCAATGGTGTAAAAAATGCGACAAAGCAGCATTTATTTAGTCTGAACTCTATCTCGAATTAGTTTTGAGAGCGACAATGGCATCAAAATGGCACAATGCGGCAAGACGGAATTTGTTTTAAAAGGCAATTTCGAAAAAGTTTTGAGAGCATCAGTGGCGTCAAACATGGAACATCCTGACAAGACAATATATTTTTTTTTAATATGAATGCAAACTCGAATGAGCTTTGAGAGCGTCAAGAGTCAAAGATGGCACAATGCATCAAAACAACATTTCTTTAGTCTGAACGCATTCTGTAATGAGTTTTGAGAGCGTTAATGTCATTAGACATGGCACAACATAACAAGGAGTTTTGAATGAGTTTTGACAATATCAGTGGTGTCAAACTTGCAACAACAAATTGCAACAAGGCACCATTTTTTAATCTGAACACGATCTTGAATTCATTTTGAGAGCGTTAATGGCATCAAACATGGCACAACGCAACAAGGCATTATTGTTTTAATCTGAATGCGGTTTCGAGTAAGACCCCTATTGTAATTATCAGTGTTCTTATTAGTCTTCTTCTGCCATGGGAGTCTATGGCAGGCAGCCTATTGAACCATTTGAAGACTTGGGTTTTGATATCCGCCTGACTAGATTTTCCGGCATTTAAAATTTTAAGGAAACACATTTTTTTAGCTGCTACTCCTAAAATTTTCGTCCGATTTCCACCATTTTTTTTTTTAAAGCGGTAGTGAGATAGAGCTACACAAAAACTCAATGGCATCAAACATACCACAATGCGACAAGGTGGCATTTCTTTTATTTGAATGCAATCTTAAATTAGATTTGAGAGTGTTAATGGTGTCAAACATGGCACGTTTGATAGTCATGGTGACTATGAACATTTGTTAGTGGCATCAATCATGGCACAACATTATAAAACATTTTTTTTTTTATCTTAACACAATCTTGAATGAGCTTTGAGAGCTTCTACAGAGGTGAAGATAATCCGTAAATAACATCTTAGACTATTTTTAAGCTTGACTCTTGCTATATTGAAAAAAGCTGTGTGGGGGTTTGGGACAACATGAGTGTAAATTAATAATGATAGAATGTCCTTTTTTGGGGGTGGATTGTTCCTTAAATTTGGTCTTTACTGTTCCCCAGAATCAGCTCAGTGTTTTTTGGTGGAGGAACACCCAGTCTGGCTCAGCCCTCCACAATTGCTGCCATCCTGGAGACTGTCTCCAAAGATGCGCAACTTTCACATGATGCAGAGGTCACTCTGGAAGTGAACCCTACACCTGCTGGAAAAGCTAGTCTGAAGGACTTCATGTTAGCTGGAGTTAACAGATTTTCTATTGGAATTCAGGTGCATTGCATTGCACACATTTCACAGTCTTTCAAAAATGTTGTATTTGTAGCCAATAAGTTTTCATTTTTAAGATGCATCTTAGGCAGAGCCTGCAAAGATCTATCGACAGTAAAAACAAATACTGTTCCCCACAGTCTCTAAATGATGATCACCTGAGGACTCTAGGGAGGGATCACAGTTCTCAACATGCTCTCCAGACAGTGGCAGAGGCTAGGACACTTTGCCCGAGACGGGTGTCAGTGGATGTCATGTTTGCTCTCCCATTCCAAAGTGTGAAGTCATGGGAGATGGAGCTGGAGAAACTGCTGCCAGTTTGTGACGATCATGTTTCACTGTATCAACTGACTTTAGAAAGGGGTACACAGCTGTTTAAACAGGTTGGCAGTGGTGAATTAAGTGTACCTGGTGATTATATCACAGCTGTTATGTACAAATCAGCATGCAGGATCCTGGAGCAGGCTGGGTTTCATCAGTACGAGGTGTCCAACTTTGCCAAAAATGTAAGTTCTGATGGCTGATGTTCTTAACACATGTACTGATGAAATGATTACTTTGAATGCACTGTAAGTCGCTAAGGATAAAAGTGTCCGCCAAGTAATTAAAAGGATAGTTGACCTTCAACCTTAAAAACATTTTCTGCTTGAGACAACGTTAAACTCGCTATTAACGCCTCAGAACAGCTATAGTGCATGTCTTGAACCTCATAATATCATAATTTGATCTAAAATCTTGTTTAATAAAAGAAAAAGTAGCACACTACCCAAACATATTATATAACAGGTTTATTGATTATCTACTGGCATCTATTCATTGTAGAATGCTTTCAGTGAACACAATATCGGGTACTGGAGGAGTCAGCAGTACATAGGAGTTGGCCCAGGTACAGTTAAACACATACAATGCACTCATAGGTATAGATAAGATTCATTTTGTACTGAATAATCATTTGTATTTAATACCCTACCACTTGTTAGGGGCACATGGACGCTTTGTTCCATGTGCAGTGGGAGGAGCTCAGAGGGAAGCTCGGACACAGACTTTAGAACCAGATGTTTGGATACGAGAGGTTCAGCGGCAAGGTCACGGAACACGAAGACGAATACAGCTCGATCATCATGGCTTGTAAGAGCAAAAGATTTGTAGTCCCAAAACATACACAACTAGCTATAAAGCAACCGTACAAGCTGTTGACAAGCTATTAAACTGGATCAACATGCTCTGTCTGCAGGCTGGAGGAAGTTTTGGTCATGGGTTTGCGTATGAATGAAGGAATTAGCCACCAGGTAAAGCTTCAATGACTTGGGGGAATCTCACGAACTTGCCGAGAAAAAATATCAATAATAAAAATTAAGGCTGTTTTATGGACCATTAAAGCTGAAGAATGTAATATCTGTGCCAATAACGCCACCAAATGGAATTGCAAATATACTCTTTGTTTTCAAAATGGCTTTCAGAATACGCCCTACGCCCCCCCCCTGTTGGTCAGAAAAAGAGATAGTCCCGTCCCCTAGCCTGGTGGCTATTGGTTGAGTCAAAGATATTGTGTTTTTATTGACGGGTCGCTCAAAACAGAGTTATTTTCAAATCTCTACAGAAACACAGTGTTTTCAGTTTTCAAGAAAATTAATCTATGAATGGCTGTCTCTGCATGTTAAGCTGGGATAGAGAAAGTATAAAAACACAGAAAAAGTTACATACTTCAGCTTTATGATTTTTTGCATTAGTGCAACATTGCTTTATGAATAACAATATTGGCACTGTTCCATCCAAATGCAAAAAATAGAATATTTAAAATGATGGTAGTCTTTGTTGAACTGTATTTTATGCTGATTGAAAGGTTAAAAATCATTTTTCAGTGGGTTCAGTGGGTAGCACTGTTGCCTCACAGAAAGAAGGTCATTTCTGTGTGGAGTTTGCATGTTCTGTGTTCGTGTGGGTTTCCTCTGGATGCTCCGGTTTCCCCCACAATCCCAAAAAAATTCAGGTCAAGTGAATTGAAGACTCTAAATTGCCCGTAGGTGTGAGTGTGCATGTCTATGTCTGTGAGTTTTTGCCCTGTGATGGGCTAGCCATCTGTCCAGGGTGTTTCTCTGCCTTCGGCCCGAGACAGCTGGGATAGGCCACAGCACTACCCATGACCCTGAATAGGATAAGCGGCTATAGAGCATGAATGCATGTATTACAGTAAAAAACTGAGACTAACTGGATGGTTTTTTTTTTTTGGTATCATTCTGAGTTAAACACTAGAGACTGGTGTGTATGAACATCCCAGGAGATCAGCAGTTACAGAAATACTCAAACCGGCCCATCTGGCACCAACAATCTTGCCACAGTCACAATTATAATCTGGACATACAGTATTTTTGGAGAAATGCATTTTTACATGAAATTTGTGATGGATGTCTTGTCTAACCAATGTTTTTTTTTTTATAATTATTTGTTAAACTGTGTAGCACTGGGAGCTATTCAGCCCAGAAGCAGACCTCCATCAAATTTTTGGTGTGTCAGATAACATTCAGGAATTAGAAGCAGGGGGACTTCTTATACTTGATGACAGGTGATTTTATGTCTGTAATATTTTTTTTTTACATGCTTACTATGCACTTTGACATTTTCAGTTATTCGTACATTTTCCCTTGATCTTCATGTTGCAGGGGTTTGCGGTGTTCCTGGGAAGGCTTGGCTCTACTGGACAGCATCTTACCCACACTGCTGGTAGAAATAGAGATGTTTCTCAAAAGCAGGAACACCGTGAAGACACAGTACATCAGTGGAGAGACAGACATTAAGAGAGACAGATGACACTTTATGTCAACAGGGTTCATATGGCATGGAAAAGTAATGAGAAATGAGAAAAATATCGAAATCTCCTGAAAAATAATAATTTGCCCTGGAAAATAGTTAATTATAATAAAAGTGTTTGACTGTGTGGCTAAAATGTTTTTTGTTACATGTAAAAAAAACATGGTAACGACTGGGTTAAATACGCATATTCATATAGTTTTGTCTAGGGATGCACCTCTATAGAAATTTTGTCCGATACCAATTTTATAAAAAAAAAAAACCATAGGCCGATACCAATATTTCCATCTTTACATTATTATTACTTTTTATTATGGGTCAAGCCCTGAAAAGGGCGAAGACCCCTATTGTAATTGTCAGTGTTCTTATTAGTCTTCTTCTGCCATGGGAGACTTTGGCAGGCAGCCCATAGAACCGTTTGAAGACTTGGTTTTGAAATTCGCCTGACTAGATTTTCCAGCATTTTAAATTAAATTTAATTTAAATATTTTTTGCTGCTACTGCATAAAATGTTGTCCTATTTCCACCATTTTTTTTAAGCAGTAGTGTGATAGAGCTACACAAAAATAAACACTCTTTTTTTTTTCGATGTTTGAAATCGTTCCTGAGAAGTGGCTTCACAAAGTTGATTGCGAGCGCGCCAAAATAGACTTCATGCTGTATCTCCGCAATTAATTACATGATTGACCAGTGAATTTTTACTTTTGCTTTTACAATTTTCATACATTTGCTGTATGAATGTCACAGTGTGAATACATTTGCCCTTTGACAAAGTGTGGGGGACAAACTTTGGTTTTATTGAATGTGAGGAGGACATGTCCCTTGCATGCCCCGCGTATTCTACACCCATGCACCTGGGGATGTGAATGTAATGTAATTTTTATTAATGAGCAATCCGTGTCTGCTTATACTGTGGTTACACCATCTAGGGCCCGATGATTTCTGTGATGTGAAAAATTGGGACAGAATCACTGGATCCAGTCATAAAAATGGCATTATCTATAAACCGTGGAGTGTCTCGTTATTCGACATTTGGGACAAAAGTGAATGTTCGAATGCACAAATCAAATTAAAATTGCGATATGTCCTAGTGTGATTATTAAACTGCAAAACGTTGTGATTATGTTAAGTTAATATATTATCTCCATGTGCTGAGCACTTCAAAATGAATGTGTGCAATGAATTGAGAAAAAAACAAGCATTCAACAACCACAATATGCATCATGACCTCTCGTGTGGGTTTTTGCGTAAATACTACACCCGTTGGGCACATAAAATGTCTTGCTAAATTGCAGCTTGGGAACCCTGATCAAATAAACATGAGAGAGTGTTCACACATAGTCATTTAAACGTAATGAGCAATAAAGTAAAAATGAGATTCTTCCCTGTGGAGCAGAGAAATGTTTTTGGGGAGGATGGAGGGGTACCAGGGATGTTTTGGACATTTGGTTATTAAATGGTGTAAATGGATAAACTCTCTGTTTCACACACATGTAATATTTACAAATGTTCAGGGCTCAAAAGCTTGCAACGAATTATGGCTTAAGCCAGCTCGTCATGTTATAAAAATTCACTATCAAGTTAAAATCAAAATGGTGCATTTATCTCTGTGCTGTCAGACACTCCGAAAATGTGTATAAACAGCATTTTGCTCCCTTTTTCAAATATTTTTTAGGAAACTGACTGGACAAGCCATTTGAAGTTACTCTTTTCTATCCACAGTGGGAGGCATGGTCATTGAAGAAACATGAATCATTCATGTTGCTCTTTTGCAGTCTCTTGTGTTGCAAACAGAGGTTGCCTGTACTTTACATACTATTACAAATATTTTCTTTCCTCGTGCCTATCAGGATATTTTATAAGATTATAACAAAACTGTGTAACAGTTAAATGTAAAAATGACATAAACCATGTAATTGGAACATCATTATAATCTCGTATTAAAATGCTTTGCTTTCAATGTATATGAAAACATGGTACAACTACAAGCAGTCTGCTGTCCATGGTGCTGATCGCCCTTTGTGTAACAAATAATTGATTGTTGAAAATGTTTGTGCTGTAAATAGCAGGTCTTTGTAAGCAGCATTATATTTGCTTATTCAAAGTCTAAAGGGAATTCATCTCTTTCTGTAGCAATATAACATGTTGTATAATTTATCTTATGCAAAGCACGATTTTATTGTCAGAGGTTGACACCTGTGAGAGCGTGGGTGCACTTACATACAAATATGAAAGGATTGTACGCCAGCACATCAATGATGATTCAAGACATTGCAGATGATGACAACTATGCCTTTGCCACCCACTACTTTCTTCTCGTTGTTCATCCATAAATGGTCATACCATAAGTGCAAGGGTTTGTCCTTAAAGGACATGTGCAGGGAAGAAAGAACTATCTGAAAACTGAGCCAAACTCATTACAAAACAACAGCTTAATTAGGTGGTAAAGCTAACCAATTTAGTATTGCTGCTTATTTATTATGCCTTAGTGAGTTTTTGTTCTTAAAGCCTGAAGTTGAAGCCTAATTAATACAATGGAAGCATCTACATGTTTCCATTGATCATGGAATATATATTGGGGTACTTGGGGTGGCTTGTACTTTTGTATTTTGAATATTGGGGTGGTTAACTCCCACCCATCCCCCATGGAAACTATGCCCCTGCCTAAACTGATTTTGTGTGGAAACAAAAATGAATTGACTGACTGGGTGCTGATTTTCAGTATGTTTGCCATGATACATTTATTTGTAGAGGACTTTATTTGCAGTTTGCTATAGGGGTAAAAAATGTCAGTAATTTTTTTATATCATCTAAAATATTGCCCAGTATTTGTGGAAAATCTGATTATCTGAAATTTTGATTTAAAAGACAAAAGACTTTTGCAGACTGTCTCTGTCAGTTTACATTCATGTGTTGATGGACAGCTCTTGACCTATCCAATATGGCAGATGTACCAACCGCAGTCCATAGAAACAGGTGCTAATAAGATATCTACATATAGATACCTTCAGTCTACACTGGACACATGGCATTGAGCATTCTAATTCTAATTTAAATGGCGTGCAGAAAGCCGAACCAATCAGTTGTGAGCTTGAATAGCCTTCCACAATGTTTGAATGGGTGAAATGGCATCATACTTTATTTTCAACGGAATTCAACTGGTATAAAAATGGACTTAATCGATTGGCTATTGTTATTGTTGCTAAAACTGTGTACACTTGTGGTAAGAAACAAAAGATGATTTAAATGAGTAGACCAGAGACCAGAAACAATACGAGTTGGCTTGGTGTAACTGTTAGAAGTGATTTAAAAAGTCAATGAACAAAAATGAATTGTATAAAGCTTCACACTATGATATTTGGTAAGTAAAATCAGCTCTGCAGTGCATTAGCAATAGAGCTCTGAAAGTAAAAACCATTGCATTTATCCTATAGACTAATTGATTTTCAGTGATAACTTATAAATCTATAAAGACAGACCTACCGTGAGTTACGAGGTTGCTCTTCGATGGTATATGCTTCCATTGGAGCCATCGGTCTGCATTATTTCAACTTCATTGTTTAAAAAATGGGTTTGATAACATAATTCATGGTAAACAACTACATTACCCATGGCACAGCAGAGAAAGATCCACCAATCAGAGAACCTTGGCCAACGAAATACCACAAAAAGTGCCTCGGAGTGACTGCACACTCCCATGACTCACTGTGAATGAGGTAATCGAGTCGGTCTCCATTTACCCTTGAACTATATATTTCTATACTAATATGCAACAAATTAAAATCAAGATTTTTATACATTCCTGTCATTTTTTTATTCAATGACATCATTCGCAGTGCTTCATAGAATTGTAGATTGTGCCCTCATGAAAGACGGTAAGTACACTGTCTTGCACCTTTGTCTTTTTGTCCAATTATCTAAAAAATGTTTTGCTTTAAAACAAAGTTCTTGTTGTGATTCACCACACAGCTGGATGGTTTGGTTCATGGCTCACGACTCTTTTATGAAGGACCCCCCCCCCCCCCCCCAGACAGCTGAAAAAGTGGGCGGGCACTGTTGCTCTGTATTGAACGGGGAATCCACAATGTGACAGCGTCATTTATTATACGGATGACCATTGCTTTTGACGTGAAGCATAAATTACCCTTTACATGGCTGACACTTTTTTTTCTTCTTAGTACTGTGCAATGCAGTGAAACTCTTAAAACATAGATTTTTTTCCCAAATGTGTGTGGTATACTGGTCAACACACCCCTGAACATGCACATGTATTTTTAGGATAAAAATACAGAACTCATTCTTTGTAAAACACAGTTTGTCTTTTATTGTTGTCAGTGTTCAAATGTGGAATACAAATGTATCCCACTCAATATCAGGCAAAACATGGTGAGTCAATGCGACTTTGACGTCTGTATTCAAGGGCGTAGATTGGACTTGAACATTGGGGGGTTACAGTGTAAGATTCCCCCAACTCCCACCCGGAATCTACGCCCCTGTCTGTATTATAAGAAAAATGTGGAGACAAATTTCAGGCAATTCATTCAATAGAAACGTGCTTACATTAGAATATTTCTAAAGACATTTCACAAATACATTTGTCCTCTGGTCCAGCCAAGAGCTTATAGAATATTATAATTCTTACATAGTTGAATAAATATTATTCATTGGTTTGAAACAGAGTCACTAGTGTTACTCTTTACTGTATTTGACACCTCTCAATAGGCGTACTTCTTTTCGGTGTGGTTTCCCCCATCACGCGCCGCAGATCACTGTCGAAACTCGGTCTGCGGGCAAACGGTTGCAAGGCCCCACACGGCTCATCCATCGCCAGCGCCCGAATGGCTCTTTTGTTTCTCTTCCTGTTGCTCAGCGCCTGATACGTGTGGATGGAGATGTCCCGGTGGAGAGAGGGTCTGGTTTCAGCGGGGAGTCCTCCCAGCACCGCCAGAGCCCCGAAAATCTCCTCCAGTTTGGTGCAGTCTTTAGCGGACACCTCATACAGGACACTGTCCTCCCCAAGACACTGGAGGACATCGGACTGGTGCACAGCTCTTGAGGCATTTAAATCAGACTTATTGCCGCATATGATAATAGGGAGCTGCCTGTTTTCTTTGGCTTTCGCCAGCTTGGATTTGGCATCGTAAATCTCCTCGCGTAACAAGCACACCTCGTCGAAAGACTCTTTGTCGGTCACGCTGAACACGAGGAGGAAGATATCACCTGTTGAAACAGAACACACTAAATAAGAACTTCTTAATTCGTGGTGGACACGGGAAAGAATTGGAATCGCCATATAAACTTAAGCTTGCACTGACCTGTCAGAATAGAGAGTCTTCGTTTGGCAGGAAAGTCTCTTTCTTTGGACGCGTCCAGGATATCTAGCTGATATCTCTCTCCTCGGATGTGGTACAGTTTGCTATGAAAGTCTTCTGTCGTTGGCTCGTAATGTTCCTCGAATCCATCACCCAAGAAACGCCGGATGACTGCCGTTTTACCCACTCTGGGTGCGCCAAGCACCACTATGCGCCGGTAATGATTGGGCTTAACAGTGACCAGATCGTCGTTTTTACACCTATATCTCATAAGCTTTGATTGATGGGGCTGTGACGCGGAGAAGGGCTCCAGAGATCGCCTCGGGTTACGTTCAGACGACGAGTGTCGGTTTCCAGTGCTGGACGACCTCACCACCTGTGCCTTTTTCTCTGAATGTCTCCAGTGTGATGTTACCGTCTTTATAGTGGGGAGCTTGAAACTGTGGGATTGTGCGCCTGGAACCTGCAGACTCGTCGAGGACGATGCGCGAATCACTGCAGCTTTGGCTCGCAGGCATTGCAAATGCGCATGACCTGTTGCTTCGCCTTCAGAATGATAGTCGCAACAGGAGAGCGTCTCGGTGCCATCAACTGAAAGAACTGGCTTTTCAGTTGTGTTCACCTGCATGCTCTTTGCTGGTATCATCCAGAACGGCGCCGATAGGTGCTTGGCAGGACGTCGGTAGGGGATGCTCAGCACCCCGTCCTCTCTTTACAGTGATCTCTGCAGTACACGCTGTGCTTTTTATACTGAGATGTGTGGGTGGTCTCATATTGTGCGTCATTCACTTGGTAATTCGTTACGTTTGTGAATCTGATCAGTTCTGCTGCCTATTTAAGGAATTGGCCACAGCCGCAGTCATTACTGCTTACCGCAGTGACACTTGAGATAGCTATACATTTCATCATAATATCAGTTATTGTGCCAGTTTAATGCAAAATCTGAGAGTATTATCAGTTAAATGTATATGGGGTTAAACAAGTCTGGGATTCAAAGTGCAATTTAAACCTGGAAATAAACAGAAGGCCTTTACTGTGTTTAATGTTAAACAAAGAAACGCTATGATGTAAATTAATTACATTATAATCAATAATCAATAATTAAACCAAGCAAGAATAATCCCTCCATTATATAGGCCTACATATAATTTTTTTTCCTCATTAAAAAAGCTGAACTCCTAAAGACATGAATTGTAATTTTGCAATATATGTAGGAAATCATGAGCACTCACATTAAAATGAAGACTCCAGTTATATCAGTAACTTTATAAAAGCTGTTTTATTCTACATGGAGAGGGTCCGCACATGGGGGCTGCCATGTTAGGATCACATGACCAGCCGAATACTACTCACTTAATCTCAGTAACAGTCCTGTTATTGGACACTTTCACTCATTGATTAAAGTAATCATGGCTGACTGTGAATACTAAATTTCTAAAATGACATCTTTAACTGAAAACTATTGATTTTAAATTATGCTGCATCCAAGCAGGGGTGGACTGGGAAGAGAAATCGGCCCGGGATTTTACACAGAAACTGGCCCAAAAGTTGTTGAGCGGGTGGAAGGGGGCGGGGGACATATCGCTGCCCCCTTCAGCATATCGTGGCGCAGTTTTGTGGCCTGTTCTGCATAACACGGCGGCTCATTTCAGCTTAGTGCTGGTTCTCCCAATGGCCAGTCCGCCCCTGATTGGCCCCAATCCCGAATGCCCGGTATGCCAGATTACCATTTCAGCCCTGCATCCAAGCCACTAGGTGTCAGTGTAAATCCAAAATGACACAAAGACAAAAGTTACTGAGTGCACCTTTAAAAGTGCTAAAAGTTGAAGAAAAACCCATAAACTGTTATCACTTTACATATCAACTATGCTTTTTGAATTCTGAAATTCATGTGAAATTCAATAAAATAAAATTAATTCAGCTTTTCACCCAAATTGTTATGCCAAAAAATGTATAATGCTAAAAATATATAAATAAAAAATAATTAGATAAATGCACAAAGAAGCATTTTCCCCAGTGGTCTCAACCTTTGGATACAAACTTGGTTGTACACTCAAAAAATAATGTTATTACCCTTCTTACACTTTATTCAGTCATTACCCTTACATAATTGTATTTGAGAATTTGAGACTAGCACAAGCAGCAGTCTTCACCACAATGGGAATCCCCAAAACTCTTAAAGCCTAACAGACTCTATTTTTAATAACAATATAACAGAACATTAAACATAAAAAAATCTTGTATTCTTATCTTGCTTAAAAATGCATAAAACGAGTTTCAACAATGCTACAAAAAGTGTTCATGTAGTCCCAACTCAAATGGATTTAGTAAACTTCCATTTTACAAATGCAATTAGATTAAACGCAATGAATGCAATTGGAAAAGAATATCCAAAATGGCGGCACGGTAACACACAGCGACCGCTCCGGACCCAAAATGGTGCTATTTTTGTTTCTTAGCCCGACTTTTACGGCACACGGACATCGGAGCAGCCGGTGTTCGTGTTTACCATCGCCAGACACTGCTCAAATACAAGAATCATGTAACAACCAAGCTGTATGATGATCTGCAGGAGAAGCTACGTGACCTCGGCTTGCTGCGGAGACCAGGCCACCAGTCCTCGGCATCGCCTGATAAGTGGTGTGCGAGGAAATGGAAGCACGGCAAGAGGGCAGAGGTCCATGCTAGGCTAAAAACATACCCTAGCCAGCCGGCTCTTCCATCCATCCTGCTCTCAAATGTTTGCTCCCTGGACAATAAACTGGACTACATCTGACTCCAGAAGACTATGCGGCGTGAGTTTAGAGACTGCTGCGTCTTCGTTTTCATGAAGACGTGGCTCAGCAACAGAGTTCCGGACGCAGCTATTCAGTTAAGATGGGCTCGCCTCATTTCATGCCAACAGAAATGCAGCTCTGTGCGGTAAGACTCACGGTGGTGGCTTGTGTGTTTACATCAACACGGAATGGTGCAAGAACTCTATGCTAGTCTCTAGCTACTACTCATCACTGGTGGAGTTTTATTTTTATTTACCACTGGAATTCACCACTGTCATTATAACTGTTGTTTATATTACCCCCAGTGCTAAATGTGTGGAAGCGCTCTGTAAACTGTATGGGGCTATTTACGAACTGCAGAACGCTCACCCTGACGGACTGTTTATTGTCGGCTGAGATTTCAACCATGCAAATCTCAAGACAGTGCTCCCTAAATTCCATCAGTATGTGGATTTTGCAATGAAATCTTTTTTACACAAACATCCCAGGCGCGTACCGGCCTGAGCCCCACCCCAACCTCGGCTACTCAGACCACATCTCTGTTATGCTAATCCCAGCAAACAGACCGCTCGTCCGGCGAACAAAACCGCCACAGAAGCAGGTAAAAACCTGGCCAGCAGGAGCCATCTCTGCTCTTCAGGACTGTTTTGAGTATACTGACTGGCAAATGTTCTGGGAGGCTGCAACATATGGCGACTCTACCAACTTGGAGGAATTCACAGCATCAGTGATCAGCTACAACAGCAAGTGCATTGATGATGTCACTTTTTCCAAGACCGTCACCGCATGCTCCAACCAGAAGCTGCGGATGAATGCGGAGGTGCATGCGCTGCTGAGGACCCGAGACTCTGCCTTCAGAGCAGGCGACAAGGCAGCCCTAAGAACAGCAAGGGCCAAACTGTCCCGGGTCATCAGTGAGTCAAAGTGCGCACACACCCAGAGAATCCACAGTCACTTACAGGACAGCGGCGACATGCGGCGCATGTGGCACAGTATCCAGGCCATCATGAACTACAGGATGGTGCCTCCATTCCAGATGTTCTGAATGACTTCTATGCTCGGAGGCGCAGAACGAAGTGGCAGCGAAGAAGACCACCCCTCCTCAGTACCTGATTGGAAAGCTGAATCTGCTGGGCCTGGACACCTCCCTCTGCAACTGGATCCTGGATTTCCTGACTGGGAAAACTTAGTCAGTCCGGATCGGGAACAGCATCTCCACCACCACCACACTGAGCACTGGAGCCCCCCAGGGCTGTGTTCTCAGTCCACTGCTGTTCACTCTGCTGACTCACGACTGTGCAGCAATGCACAGCTCGAACCACATTAAAGTTTGCCGATGACACGACTATGGTAGGTCTCATCAGCAAGAACGACAAGTCAGCATACAGAGAGGAGGTGCAGCGGCTAATGGACTGGTGCAGAGCCATTCTCTCTCTGAATGTGGACAAAACAAAAGATATGGTTGTTGACTTAAGGAGAGCACAGAGTGACCACTCTCCTCTGAACATCGATGGCTCCTCTGTGGATATCGTCAAGAGCACCAAATTCCTTGGTGTTCACCTGCCGGAGAACCTCACCTGTTCCCTCAACACCAGCTCTATTACCAAGAAAGCCCAGCAACGACTCTACTTTCTTCGAAGGCTGAGAAAAGCACATCTCCCACCCCCCATCCTCACTACATTCTATAGAGGCACTATTGAGAGCATCCTGAGCAGCTGCATCACTGCCTGGTTTGAGACTTGCACCTTTTCAGACCGCAAAGCCCTGCAGAGGATGTTGAGGATAGCTGAGAAGATCATCAGAGTCTCTCTTCCCTCCATCAAAGAGATTTACACTAAACGCTGCATCCACAAAGCCACCAGCATTGTGGATGACCCCACACACCCCTCACACAAACTCTTCCCCCTCCTGCCGTCTGGGAAGCGGTACTGAAGCATTCGGCCCTCACAGCCAGACTGTGTAACAGCTTCTTCCCCCAAGCCATCAGAATCCTCAATTCTCAGAGACTGTAATGACCAGTGATGCCGGTAACACGTTACTTAGTAACGTGTTACTCTAATCTGACCACTTTTTTCAGTAACGGGTAATCTAACGCATTACTATTTCCAAACCAGTAATCAAATTAAAGTTACTTATACAAGTCACTGTGCTTTACTATTTTTGTCATTTTCCTTAGTAAAAATATATATTTTTGCTTTCTTCTTGCATCTCGGGGAGTGAAGTCACGTATGCGACAAGTCACGTTTTCAGCATGAGGACAGATCATGTGTACCACGCAGTGACACAAATGTAAACAACAATGGAGGGAGGAGAGAGATGTGCGTTTTCTAGCTAGAAATACAGTCACTATTTTGAGATTGTGTCAGCTAAAGATGGAAGTATTAAGGTTCGTTGTACACTCTGTGCTGGTGGCGACAAAGTGCTATCTAGTTACAAAAATACTACGTCAAATTTGAAGAAACATTTGGAGTCGCAGCACTGCACAGTCGAACTTACAGAGCAAGTCCCACCAGGTGCTGCGAAGCAAAGAGCAGGAGGTCCCCCACCACCCAAACAGCAAAAGCTGGTCTTCGGTGCAAAACCAGTAAGTGGGGGAGAGTTGAAGAAGTTGGTCGGGCAGTATGTTGTAGAGGAAATGCAGCCCTTAAACACGGTTGACTCGCCCTCGTTTCGTGCCATAATAAACAAGATCCCTACTACTGTCAATGCCGAGCTGCCTCACAGAACAGCTTTTTCTTCTTACATGGAGAAGGAGCATGCAGTGATGGAGAGAAATCTGAAGGCCGTGCTGAATGAGGTCGACTTTTTGTCAACTACCACGGATATTTGGACTGCTAACAACAGAAGTTATATGGGTGTAACGCTCCATTGGATCAGTAGATCCACATTAGAGCGCAACAAGGCTGCATTGGCATGTAGGAGAATTTGCGGTAGTCACACGTATGATGTTATTGGTGCAGAAATCGAAAACATTCACTCTTCATATGGACTACTCAACAAAGTTGTTGCAACATTGACTGATAATGGATCCAACTTTGTCAAGGCGTTTAAAGTTTACCAGCCTGTCACAGAGTTCGATGATGAGATGGAGGAGGAAGAGCCCACCCCCACAGATGATGATGATGATGTCACTTTTTTAGATCTGTCAGAAATCCTCTCAGCTGAGGATGAAAGTGATGGCCAGCTGTCTCTTCCCCCGCACCACAGGTGTGCTTCACACACCATCAACCTCATTTCCACAAATGATGTGGAGAAATATTTAACTTCCAATGCAGAGACCAAGGCTGTGTATAGGAGCAGCACAGCAAAATGCACAGCTCTTTGGACCAAATCAAGTAGATCTACCCTTGCATCAGAAACAGTGGAGGAAGTCAGCAAAAGAAAGCTCCTGGTACCAACATCCACAAGGTGGAATTCCTTTTTTGATGCTGTAAAAAGAATTGCAGAAATCCCCATGAGTGAGCTGAATACTTTGTGCACCAAGCTGGGAATTAAGTGCTTCAAAGACAAAGAGTACTAGTTCCTGCATGAGTACTGCACCACCTCTGACTGCAGCACTGAACATTTTACTAGGCGACTGTCCTTATGGGACTTTACTACCCACACTTGAAGTTCTGATGCAGAAGACCCTGGCTGTGAAAGATGCCCTCTCCAGGTTGACTGAAGGCCTTCCAAATGCCATAGTGCAGGTATGTTCCATCTTTTAAGCTAGTCAAAATTTCTTCCATCACACTATTCATGAACATGGAACAGAATATTCATTATCATTGCAAAAGAAGATACAAATAGAAGATAACAAATACAAATTTCAGTAAGTAACCTATAACAAAATTAAATCCATAATATTGATATTCAGCCTATGACCTTCAGATTCTGCATCAGTTTTCAAACATAAAGAACATTTTCTTGAAATATAACACTCCAACCCCATCAAGTGCTCCTGTGGAGCGGCTTTTCAGTCTGGGAGGTTTGGTGCTCACGTCTAGAAGAAATAGACTTTCTGACAAGAGGTTTGAGAAGCTTCTGTTTATGTGGTACAACCACTGGTTTACTTGCCCCACTCCACTGTTTCACTCATAACATGCGATTACAACATAAGATTAAGCCAAAATAACAAAAGTAGACATGCTATCAGCCTACATGTGGTATTATACACTTGTTTTGTTTTGTTTTGTAAAACCACTCCTTGCTGCTCTAATGTTGTGAACAACAGGTTCAATGTTCATAAAACATGCTAAAAAGAATGTAATAGTTACATTTATAAACAATGCAGATTATAAATAGTAAGTTTTGCCATTACAGTGTTAACAGTTAAATATGTCAGGTCAAGAAAGACTGTCTTTATTTAATATTTTACAAAAACAAATATTTTTATGTTACGTGAAGTCAAGAAAGACTGTCTTTATTTTATTTTTTATAAACATGTATTTTTTCAGGAAATAGTTTTTAAGTTCAACTTAAAATGTCAGGAGATACATTGTTGGCGTTACTGTTAAAAATGCACATACAGTAAAGTGTGTTGCAAAACATGTTGTCATTTTTATGTTGAGGCGGCGGGGGTGTTGTCGGCAACTGCTGAATGTAACTAATAAAGTAACTTGTAATCTAACTTAGTTACTTTTAAAATCAAGTAATCTGTAAAGTAACTAAGTTACTTTTAAATCAAGTAATCTGTAAAGTAAATAAGTTACTTTTTCAAAGTAACTGTGGCAACACTGCTAATGACACACACACACACACACACACACAGGTCGGCACTGCACTGTCTCTCACTGTCTCTTACTGTGCCTATTGTCCTGTTCCTTTTTAGTAATCATTGAACTGTCCTGTACTTTTTGCACATGTTGCACGTGCACTTTATGTAGGAATGTGTAGGTCTTATTTAGTCTGTGTAGTCTCATGTGATTCTGTTTTATGTAGCACCATGGTCCTGGAGGAAAGTTGTCTCGTTTCGCTGTGTACTGTACTAACTGTATACGGTTGAACGACAATAAAAACCACTTGACTTGACTTGAAATTAGGTTGTGACAAAACGTTCTAGAATTGTGTTGCTTTAGTTCATTTTAATTAAGTAAACTGAACAACTTGCAACAATTCTTTTTTTAATGTATCATTACAGATGAAGTCACACTTTTCAGTGCCCAAAAATAAACATATGTGTAAATCAACAAATAGAAGAGGAAAGCCATAAAACAAAGCAATTTGTTCTATTTATACTATTATGCTATTTTTGGATGGGGTGTTTAATGTGATGTATATCAGCATGAATGTATTAACGTAATTCACCACACTTACTTTAGGTGTCCAACATTCTGATTTGAATCCCTGGAGCTGTCTCCATAACAACGGTGGGGTTACTAATGACTGACTTTCTATAAAAAAAGCTGTCAATTGCATCACAAATTATTAGGCTCAATTAATTTCAGTTATTGGGTGATTTACTGGTGGAAAGCCTGTGTTATTTGTGTGGGAGCACGGAAACATAAGGTGAAAGAGGTGAAGCGCTTTTGTTTGAGTCAAGATGGCATGAGTACTGCGGTAATTGCAATTGTTTCATTAATTCCTGTCTGCATAATGATGTTGATGGTTCTCATTAGATATAGAATAAATGCTGCTGACATTAATACCGTGATGAAACTAATCGACATGACCATGATAGGAATATGCTGTATAGGTATGATCACGACTTATTATGAATGCTTTTTACATGCTGTGCACGGGGGTACAAAGTATAAGAACTTATGGTACACTGAGACATGCACATGTATCTATGGTTAAGAGCTGACAATAACTTGTGAAAATTATACAAAAGGTAAACTGTTATACTTTATACGCAACATATAATTTCATTTAATTTAAACCAACTGATCTTAGTTCAGGAGACTCTGTTCTCTGTTCAGGAGAGAAATGTGAAAAAACAACATGGTGCCGATCACAGCGGAGTTTGTCTTTGGGAGAAACTCCAACAAAACTACACCTGGTAAGAAACCTAATTCAGTTTTTACATTGAAACCTGTTTGAGTCAAAAGATTAGAGTCTCTACTTTCATCCAATTTGCCATTTTTTAAATTTGAACAATTTATTGCGAATTGCCACACTGCTAAACACAATGTACACTAATGTGCACAGTAGCAGTAACATTTTCATTAGAAATCCTAAATTTAAAGTGCATTTTCGCATTGAGAAAATGTTTTTGCTTTCAGAGGTTGTATATGGAGTTAGGATGAAAATAAGGTGCATTTCAAACTGTTCTGAGACCAGTGCAGACAGACAGCACACTGGTTAAGTCATTCACTTAATAGGGAGCAAGAAAGCATCCTATAGCTCTCTATGCAGCTAAGTGGATTCAAACCAAACTTCCAATCAAAAGCTCAGTTTCATACTGCAGATGATGTTATAAAAATATTAAGTTTTTTTTTAATGTTTAGAAAACTATTTTTTTTTTTGCATGTTTTTGAGGTGATTCTAGTTACAAATCAAAAAGGGGAATGGAAAATACACACAGCATTCACACCCGGGTCTCAGGAGAATATAGCACTGTTTTCTCAAGTTTGAGTAGAGCTCAACCATTACTTAACGTTTGCAAACATTACTGTAATGAGAATTTGGTGGGTAAATATTATGAATTGCCATGAAAATGCCACAATGCATAAAAAATAAAAATAAATCTTATTTTTTTTATTGCAAAATATAATTTCTTTTGTTTATTTTAGATTTTGGAGTGAAATGTGACATTCATATGTTGTCGTGAGATTCACTTGAAAGAACATTCTGGCTATATGAGAGTGTCTTTGTAACTGTATATCTATTGTGCATGATAGCATTATTGCTTAACAAAACACAAACACCCACGTTATGCTGCTTAAACTACACTTACAGTACATCTGTCTTCCTCAGCCAGACTTCATTCAATCAAGGCCACTCTGAATGGACTGAATTGTTGTGTGGCGTGCTTTGCTTCTCTTTTACAATGTTTGCCACAGAAGGTTTGAGACTAAATGTTCTATTCGAGAGTTTCATGAAGAACATCACCATGGCTACCATGCACTTTATAAGAACTGATTTCCCGAGTATATTCTATAATGTTATAAAGCTATAAGTACATCTCTTTTATGATGCATTACAATACGTGTGCTTTGTGTCGAAACTTTTATGCTCCTGCTTTATGACGTGGACTACTTATGTAAGATTGTTTTTTCTTAAATAAAATTTCAGTTTAAATTAGCCAACAATTGAATGTTTAAGAAAAATTCTTGAATAGGCAAAAACTTTGGCTGTGTCCGCAAGTCAATGACTTCACATGCCATATTTTGCAATTGAATGCACCTCCAAAGAACACTAGTTTTGGACCACCTTATGGACATTATGGTAGCCCAAGACACCATAACATTATGTCTTATGATCTAAAACAAATTCCAGTAATGTTTAGACATAAAGCAAATATCTACAATGTTTATTTAATCATAGAAATGGAGTCAGAATTTGAGAAAAATGAAAAACGTATCATTTATAAACGAATTACGGTGCAATGTGACTAAATTTGGGGCTTTGTACCCCAAATTTCATTCCTTTCCTTATTGAACAGTTAATTAAAAAATTTGATCTAAAAAATTAACAAAACTGAAAATGAAAAATATGTACAGTATGTTGTCTCAAAATAAATGTGATCATTTCAGGCAGGGCCGGAGTGGCTAATAGGTAGGACCAGGACAATTCCCGTTGGGCCACTCAAAAATTGGTCTGGCAGATCTGCATATTGATTAATAAACTTTCTGTCATTTGTTGCATAACTGTTGCCAACTGTCCTTGTCTCTACTGATTTTTATCACATCACACCCAAACAAATGAGAGAGAGAGAGACTGTGAGAGACTAAACATTTGCTGTTTCATCATTACAACACTCTTAACACACACAACATTTTTTATCAGCATGTATGGTTCCATGAAGAACCTCCATGTTTCTTTGCAGTGGAAAAAGGTTCTTTAGACTAGAAAAAGGTTCTCCAAAATGGTTATTTTAAGAACCTATGATTGAAAGGTTCTTTGGGGAACCAAACATGATTCTTCAATGGCATTGCTGTGAAAAACTCATGACAGGGGTGTTGTTGAGGGCCTCGGGGGTTTATGCCCCAGATGTATTGTCCCAAGGCCCTGATCTTTTCTTGAAGATTTCACTTCACAAATAAAAAAAACGTTGAATGACTTTGTCTTTGTTTGCCAGTAGTCCATCTGTCCGTATTGAAAAGCAATAGCCACTGGCTGTTGTAGATTATTGCTTGCATTCATTCAGCTCAGCACATAAAATACCAGCTGTTCTGGCCATTAGGTGGGACTGTTGTGACTCTGCAGGTTTCAACAAATCATCACTGTTTCAAAGCAAAATTGAGCTAAAGCTAAAGTTTACAAGAACAATGTTGTTATACAATGGTTGTATATCAACAATATTTGTTGACATGTTTGTTAAGTTATTACTGCAATCTTAATGCACATATGTAACATAGAATTAAAATCAACCAAAATGAATGGGAGGAGTGGATTCTTGCCTAAAAATATACACTCAGAAATTAAACATCCAAAAATAATGAACAAATGGAAAATATATGTGTATTGAATTTTTTTTTTATTATTTTTTTTTTTTTTTTATATCAAATGTAATATAAAAAACATTGATACATATGTCAAATACCATTTATTTTAGGCTATTGGCTGAAACACATTTACAAATTTTTTTTAATTAATTTTGTTAATATACTTAGAAAGCTTACTATTACAGGGATCATTTTCAAAGAAATCTTATCAAAGACAGCAAAGGACACATCTTTCCTGCCTTCAAAAACTGATGAAGGATTACACAATCATTAGATTTGTACATGCCTTTGGACATTGGATAATGCATTTGAAGGCAGTATTTTTCATCTTTTGGATGAAGCCATGGACTCTATGGACTTTATACTTGCTATACAAACGAAAAGCAACCACGTGAGGGCAGCAAAGGCGTGAATTCTGAAGCCAGCTTGCATTATTATCACAATAGTTTACTTGTACATTGTACAATGTGTCAAGGGTCTAGCTATATTTCAATCAGTGCACCAAAATATTTATTTTCGTCATTGATTGACAAATGATGGTGTTGGGAGGTCATTCCACCAAAGAGGTACAGTGAATGAACTGTTCAGTATATTTTGGCTTAAATGTCAAAATGTTACTAGTAAAAAAATCTTAATCTATCATAAATTTAACAGCTATTTATATATAAGCTTTTAAAGCTACATAGGTTTGCCAAACAGGCCGAGATTCCATCCGTCACCTTGGGGTCGTTGGGCTGGAACGACAAGTAGAGCTGTGTGTCATCGGTGTAGCAGAGGTAAGAAAACCTTTATGCTCGAATGATGGGTCCCAGTGATATCGTGTATATAAACAGAACAGAAGTGGTCCAAACACTGAGCCCTGAGGTACCCTTGTAAGTAGCTGATGTGACTCTTCAGGCTACCTTGAAATATCTACCTGAGAGATAGGACTTGAACCAGCCAAGCACAGTTCCTGTAATGGCTAGAGTAGTGTCCATGTGAGGACTGCAAAGGTGTGAATTTTGAAGCCAGCTTGTAATTTAGTCACAATAGTTTACTTGTAAACTACAATATTATTTTAAAATTTTTCTCCTCAATTTAGCATGCCAAATTCCCACTATTTAGTAGGTCCTCGTGGTGGTGGTGCGTGGTTGCCTCCATTTCTGAGATCGTCAATCTGCGCATCTTATCACGTGGCTCACTGTGCAAGACACCGCGGTGACTCACAGCATGTGGAGACTCATGTTATTCTCTGTGATTCACGGCAACTTGCCACACGCCCTATTGTGACTCCACCCTGCCTTGCAACCGGTCCAATTTGGTTGCTAAGGAGTCACTCAGCACACCCTGGATTCGTACTTGCATCTCCAGGGGTGTGGTAGTCAGCGGCAATACTCACTGAGTTAAATTTAGTTTTTGTGAATTGATTCAAAAAACTTTTTTCTTTTTAAATTTAAACCTTTGAAATTTTGGCTCAGACATTTCTGACATGGAAGCAGTCTGTGTTAATTAACCAAGTTGGATAAATAAATTGGTTTAAATTTCTTTTAATTGAAGTTTTAAGTTACCAAAATCTGTGAGGTCTCAATACAGATTAAAACCTTAATTTGTCTGATTTTACTATTTTCAAGCTAACATTATAATAAATTACAAACAATTTATAATATTAGAATGAAAAAAGTAAAACCAGAATGGGTAACCGTGTTGCAAGTAGTGGGAAACAAGCTAGGCAGAGGCCTGTACTTGAATATAGTTTATTGTATGTATTTATTTTGTTTGCAACAGAGGCTTACATAAAGATTGAAATGTCCATGTGTTAAATCTACTTAAAGGAATAGTTCATTCATTTGCATTGGATGAAGCTAAAAACATGGGATACTTTCCAAAAAATCTTAAATCATGTTCTGATGAAGAAAGAAACTCAGATACATCTTGAATGGCCTGATGGTGAGTAAATTATCAGCAAATCTTCATTTTTTGGTGAACTAAACCTTTAAATCAACTTAAAAAAAATACCTCTTAAAAAGATAAACACGGGTCAGTATTTGAATATATTATAATTTTGCTCACAATAGTGTATAGGCTCAAAGATTAATATAAAGAATAAATTCTCCTTTCGTTGTTTGTAAATACACTACACTGAACTACACTTCACTACACAGCCAATATATCATTATTATTGCTTTATAAGTTGATAATGAACTTATATATCCTCTTTAAATGACTTGATATTCTGTCCCACTCTACCTATATCACCCTTTCCCATTTTGCCCATATATCTCTGGGAAAGCGGGACAGAGGAAAAATAATTCTATAAATGTAAATATATTAACTATACACACTGTAAATCATAATATGTAAGTAAACTTTCACTTTTTCATAACTTTAAGATTTACCTTATATTTCTATTTAAAATGATTTATTATTGATTTTCTTTATCTGTTGAAAGATGGATTGAAAGTATGGATATAATGGGGATCAAGCTTAACTGTCCAACTTTACCCATATTCACCCTAATAGGTTTTTCAGATTTAGCCTAAACTACGCCTAATTCTGGGGCTGGCTAATCTGTGACCAATTGTTGGTTTAATGTATTTATACATTTATATTATTGTGGCAGGGTGGAGGGTGGGGCCGGGCCAGGCCATGCAGCACACCTGGCCCCTAATCAGGCTGATCAAGCCCGAGAGGGATAAAGGCGACCGGTGTCGGCAGCTCGAGAGTGTGAGAATTACGGGCAGCTGCTTGTAAAGGGTCTAAATTATGTTACATCATAGGTGTAATGGGAAAATTATACTGGGTTGCACAAAATATTAGCATTTGGAAACATTATGTTTTTGATCATTAATATTACTGTAATAATTATTAATATTTTTCCCACATTGAATTTAATATCAATTTAACAGATTTTCTAAAAATGATGCTCTTTATTTTATATCATATAAAATAGTTTATCTAACATAACTATAGTTCTTAATACAAAATTTGTAGGCACTCACATTGGTGCCTCTAATGCTTTATACATGACGACATGATAGTTCAGTCGAGCGATATATTGAGATTTTTGTATTGCTTTCTGCTTTTCTCAATACAGTTTGTTTCAAGGCAGAATCAAAACATGACACAATTATGGTAGCTGTTCAGAGTTCATCCACAACTTTTCCTTGTTCATCCATCAGAAGAAGGTGAGTATCAAAAGCAGAGCTGGTCTTTCTAGAAAATCTTGCATGAGCAAACACTTGTCACAACGAAGCTTTGAATAGGAACCAGTCTTTCCCCATCTCTTGCTTTATTTCATTCTCCCTGTGTGTATACCTGCTTGCTTGCTTTAACATGCAGATCATCTGAAACATAATGTACGAGAAATGAACTGATATTGTCCTTTATGACCAATACAGTTACTCATTAGTTTAATGTATAATTGTCCATAAACCAATACGCAAGACAAATTTTAATATATTTCTTCTTCTCGACACATGCAGTGATAACTAAAGGATTGTTAGACTACAAAAAAATCTGCATTATTGGTATTGTATTAACAATGGTAAAAAAAACAAAACAAGGACAATTATGAAAAAGTGGATTGTTTCCAAAAGAATATTTGGAACAAGATTTTGCCATTAATCATTGAGGAACCAATACATGATTAAGTAGAAAAGTGTGAATTTAGGCCAAAGCCAAACGGTCTATCTGTACAATGAGTGTTCTTGTCCAGTAATTCTTAAAAGTGCAAGGCATACTTCAATAGATTTAGATTTTATTTTGTTGACTTTAAAATAACAAAGTATAATGAATTAAATAAATGTTTCAGTTCTTAGAAGAATATATGAAGAGTGTTTTTCACCCACACAGTGTGCCATCATTTAATTGAAGTGATTTAATTCATAGGCTAATAATAATAATATTATTAATAATAATAATGATGTTGAATAATAATATCCACTGTTATATGATTTAAAAATAAACACATTTCTGCTTTGGTGTTGATGAAGGGTTGCTTGTACCTTATTTATGGGCCTGTGAAAAGGTTGCAAAACACTGTTCTAGTCTATTAAACCATTACATTACTAATTATCAGTGTTGGGTATTACTCAAAGAAAGAACTCAAAGGAAGTTGCTGATTACTTCTCTAAAAATAAATGAGATTACTTTGAAGATTACTTCATTAAAAAGTAATCACATTTTCACATTTCACATCACTACTTTTAAGTTACTTTCAAAAACACTTTTTATGGAAAAGTTTTTGTATTCCTCAACGATTTCAAAATAATGTCTATTTCATTGTCGCACACAAATCATTCCCTCATTTCCCCCTTACAATGACTTGATGGGGCTCCTTATATATTTCTCATAATGTTCTTGTTACATTGCTATTATGTTAGAAATATGTGTAATCCAAGTAACACACATAAAAGTAACTAACTTGATTACTTTGTAGCTACTTTGTAATCGGATTACACCCAATAATGCTGATTTCCCACTTCTAGAAAACAATGTATAATTAGGTAGAATGAATTAGTCAATTATTTTAGAGTCATGAGGAATTGAACACCTCCCCGTCAGCACTTTTATTGGCACATATAGAGCACATTTTGTGACCATCATTCCGAGCTCTCAACATAGATAAATCAGGACATTTAGGACATAAATCATGTCCATTCCAAATCAGTTCGACGACTGGCGGTCTCGGATGTCTCAATGGACTGTTTCGGAGCACAACGGGTTAAGAGCTGACTCTGCAGGCATCCGCCCTCCCTCCACCAGCCTCTTCCCCTCGGTTCACTTTACTGGGATTTAACAGGGGGGTTCTGTTATCAACAAGGCTGGCGCCCGGGACTTTTTCGGGATATGAACCAATAACTCATAACCGGATAGGCCTGCACATATCGAAGCAACAAAAACAAAGAGGAGAAACTTTGAAGCGCTCAAGTGAACGCCTGGTTTATTTGGAGCAGAATTCAAAACAATCCACATAAACACGCGGGGATGTCGAGGGGAGCACAACAACCTATAGCATCCCAAAGTTGGGACTTTTATATCTAGCAATGAGAGGTAAGGACACAAAGGACGTTGAAATGGAGACGAATTTGGTAACATAAGATTTCCAAAAATGACTCCAGTATTCCAGCTGAGTCACGCAACCGAATGTTGGGTTTCAACATGATCCTCTTTTGCCGCAAATACCGCATTATGAGGACGTGAACGCTGGTAGAGAGGGAGTTTAATGTCGTCCCAATAAAGCATCTGATTTGAAGCTTCTGATCTGACATATTACTGATTTAAAATGTTAAATCAAAACTATCAGGGTGTTGGGTTTCGGCCGGGATTGAATGTGAAGTGGACAAAGTAAACACATTTATCAAAAGACAGAGAAGTTAAGTTAGTAAACAAGAAGAACTTTAATTGTGTGTTTAAGGAGTTTATTAAGTAGTACTGTTATTATGCATGATTATATTTCTTTTTGTGTAAGTCACAGAGGGCTAATGCAACAAGCCACAATACAACTTTTCCTCAAATATGTATCTAGAAAGGTTTCCACTTTATTAATGTCTTCCTTTCGTTTTCCAGTTTGGATAGAATAGCGATAGGCCAACATAATCCATCCAAGCAAATCAATAGGCGGATTGTTGGCAATTTTGGGATTATCGGCATTGGCTGATATTTGTGCCTGCTTGGCAGATCAACGTTAGTTTTTGATACCCATTCTGTCACTTGTTTTAATCTACCAACAGCCTTGCCATTGAAAATGTTATTATTAATATTAATTTGAATATTAAATTGTATAATAAATGAGCAATTAGCCATCCTGTTCTCTAGATATTGGTACTGACCATCAATGTTGACTTTTTCATAATTTTTTAAATAGTGAGAGAAATTTATGGGGAAAATAATTGTGTATTGTGCACAGGTCCCAGCAGTCATGACTGCTTTTGAAATTCCAGCCTCTTTGTGAACCAACAGACTCACAACAGAAATGTGATGTTGAGCAGACTGGTGTTATTGATTGTCGCCTAAACCCAGTTTAGAGAGAGAGAGAGGCTGTGCAGTGTGATATGGGTTTCCTCATTGGTGTATTAGGCCTTGGACCTTGATGTGAGGTTGTACAATGTTTTTTTTTCTTTTCATATGCAGGGTTTAATCTTGTTTGAAGTTACAAATCAGTATAATTTTCGACATCTTTCCTTTTAAAAAATCAAATATACAGACAACGTTTGTCAGAAAGCAGTCATATATAATTATATTAGCTTGCTAGATGAACCCAATGTACTGTAATTGCACAAACTTAGGTTAGGGTCTTGTCAAAATCTCAAGACCAAAATATCTGACTGCAACTACTTCTATAGCTTTTAAGCTACATGCACAACAACATGTACCTTCAACCTGTTCTGAATTGGGTTGCTAATATATCTTTTCAAACTGATCATACTTAGGGTTTTCCTATAGTGGATGCTTAAAAATCCCCTTGATACCTTAGACTTCCATTTGAAATGTCAGACAGTAATTCCTCCTAGACCTACTGTAGAGCCTTTTTGCTATGTCTTCTAAACTATAGACTGTTTGTTCTGCCTTTTGTATGTAGATTTTTTTATATAACTGATTAGACTTATGGTTATCTCACTGATCAGACCATCCATCCATCCATACATCCATCCACCCACCCACCCACCCACCCACCATCCAGTTGCTTCTACCATCCATCCATCCATCCATCCATCCATCCATCCATCCATCCACCCACCCACCCACCCACCCACCATCCAGTTGCTTCTACCATCCATCCATCCATCCATCCATCCATCCATCCAGTTGCCTCTACCAACCATCCTTCCATCCATCTGATTTTGTGTCTTCCTACAGCTATAATACATTAACATTATTTATGTACTAGCAACTGCAAATGAAAACACGCATATGGCACACTGGCATGATTTCATTACGCCAATGGGATCTGTTGATTAATAATTCACAATCATGTTTCATGATTCTTCTACACTTGAAATGGTCAGTGGATATATGATGTAATGACAACAACAAAAAAATGGGTGTGTTTTAAAACGAGTGTGGTAGTATGTCATTTTCCTGCTTAGCTATTTGTTTTAGAGAATGGTTAATTTGAATAAGGAATGTAGCAACTCCTGCATCAGGTTGCTTGAGCTGGAATGTATTGTTTGTACAAGCCAGTTATTGACATGTGTGTATTTGATTAGTTGTGTCAATGACCAGAAGGATGTTCTAACAGCAGTTGGTTAACTTTGGTTGCAGTTTGTTATAGGGGATTACAGATATGTTCATATTTTTCTCTTTATAATTTGAAGTCTAGGTAGGCTGTATGCATAACACTAGAAGACATTTAAGCCACCGATAGAACACTGATTCATGTTGTGAAATTCACTCTCAAGTTTTTTTTTAGATTTTAATTTATTTTGTAGTTGTATGTTGAAGTTTTGTTGCTCTTTAAATTGAATTCTTTAAAAAAATATATATTTAAAGGAAAAGGCTATTCTGGGTTCAATACAAGATAAATTCAATCTATAGCATTTGTGGCATAATTTTGATTTCCACAAAAAAAAAATAATAATAATATTTGGACTAATCCCTCCTTTTTAAAAAAAAAAAAAAAAAAAAAAAAAAAGCAAAAATCGAGGTTACATTGAGGCACTTACAATAGAAGTGAATGGGGCCAATTTAGGAGGATTTAAAGGCCGAAATGTGAAACTTATAATTTTTTAAACTCAAACTTAAAGCACTTACATGAATTCTTCTGTTAAAACTTGTGTATTATTTGAGTTTGTTTAAATGGTTGTTTTGACAGCAGACTACTTAATTACCGGTAATCGGTTTGCGGCATTATTTCGTCATGGCATAGAAGTTGTAATACTGTATATAACTTTACTCAGAAAAGGTTAGAAAGCGATTTTATTACACAAAAATAATTTTAACATACATGTTGTTTACTTCATGTGGCTATTCTTTTGAAACAGTGAGCATTTAAGTGTATACGGATTGAAAAATTATACTCATTCACTTGGATTTTGTGTGCCTAAACTGGCGCCACACTAGCACACTCGGAATAGCTCGATTTCGATCCTCAGTCGATGGGCCTGTCACATTCACAGATAAAGAAAGGAGGATATGACTGCCTCTAGACTTTTTTCAGCACTTCACTATCATGTCCATTTTGTCCCAGCCAATCATCCTGGAGCTCGCCGAATGGGTGCCATGAAACATAATTTCATGGCACCCATTGCAATTTGTGCTTTATCGTCTGCGGTAGCACACAGAAAGAAGCGCGAAAGGTTTGGACAATACCAAATTTGCGGGGTCAGGGACAATATGGCTTTGCAATTCTCCAGTGTGAATTAGAGGTAAGAACATGCTCATAACAGTTGCTTAATACACACGTGAAAGTTTATTAATCGGTATTAGTAGACAGTTAAGGCATAAACCTTGAGTGACTCACACATGATCTCTAACCTACAAAATGAAGTAAATTTGGAAAAGGCTGTTTGTGTGTGTGTGTGAAAGGGGTTATTGATTACATATAAACAATCTTATACAAAATATTTGACCGTAGAATGTCCAATCTCAGTCAAATTATTTTATTTAAGTACAAGGAACATAAGTTAAATTATTATCATTAAGTACATTATCATAAATGCTATATCTATGATATAAATTAAAATATAATATCTAAATATATAAAACCATTATAATGTATAATATAATTTATACCCATCCTCATCGACTGTCAGCGATAAGTTTAAACAAGCCGGATGCCGGATGAAGTTTGTGAAGTGATTATTTTAGCACAGAGTCCTGAAGGTCAAGGGATTATTGACCTCTCGCTGGCAGCCGCTAATGTCGCCGTCCATTTGGCTGGTGATTATTTAAATGCTCACACCCTAAAAATCAGCATAAAACTTGGCTAACTATTTAAATTTTTAAAAGAAAAGGTGGAAAAAGTCAAAAATAATTTTTGTGAATCTATATTATGCCTCAAATACTGTCATTTGATTTGAACTTGTATTGAACCTGGATTATTCCTTTAAGGGCAGTAATTGTTAACCAGAAAAGGAAAGTGTTTCAAGACAAACTCTAATTTTGGCTTGACAAAGCTTTGTCTGACAGTTTAGGAAGCCTTGAAATTTGAAAGGTATTTACGGCTTATGTTCTTTGAATACTGACAAATCTAGATAGATAAAGTACTGTGTCTTGGGCAAAAGTCTTGGGCACATAAGATGTTTCACAACATGTTATTTATATCTTCAGCTTTAGTGTGTCCATAGGAAAAACACATCATCATGTCTAATCATTCCTTTTGCAAATAGATTAGAATAGAAGAACAGGGAGCCCTGCAACAGATGACATAACCCCAACAGAACCTCCCACTGAACATCGGGTCAGTCTGGGATTACATGAAGAGACAGAAGCAACTGAGACAGCTGAAATAGATAGAAGAACTGTGGAGAATTCTCCAAGAAGCTTGGAACATCCAATCTGCCAACAACCAAGAAAAACTGTGTCCAGGTGTACGAAGGAGAATTGGTGCTGTTTTGAAGGCAAAGGTGGTCACAGTAAATATTGATTTAGCTTTTTCTTTTAGGTTTACTGGAATTTGTATAATGTTAGTTGATAAAAGAAAACTATTTATGGAATTTTTTTTGAAGACATCTTCACTATGCAAAATTTTTCACAAGTGCCTAAAACGTTTGAACAGTACTGTAGATAGATAGATAGATATAGATAGCATAAAAGTAATCTAAAGACTCCAGTGGATTAATCTATGTCTTCTGAAGCGATGCAATCACTTTGGATAAGAAACAGATCAAAATTTCAATACTTTTACTGTAAATCTCCACTTTAACTTTCACTTTCAGAATGTGTAATGGGAGATTTGTAGTAAAAAAAAAAAAAAAAACCTTAAATATGAATCTGTGTCTCACCCACACCTGTCATATAGCTTCTGAAGACATGGATTAAACCACTGGAATCTGAAATATTCTTCTAAAAATCTTAATTTGTGTTCAGCGGAAGAAAGAAAGTCATACATATCTGGGATGGCATGAGGGCGAGTAAATGATGAGAGAATGTTCATTTTTGGGTGAACTATTCCTTTAAAATGACAATAAAAGAAAATAAACACAAAAATAGAAGAAACAATTTACTGAAATGTTTCTTTCCCCCCAGATGTATAAGCATTTGAACACATACTATATCATGATTGTACTATACTATAATTCTATTTAATCATTTTTTTAAGTAGTTTTATGGTAATAAGGTTTATAGTAGTAGTATAGTATTTTATTTCCATCAATATACTATAAAATGTTTAAATTTTACTGAAATAAAGGCAACTAAATGTAAGCCGTAGTAGTATAGATGGAAAACTAAACCTCTTCCCTTTTGTTACCTCCAACTTCCCTTTTTGTTACCTTTGGTGGCATATAATCACCTACATGTGCTGCTTCTTTTTTTCTCAATTTAAAAAAAAAATGTTCCTTATCACAGACTCATCTCTTTCTTAGTAGATGCTAAGCAGTATAGATAGATCTTCTGATACACCGACAGACAGACATTAGATAGATCGATCGATAGATAGATAGAAAGAAAGATAGATTCTCAGCTGGTGCTTATTTCTTTTAAGAAATGTTGACTGCAGTTATGCGTTATGTTGCAGAGTGAAGCCAAAGCATTTCCTTTGATTTCTGTATCAAAAGGACTAACATGTCAGCTGTCAGACAGTAGGTATACATAAATGGAAAGCAGGCAAATTCTTTGGAATTGCAGGTATTTTTTCCAAAGAATTCCTGGGCTTTTGTTTTAACATTGGAGGATGTTGGACAGAGATCCCATGCTGGACACTTATTGGCTGATTTTCCTTCACTGTCTATCTGGTCCAAATCATCAATTTTAAAGTTTTTTAAATTTAACATTAACTATGATATTCATAAATTGGTACAGATTATATTTGTCTACAAAACAAATTTCAAGCATTTAAGCAGAAGCTTATAGATGCAAAGTCTTTAGATAAATTGAAGATCACATGAAACCTATATTCAGTCATAGGTGTCCAACCTATTGACTATTGTTTGTACCTTTCTTTGCTCCAGGTTAACAAAGCTGTAGATTGGTTGAAGATTGCTGACCATTGCGTCTTTGTTACAAACATTGCATAGAACAGAGCCCTACTGTCTAAAATCACCAAACCCCTTTTAACATAAACTGAAGGGCAACCCATCTTCATCATCCCACACCTAAAGTCACAATGACGACCTCATCATTACGGCGCCAGGTAAAGAACATTGTAAACAACTACACAGATGCAGAGGTCAAGGTCAGGGAGGCAACCTCCAATGACCCATGGGGTCCTCCTACCTCGCTCATGATGGAAATAGCAGACCTAACCTTCAATGTGGTGGCTTTAACCGAGGTCATGGGAATAATCTGGAAGAGACTCAATGATCACGGCAAGAACTGGCGGCATGTGTACAAGGCGCTCACTCTACTGGACTATTTGATCAAGACTGGATCAGAGCGAGTGGCACAGCAGTGCAAGGAGAACATTTACGCCATCCAGACTCTGCGGGATTTTCAGTACATTGACAAGGATGGTCAGGACCAGGGCATGAATGTGCGGGAAAAGTCCAAGCAGTTGGTGTCTCTGCTGAGGAATGATGAGCGGCTCAAGCAAGAGAGATCCCAGGCACACAAGACCCGTGAGCGCATGATGGGAACCAGCAGTGCAGTGGGCTTTGGATCTTTACCCCCTCCTTATTCAGGACGCCGCACCAGTCAGCCCAGCATGGCAGCACTGTATGGTGAAGATTATGGCAGATCTAGGGGCTCACCGTCTTCGTTTAACTGTGAGTGTGACTGTTCTTACTATTTGTGAATGACCTTGCTCACCCTTGTTTACCCTGTTGAAAAGTCCAGGTTAAGGGTCGTTCAGATTGAACACATTCCTATATTTAAAAAACTATATGCAGCGCAATGAATGAACAGAATGCAGGTGTCTCTAGACGCATTTCTAAAAGTTGAGTTCTTTGTAACATGACAGAGCGTCTTAAAACACTGCAGTTCTGTGCGAAAGCATGTCCAAAGGTGTAAAAAACGGACGCAAATACATGTTCATATGACCGGCCCTTTAGACTGTCAGGAATTTGCATATTGGGCAAGGTTTGTTTAGGCTGGTTAGATGTAGTGCTATTTAAATGAAACTGGACAAACTCCATGATCTTTCTGGTGAAGCTGGTTGACCAAGAAAGTCTTACCTGTTATACTAGTCAAGATGTCTTGGGACCAGCATCCAAAACACAACACATGCTGGTCTTTTCAGCAGGGTAGTCACTTTCTTTTTGGATTGGGAATTGGTTTTATAATCAGTCAGCTGTTGAAATTTGCTAACCCAGGCTATGAGTATTCTAAAAGAAACATGTGTACATACTAAACCGAGAGACAAAGTAGCCCACTCTTAGCTCATAATAAGCATTCTGCATTTTTCTAATTTTTGTAAACGTGTGATTCCCACACATGCTTTCTCAAGTGAAAACCTTTGATGTGGATTTGGATGACTCCAGGTAAGCGTTTACAGGAAAAGTCTTTTATTTTGAAGCTGTAAAAACATGAGGTTTTGGTGCTTCATGGCCTTGTATTTAGAATACATTACTGACCTTGAGTAATCTAATGGAATACATTACAAATAACATTTTACAGCATGTATTCTGTTATCTGTAGTGGAATACATTTAAAAAGTAACCCTCCCAACCCTGGTCGTATCCTCAATTTCACAAGCTAAAATGATTGGATTGACAGTAGAATGTATAGGAAAGGATTCATCAATATAAAAAAGAATATGGAAACAACACAGGACCTGGTTGGGTTTGATAAGTCAACAGGACAAGGCCTTTGTAATTTTGAAGTGGTAAAAACATCAGGTTTTGGTGTTTCATGGACATTGTCTCCAAAATGTGTAACTCTTTATGTTCTTGTCCCCAACAGAGCACAACAATGATCATCACTTTTCAAAAGTATTTTTTCCCATTAATTTTCTCCATAAGCATTTCTTCAATCAAATTATAAGTTAAGGCTTGAACGAAAACCAACCAGCTTCGAGGTGAATCACAACAAAATTAAAGTCGGAGTAAAGAAAAATATACTGTGTCTGTGTACTTACATTCTTATTTAAGGGACTGACTCATACCATGTGGCATTGCATGTAGAGCTGGGCGATAGGGTGATCGATGTAATAGAATATCGATGATTTCTCACAATTTCTGATGCCGATTGGAACAGTTATTGACTGACGATGATCGCCAATATCGGGAAATGACAAAACCATTGAGCTGTGAATTTGTCAAATACACTCACCTAAAGGATTATTAGGAACACCATACTAATACTGTGTTTGACCCCCTTTCGCCTTCAGAACTGCCTTAATTCTACGTGGCATTGATTCAACAAGGTGCTGAAAGCATTCTTTAGAAATGTTGGCCCATATTGATAGGATAGCATCTTGCAGTTGATGGAGATTTGTGGGATGCACATTCAGGGCACGAAGCTCCCGTTCCACCACATCCCAAAGATGCTCTATTGGGTTGAGATCTGGTGACTGTGGGGGCCATTTTAGTACAGTGAACTCATTGTCATGTTCAAGAAACCAATTTGAAATGATTCGAGCTTTGTGACATGGTGCATTTTCCTGCTGGAAGTAGCCATCAGAGGATGGGTACATGGTGGCCATAAAGGGATGGACATGGTCAGAAACAATGCTCAGGTAGGCCGTGGCATTTAAACAATGCCCAATTGGCACTAAGGGGCCTAAAGTGTGCCAAGAAAACATCCCCCACACCATTACACCACCACCACCAGCCTGCACAGTGGTAACAAGGCATGATGGATCCATGTTCTCATTCTGTTTACACCAAATTCTGACTCTAACATCTGAATGTCTCAACAGAAATCGAGACTCATCAGACCAGGCAACATTTTTCCAGTCTTCAACTGTCCAATTTTGGTGAGCTCTTGCAAATTGTAGCCTCTTTTTCCTATTTGTAGTGGAGATGAGTGGTACCCGGTGGGGTCTTCTGCTGTTGTAGCCCATCCGCCTCAAGGTTGTGCGTGTTGTGGCTTCACAAATGCTTTGCTGCATACCTCGGTTGTAACGAGTGGTTATTTCAGTCAAAGTTACTCTTCTATCAGCTTGAATCAGTCGGCCCATTCTCCTCTGACCTCTAGCATCAACAAGGCATTTTCGCCTTTTTTCGACTGCCGCATACTGGATGTTTTTCCCTTTTCACACCATTCTTTGTAAACCCTAGAAATGGTTGTGCGTGAAAATCCCAGTAACTGAGCAGATTGTGAAATACTCAGACCGGCCCATCTGGCACCAACAACCATGCCATGCTCAAAATTGCTTAAATCACCTTTCTTTCCCATTCTGACATTCAGTTTGGAGTTCAGGAGATTGTCTTGACCAGGACCACACCCCTAAATGCATTGAAGCAACTGCCATGTGATTGGTTGATTAGATAATTGCATTAATGAGAAATTGAACAGGTGTTCCTAATAATCCTTTAGGTGAGTGTATATGATATATATTTAACCATAGGCTAGTTATCATGCACATTCGTTTGTAGATACTAATCAAAATATTAAAACGTTAAAAGCATTATGGATTGAAGAAGACGGTTATGTCCATTTTCACTGCCGACATGTTCTCTGAATAGCATTTTCCCATTATAACCTACACTTTAGAGTCAGACATGGCTTGTAAGAAATACGCTATGGCTTAGCAATTATATCAAAAACATCACATAAATTAGACAATTTATTATTAAGGAAATACAGCCTGTCAGGAAAAGACATTACTATGAAATATCATTAAAGCAAAAATAATGAAAGTGAAAACTTTGTGATCTTTAAAATTTTTTATTTTTTTTTCAAAGGTTATTTTGAAAACCCATTGCTTTGTGAGGAGGTGCTGATTTCAATGGATTAAGACCAAAGCCAAGGGAAAATGTTCAAAGTTATACCCATGGAACAGCTGAGTTTGATTTTATAGGGGAGTGAGAGCTCCTCTGATAAGCTTTGGTTGTCCTTTCTCGATTATATTCCAGTTTATCATTGCAGACTCATTAAGAAGAGGGTTTCCTACATTTGTTTTGCAGTCCCCAGATGGCCCTCGAGTTGGGTAAAATTTCCTTATGTTATGTTTAAAAGAGATTGCAATGTTGATTGCTAATTTAGATTTTTATTAAATGAAATCACACTTGACTGGTGGCTTCTAAAGAAACATATTTCATATCTTAACAAACTCAGTGCACTTAATAAGTTTAGTGTAGGCCTATATGGATAGGTTTATATATTTTTGTTAATTATCAATTTCTCTATGGAGAAAATTAATGGTAATAATTTTTTATTTCTGGGACATGACAGTTGCACTCTGTTTCATAAGTTTACGCTTATCAAGATCGGCTTGAATGTATGCTGTCACTAATCATGTGATGCATGTGTAACCTTGGATCTGATATGCATCTACATTATTCCTATGTTCTGTTTGTTACTCCAGTTTAAAGCTCTTTTGCAATATATTGTCCTGAGTCCTCACTCTTGAGAGCCCGGAAACACCACTGATCTTTGATAAAAGGCCAATGGTAATTCGCAAGGGGTATTTGCATGCCCCTCCCCCGGACATACGGGTGTAAAAGGAGGGGATGTGCCCAGCCTACCGCTCATTTGGTTTTGTGCTGAGGAGCAGAGAATAAGGTCCCAGCCATTTCAGTGGTTTTTCAGCGTTGTGGCAGGAGGGACACAAAATCGCATTCCCTCCATCAGGGAACGGAGGATACGAAAGTAACCAGGACATTCCCTATATGTCACACCCTGCCCAGAGAGGGGGTGGGGGGGGGGATTAAGTGGAAATACATCACATTGACTTGCCAAGGCTAATCAGAAGTATGTCATGTGGAGAAGTCCCATGATAGGTCCTAGGAAGCTCTACGAGCATGGAGACTGGGGCATGAGGGGTCTCTGCCCAAGGAAGACGCAGTTTGCCAACCAAGAAAAGTTTTTCAGTGGAAAATTCATCACAAGGAGTTACCTATAGGGAACTAGCGCATGCGGAGCACCTGTCTCAGCACGGGGTGTAGTTAGCACAAGTACTGGGCTGGCAGTGAATTTATCAGCAAACTCATCTGCCGCAGGGCTAGGAGGAAATCAACCAGGGAACACGATTGTGCACACTGCTGGGAATCAACAACGCACATCTTCAGCTCGAGGGAGATGAAAGGTGCTAGATGGAAGCGGTATACCCGGCCAGTCGATCCCATGAGAGTAGCCCGGACTGAATTCCAGGCACATTTCGCTGAGAGAGAGAACGCTTGAAGGTGCCCAACCCTCTTGATGGAGGTGAGCGCCATCAGGAGGGCAGTTTTCAAGGAGAGTGCCTTAAGCTCTACTGACTCAAGGGGCTCAAAGGGAGCCCCGCGCAGGCCTTGCAGGACTACGGAGAGGTCCTATGAAGGGACGAGGCCAGACATGGGGGTTCCAGAGGTCTGGTTGCAGGTGCCAGACGGTGCCTCATCCCTGAGAAAGAAGGTCCTTCCTCAGGAAAATTTGCCAGGGAGGGCCTGCCACGAGGAGCATGAGGTCCGAGAACCAAGTCTGTGTGGGCCAGTAGGGGGCTACTAGGGTGACCTGCTCCTCATCCTCCCTGACCTTGCACAGGGTCTGTGCAAGTAGGCTCACTGGGGGAAATGGATACTTGCATAGTCCAGGTGGCCAGCTGTGTGCCAGCGCGTCTATGCCGAGGGGGGCCTCGGTCAGGGCGTACAAGAGGGGGCAATGGGAGGATTCTGAGGAGGTGAACAGGTCTACCTGTGCCTGCCTGTATCGACTCCAAATTAGCTGGACCACCTGAAGGTGGAGTCTTCACTCACCCTTGCGGGTGACCTGACGTGACTGTGCGTCCACCGTGGTGTTGAGGCTCGCGGTGATTTGAGGTGCTGCTGACTCCAGAAAAGGAGATGGCGGGCGAGTTGTGACATGCGAGGGGAGCGTAACCCCGCACCCCAAGGTTTTCCCAAGGGCTAAAGAGACGGCGACAGATCGGCATGATGGCCACGCGATGTGTGCCGTGGCACCATGCCCATCTCGGGACTCGAGTCCAGAGCCAGTGCTGAAGCAGTCTCATATGCATCAACCTGAGCGGTATGGCCACCGCCGAGGACGCCATATGCCCCAGGAGCCTCTGAAATAGTTTCAGTGGAACCGCGATCCTCTGTCTGAACACCTTCAGAAAGGCCAGCACCGACTGGGCATGCTCGTTCATGAGGCATGACGTTATCGAGACTGAGTCCTACTCCAAACCGAGAAAAGAGATCCTCTGTATCAGGAGGAGCTCGCTCTTTTCCCAGTTGACCCAAAGCCCTAGCCGGCTGAAGTGTGTGAGCACCAGGTTCCTTTCAGGGCCGCATTGACGTCTTCTTCCTAGCGGCCGGCCGTGAGACAGGTGGCGTCTGCATGCTGTGTGAACACCCGGTGCAGCCACAGGGGGACACCCTTGGCGACTAGCAGATGGGGTGTGGGATCTTGAGCTGCGCCGGGGAAGGATATGTTGTATGGCCTCTGGCTGCTGCTTCACTGCCGAGAACTGCTGGGCTAAGTCCTTGACATGTCGACGAATAGGCCAACCTGGGAGGTGGGTGCGTTCAGGAACCGTGTCTTGTTAGCCTTGCACATCTCGACCAGGTTCAGCCACAGGTGGCGCTCCTAGACCAACAGCGTGGACATAGTCTGCCCAAGAGACCGCGTGCCCGAAGAGCAAGCACCGCGAGCGCCTTATTCACTTGGGGCATCACCGAGTAGCCCCTGGCCGCCCCGCCATCGAGGGTAGTGAGAGCGGGGGAGCTGAGAGATCAAGACCGGGCCCACGAACACGTCAGCTACTCGTGCACTTCCGGGATAATGGGCACTGGGTCGGGGCGCGTCTGTGAGTGGTGCTGTGAGCCCAGTTACCAATCAACCAGCCACGAGGGTTTAGGGGAGAGACTTAAAAAAGACTTTCCGACGTGTGCTGGTCTTTTAGGAATATATTCTCTTTTGCGAGGGAAAACTGCTGTTTTGGAATATATTCTCTTTTAGATCTGCTGAAGTGCCCAGGGGCGATCTCTGCAGTGCACTAGTGCAGAGAGGGGAGAAAGCCGCTGTAATGCGCAGTAAGGATCCAGCAGCGGTGAGGGATGGAAATCACTTGCACAGCTTAAACCATCGACTGTTTTGCTCCAAAGAGAAAATCTAATGAGCGGTATGTACATCCCCTCCTTTTATACCCGTATGTCAGGGGAGGGGCATGCAAATACTACTGGCCTTTCCCATTGGCCTTTTATCAAAGATCAGAGGTGTTTCTGGGCTCTCAAGAGTGACCCCTAGTGTCACTACATCGACACAACATCAAGTGAGTGATAGATAGGGAACTTTGCTAAGGTTGATTAGTTGTATATTTTATAGATATACACTACCGTTCAAAAGTTTGGGGTCACATTGAAATGTCCTTATTTTTGAAGGAAAAGCACTGTACTTTTCAATGAAGACAACTTTAAACTAGTCTTAACTTTGAAGAAATACACTCTATACATTGCTAATGTGGTAAATGACTATTCTAGCTGCAAATGTCTGGGTTTTTGGTGCAATATGTACATAGGTGTATAGAGGCCCATTTCCAGCAACTATCACTCCAGTGTTCTAATGGTACAATGTGTTTGCTCATTGGCTCAGAAGGCTAATTGATGATTAGAAAACCCTTGTGCAATCATGTTCACACATCTGAAAACAGTTTAGGTCGTTACAGAAGCTACAAAACTGACCTTCCTTTGAGCAGATTGAGTTTCTGGAGCATCACATTTGTGGGGTCAATTAAACGCTCAAAATGGCCAGAAAAAGAGAACTTTCATCTGAAACTCGACAGTCTATTCTTGTCCTTAGAAATGAAGGCTATTCCATGCGAGACATTGCTAAGAAATTGAAGATTTCCTACAACGGTGTGTACTACTCCCTTCAGAGGACAGCACAAACAGGCTCTAACCAGAGTAGAAAAAGAAGTGGGAGGCCGCGTTGCACAACTGAGCAAGAAGATAAGTACATTAGAGTCTCTAGTTTGAGAAACAGACGCCTCACAGGTCCCCAACTGGCATCTTCATTAAATAGTACCCGCAAAACACCAGTGTCAACATGTACAGTGAAGAGGCGGCTGCGGGATTCTGGGCTTCAGGGCAGAGTGGCAAAGAAAAAGCCATATCTGAGACTGGCCAATAAAAGAAAAAGATTAAGATGGGCAAAAGAACACAGACATTGGACAGAGGAAGACTGGAAAAAAGTGTTGTGGACAGATGAATCCAAGTTTGAGGTGTTTGGATCACAAAGAAGAACGTTTGTGAGACGCAGAACAAATGAAAAGATGCTGGAAGAATGCCTGACGCCATCTGTTAAGCATGGTGGAGGTAATATAATGGTCTGGGGTTGCTTTGGTGCTGGTAAGGTGGGAGATTTGTACAGGGTAAAAGGGATTCTGAATAAGGAAGGCTATCACTCCATTTTGTAACGCCATGCCATACCCAGTGGACAGCGCTTGATTGGAGCCAATTTCATCCTACAACAGGACAATGACCCTAAACACACCTCCAAATTGTGCAAGAACTATTTAGAGCAGAAGCAGGCAGCTGGTATTCTATAGGTAATGGAGTGGCCAGCGCAGTCACCAGATCTGAACCCCATTGAGCTGTTGTGGGAGCAGCTTGACCGTATGGTACGCAAGAAGTGCCCATCCAACCAATCCAACTTGTGGGAGCTGCCTTTGGAAGCGTGGGGTGCAATTTCTCCAGATTACCTCAACAAATTAACAGCTAGAATGCCAAAGGTCTGCAATGCTGTAATTGCTGCAAATGGAGGATTCTTTGACGAAAGCAAAGTTTGATGTAAAAAAAATCTTATTTCAAATACAAATCATTATTTCTAACCTTGTCAATGTCTTGACTCTATTTTCTATTCATTTCACAACGTATGGTGGTGAATAAGTGTGACTTTTCAGGAAAACACAAAATTGTTTGGGTGACCCCAAACTTTTGAACGGTAGTGTATATATATGTATATATATATATATATATATATATATATATATATATATATATATATATATATATTTTTTTTTTTTTTTTAAATAGATAGCATGAAAATTTTGGGAAATAATCCTAATCAAAAAGGATCATAGATTTGTATTTTACATACTTTAGGCTATCCATAAACGTATAAGATAGCTGAATTTATTTATATATTTTAAAGGAGCCCTATTATGCCCCTGTTTACAAGATGTAATATAAGTCTCAGGTGTCCCCAGTATGTGTCTGTGAAGTTTCAGCTCAAAATACCCCACAGATAATTTATTATACCACGTTATAAATGCCTCTTTTGCCTCTATTTTCATGTGTATCTCTTTAAATGCAAATGAGCTGCTGCTCCCCACCTCCGAAATAGCTCTGGTCTCTGTGAATAAAATCAGAGACAATGGTAACTTTAGCTGCATTAGCTGTGGAATCAGCTAACAAGGACATCCGGAAAGGCGATTTGCATACATTCACAAAATATAAAGTGTGATACTTACATCTTCAGGATATAAAGCTGGAACACGAACAGTTTGTACTGATCCATGCTTGAGAATATATATATTTTTAAAATCCTGCTTTATATTGACACTCATTCACAAAGCAGTCTGGTGTAAAATGATTTGCACAAACGTAAACACATTTTTGTATGTTTTGGGCCATATTTCCTTCAAAAACATGATTTGTCCACTGCATCTTCAGTGGCTCTGATGCCGGGCGTACATGAAGACTCATATGTTCACTTTTACAGCCAACAACAGAGCACTTATGATGCTTACGAAGATGAGACATTATTCTTCTCACTGTATCTGCTCCAGTGTGGAAAAAATGTCGGACTGGTTGTAGATCACTCAAGGGAGGATCTATGATAATAGGGTGGAGTCCGTCACCAGTCGTGGGTGAGGCCTGCTCTAATGTGACATCTCTTTAGAGCAGAAATGAAAACCATTCATTTTGACACATTGTTTTTGACTAATAGAAATATAAGAAAGAGGAGTAGGTGGACTTTTAACATTGTAGGGTGGTTGTGTACATACACTGCCGATTCACATTTATGTACATATTTTGCATAATTGGTCCCCTTTAATCTTAGTTGTCAGAATTAAGCATTAACACATTCAATTAATAAAAAATTGTAACTTGTAAATTTTTCTTAATTGTGATATACCGTTGATACAGTGTATATGATGTTAAATTCCATTTTTTTCATAATTCACGATTAATCATGATTAATTACAAAAAATATGCAATTAATAGCGAAATTATGCAATTCATTAATGTTATTGACTGACAGCACTATTTGAAACCCAATCTTTACTAGCCTAAAACCTGACTCTTCTAACAGAAGACATATTCAAAGAAAATGTAAAATGGACAATAAAACATATCTTAGAACATAGAAGTTTCATTTCTATGGTAAAAGGCAAATCCTGCCTTTGATTTTACAGTTTGGTTTCACTTAACCAACATTAGACCCACATTTTTTACATGATGCCAGGGATTTTGGGAAAGTACCGAATTTTATTGTTATGCATTTCCGTAGGCTGTGCAAGCTTTATTAAGGTGTTAGTGGGCACTGTTAACAGGGCCAGAATATCATGATTAGCCTAAATTAATGTTGTGATTTGTGCAACAGAGGTGCCAATGTTAATGTGGAGTTGGCCAAACATCCCCACTAATGCATTCCAGGCCAGACATTGGCTTTCAGTAGCACTGTAGTGTAAGTAATCGAAACTGGAAAACTGAATGGTAACATTTTCTGGTCCTTTCCCCTTCTCTAGACTAGAGATGTTTTGTCCGAGGAGGCAAGGGTGGCAGTACCAAATATATTCAGATGAGATTATTAATCTAAAAAAAAAAAAAAATGAAACAAAACACTGAATGTGTAAAGCACACGTCCAGTCCTCACTCCCAAGGCGTTAAATACTGATGCTTGTGCAAGAGCCCTGCACGTAAAAATACAGACACCAAAAATTATGATGTACACCCCATCACCACCCCTCCCCTCCTCTACTGCTCCACACAGACACCCCATTGTTTCAAAAGCAGAGTCAAGGGGTACTTGCTGAAAAGAATGCAATCACAGCCTGGGCATGGAACAACAGCGATTTTGATACTTGTTTAGCATTCGGTGGCGGTGCCAGTCCTTTCTCTTCCAAACCAAGAGGTTAAATCAAGCATTTTCTCTTCTCTTTCTCCCAGCCTCCTCTTCCTCCCCTCATCTGGCTCCTGATCTGGAGTGCGCCCGGCCGCAGACAAGCGGAGAGGAGGAGCTTCAGCTGCAGCTGGCCTTGGCCATGAGCCGAGAGGAGAGTGAGAAGGTGAGGTTCACACAAAGCACACACACACACACATTAGGCACTCTTGCTCTTAACTGGATCAGCATCAACTGTTTTCAACTAGTTTTGTATCAGGACCCAGATTTTACATTGGACATCAAGTGGAAATCTAACGTGAAATCAAATGTTTTACAGTACAAAAGTAAACAAAAATATTCTTAAAATCAAAATGGTTAATATTATTACTAGGGCTGTTAATCGATTACAAATTTGTATCTAATTAATTACATTAATTAATCACAATGAATCACATACAGTATATCAATATTTGCAGAGAAAGGCCCCCATTAAAACCACCTACCTAATATTGTTTAGGTCCCCCTTGTGCCATCAAAAGCGCCAACCCGCATCTCAAAATATATTCTGTTCTTCTCACTACAATTGTACAGAGCAGTTATCTGAGACTTTGTCAGTTCAAACCAGTCTAGCCATTCTCTGTTGACCTCTCATCAACAAGGAGTTTCCATCCTTAGAAAAGTTTTTTTTTTTTTTAAATTTATGTTTTTTGTTTTGTTTTTGGCACCATTCGGAGTAAATTCTAGAGACTGTTGTGTGAGAAAATCCCAGGAGATCAGCAGTTACAGAAATACTTAAACCAGCCTGTCTGGCACCAACAATCATCCATGCGAATATCTAATCAGCCAATCGTGTGGCAGCAGTGCAATGCATAAAACCATGCAGGAGCTTCAGTTAATGAGCATCAACCATCAGAATGGGGAAAAATGTGATCTCAGTGATTTGGACCATGGCATGATTATTGGTGCAAGATGGGCTGGTTAACACATTATTTTATTCAAAGTGCTGGCACACATGAGGATCTGACAGAGCTCTATCTTCTCAAAATTTTAATTTGTGTTCTGAAGAATAAAGACAGTCATACACATCTGGGATGGCATCAGTGAATAATGAGATCATTTTTGGGTGAACTAATCCTTTAAGAACAAACTATAAACAACTGTATGAAAGAATTTGGCCTGCAGGCTGTTTGAGACCCTATGTTTTAGTATACTATATGTGCTTTATGGAGTTCATTCCCTTCAATTAGGGGTTTGTAACAAGCGTTACAAAGCTAACAACCTACATATAGGTGTGTCCAGAAATGCACAGTCATTATCTGACAGTGTTTGGGGCTGCATTAGCAGGATCTTCTCCATCACTCCATCACTGTGATTTCACTGATAATGCAGGTCTGAGTGAAGCTACAATGACTGTTAATGTTTTACTGGACTGATGTATTGATCCAGTGCTCTTAAGTCAGGCTGAGTGGCTCTCTCATTATACTGATGATGAGGGGATATATGGGGTGTGTGTTTGTGTGTGTGTGTGTGTGTGTGTGTGTTAGGTAGAATGCATTGTACAGAACTTCAGTGCTCTTCAGAAATGTACCATAATCTTTGAGTGTCATAATTTAATGCTTTATAAATACAAAATATATACATTTTACAAATCAAATCTAGTTAAAACATCAAGCATTTGTTATCATTTAAGTTTAGGCATCCTTCATTTAGCATGGTTTATTTAGGAATATTGTCAGAGTAGTTATTTTCATGTTTGCTATGATTTTGCTGTATTGCTATAATGAGCTGTTTTGGTTACTGCAGAACACAAAAAAGGAGATATTTTAAAGAATGCTGAAATTGCTGGTATCAGTACAATAACAGTTGATAGTGACTCACTTTAAAGCTTAAAAACACAAAAAAGTGCCATAAAAGTAATCCATGAGAATCGTGCATAATATTCCAAGTCTTCTGAAAGCATTTGAGAGTCATTCACTCCGCACCTCAAGTCATACACTCCGCACCTCAAGTCATTCACTCCGCATCTCAAGTCATACACTCCGTACCTTAAGTCATACAGTCCTCACCTCAAGTCATTCACTCCTCACCTAAAGTCATTCACTCCCCACCTCAAGTCATACACTCCTCACCTCAAGTCTTTCACTCCGCACCTCAAGTCGTTCACTCCGCACCTCAAGTCGTTCACTCTGTACCTCAATTCATTCACTCCTCACCTCAAGTCATTCACTCCTCACCTCAAGTGTTTCACTCCGCACCTCAAGTCATTCACTCCGTACCTCAAGTCATTCACTCCTCACCTCAAGTCATTCACACCTCACCTCAAGTCATTCACTCCGCACCTCAAGTCATACACTCCGTACCTCAAGTCTTTCACTCCGCACCTCAAGTCGTTCACTCCGCACCTCAAGTCGTTCACTCCTCACCTCAAGTCGTTCACTCCTCACCTCAAGTCGTTCACTCCCCACCTCAAGTCATACACTCCGCACCTCAAGTCATTCACTCCGCACCTCAAGTCATTCACTCCGCACCTCAAGTCTTTCACTCCGCACCTCAAGTCATACACTCCGTACCTCAAGTCATACACTCCGCACCTCAAGTCATTCACTCCGCACCTCAAGTCATACACTCCGCACCTCAAGTCATACACTCCGCACCTCAAGTCATTCACTCCGCACCTCAAGTCATACACTCCGTACCTCAAGTCATTCATTCCGCACCTCAAGTCATACACTCCGTACCTCAAGTCATACACTCCGCACCTCAAGTCATTCACTCCGCACCTCAAGTCATACACTCCGTACCTTAAGTCATACACTCCTCACCTCAAGTCATTCACTCCTCACCTCAAGTCATTCACTCCCCACCTCAAGTCATACACTCCTCACCTCAAGTCTTTCACTCCGCACCTCAAGTCTTTCACTCCGCACCTCAAGTCGTTCACTCCGCTCCTCAAGTCATTCACTCCGTACCTCAATTCATTCACTCCTCACCTCAAGTCATTCACTCCTCACCTCAAGTGTTTCACTCCGCACCTCAAGTCATACACTCCGCACCTCAAGTCATTCACTCCGTACCTCAAGTCATTCACTCCTCACCTCAAGTCATTCACTCCTCACCTCAAGTCATTCACTCCTCACCTCAAGTCATTCACTCCGCACCTCAAGTCATACACTCCGTACCTCAAGTCTTTCACTCCGCACCTCAAGTCGTTCACTCCGCACCTCAAGTCATTCACTCCGCACCTCAAGTCATTCACTCCGCACCTCAAGTCATACACTCCGTACCTCAAGTCTTTCACTCCGCACCTCAAGTCTTTCACTCCGCACCTCAAGTCTTTCACTCCTCACCTCAAGTCATTCACTCCTGTCACGACTACCTGGCTCACAGTAGCAGTGACATAGGGGAGACCACACCGTTAGTTACTTTAAATCAAAAATAGTTTATTTAAACATTAAATAATACGATGAAATCATAATTTAAATCAAGAAATGTATAAAGTCAGTAAGTGAGAAGCAAGAGGAAACTAATCAAAGTGTAGTGCAAATCAGTAAAGTGTAGACTCTGTGTAATGCAAACAAAACAAAAAGAGTAAAATTGCTGCTGCCAGCCTGAAGGCCCCTGCAGTGCCGAGACGCGCAAAGCAGATCCGAGAGCCCCAGACAACTGGCAGGAGAGGTTTTTAAACAGTCCCACCAATCAGCTGCTGTCAGATCGACCAAAAACCACCAGCTCCCTCTTCAGACTGGGAGGAGAGAAACGGCCCAACACATTCTGTCCAATGGTGGAGTGAGCACACCTAGCACGGCAAAGCCGGGCGTGACATCACTCCCTCCACAAAACAGAGACCCATATGGGACTCTGTAGTTTTACATTCTACTCATTACACCATTTCCCATAATCAATACTAAAAAACAAAAATAAAAACCCAATCACAAACTACACCCAAAACCAATAACTAAACCCATTACCCAAAAGACTAATGTTAGATTAAACCCCACTCTTATCCTTTTACCCACCCCCTCAATACAACAGCCACTACAAAAAATAAACAATCAAACCCCCCCCCCCCCCCCTCTCCTAATTCCCCCCCCACCCCCTCCTTCCCACCCAGCAAATCCTGGCGCCTGGATAGCAATTTAAGAATGGAAAGACCGGAGACAAGAGAAAAGAACCAGAGACTAGAGAAGAGATAGACACCTCTTAACAGTCATCAAGAGCCCGTGACAAAGCATCAGCCATGACGTTCTCGGACCCCTTGATGTGTCTAATAGATAGATTATAAGGCTGTAGAAACAGAGCCCAACGCATAAGGCGCTGGTTAGTATTTTGAAGAGAAGAGAGGAAAGTAAGAGGATTGTGATCAGAAAAGACCACCACAGGGTGTAACCCACCACCAACATAAACATCAAAATGTTGGAGTGCCCAAATAAGGGCCAGTGCCTCCTTTTCGATGGTTGAATAGTTAAATTGGTGGCAATTAAACTTCCGAGAAAAATAGGAAACTGGTCTATCTATTCCATTGTCATCCTTTTGAAGGAGAACAGCACCTGCCCCTACCAGGCTAGCATCCACTTGCAGCTGGAAGGGCTCCTCCAGCCTAGGAGCAGCCAAAATAGGTGCAGAACTCAGAAGAGACTTGGCGTTTTCGAATGCGTGTTGACAATCAGCAGTCCAATTGAATTTAACTGAACCCCTCAACAGGTTAGTTAGTGGGGCAACTACAGATGAAAAATTACAGCAAAAGTTCCTGTAATACCCTATCATACCAAGGAAGCGCATCAATTCTTTCTTAGTGACAGGACGTGGGAATTTGTCAATGGCCAGGACTTTCGCTCTCACTGGCCGAACGTTCCCCTGTCCGACCACCTTTCCCAAATACACTACTGTAGCCCGGGCAAACTCACATTTTGCTAAGTTTACAGTGAGGTTTGCAGCCGCAAACCGTTCAAATAATGAACGTATGCGGGCAAGGTGGATCGTCCAAGTGTCTGAATAACAGACCACATCATCGATATACACAGCGCACCCCTCCAGTCCCGCAATGACTCGATTCATGAGCCGCTGGAAACTGGAGGGGGCGTTGCGCAACCCAAAAGCCATTCTCGTATAAGAGTAGAGTCCCGACGGCGTAATAAAAGAAGAAATCTCTTGTGCCCTAGGAGTAAGAGGAACCTGGTAATAACCCTTAAGCAAGTCGAATTTGCTCACATAACGAGCCGCACCGACTTGATCAACACAGTCTTCTATCCTAGGCAATGGATACGAGTCTGGTTTTGTTACACTATTTACTTTTCTGTAATCCGTGCAAAATCTGTACGTATGATCAGGTTTTTTGACTAACAAACAGGGCGAAGCCCAGCTAGAGTACGACTGTATGGCAAGACCATTTTCTAGAAGATATTGGACACTATCATCCAGACTTTTACGCTTATCAGCACCCGTGCGGTAAAACCTCTGACGAATTGGCTTTGCATCACCGACTTCTATGTCATGCTCGATTAACGTTGTGCAGGTAGGAGTATCTGAAAACAGACATGAAAATTCAAGTATTAATGATTTCAATTCTGATTGCTGTTGTAAATCCAAATGATCTAAAACCCTCTCTAATTTTACCAATGTATCTGAATTATTTAGACGAGCATGCAACATGGAATCATCCGGGCCCTGCACATCTTCTAATTCTGAAGAAACTACAGACGTGCCAGCCACGACCAAGACAGCTGATTCACTCTTACCACTAGGCGACTGTGACGATGCATAATACAGCTTAAGTAAATTGATATGACATAACTGTGTCGCCCGCCTACGATCAGGCGTAGCAACCACATAATTGGTCTCTGACACTTGACGAACCACACTGTAAGGCCCTGAATACTTTGCTCCAAAAGGAGAACCAGGTATAGGCAACAAAGCCAGCACCTGATCCCCTGGACTAAAGACACGAGCTTCTGCTTTACGGTCATAATTTTGCTTCATTTTTCTTTGGGCATCAGTCAAATTTTCAGTTGCCATTTTACATGCTAAAAGTAACCTGCGGCGGAAACCATACACATAACTGGACAAACTCTTGGGTGGTTCGCTTGAATCCAGATCACTTGATAACACAGACAAAGGTGTACGAACCTTGTGGCCAAATACCAATTCATTGGGACTAAAACCTGTGCTTTCTTGCACAACCGCTTTAGCCGCCAACAATAGCCACGGTAAACCATCCTCCCACTCCCGTTTCATCTCTATGCAGTATGCACGCAAAAGAGACTTAAGAGTGGCGTGGAAACGCTCCAAAACCCCTTGACTTTGCGCATGGTACGCGCTACTCAAGTTGTGCTGGATACGCAGCTGTTTCAAAGCTGCCGCGAACGTTTTTGACGTAAAATTTGAACCCCGATCACTCTGAATGATTCTGGGAAGTCCAAATATTGAAATAAACTGCGACAATGATTTCACCACGGACCTTGTAGTAATGGTCCTCAAAGCATATGCAGCAGAATAACGAGTCGCCTGGCACATGATGGTAAACAAATAAACACAGCCTGATTTAGACTGGGGTAAGGGGCCCACACAATCAATGATCAAATGCTCAAAAGGCTTACCAACAGACGGAATGGGCTGTAAAGGCGCGGGCTTAACGACAGCATTTTGCTTACCTGCCACCTGACAGACATGACAAGTTTGAACAAACCGTGCAACGTCCCTCTTTATCCGTGGCCAATAGTAATGTTTCAACAATTGATTGTATGTTTTCTTCACCCCAAAATGACCCGCTGTTTCCCCATGAGCTGTTTTTAGTGCCACATCACGAAACTTTTCAGGCATCACCACCTGCAAAATCTGATCTCTCACATCATTTCCCACAGTGGGTGACCACCTTCTTAGCAACAAACCATTCTTCACAAAATAACAGCGATCTAAACTGTCATCTGCAGCCAACTCAAAATATTTCTGTAAGCTCTGATCACTCTTTTGAGCCTCAGCAATGTCAAAACGAGACAAAGGTACTGGTAACTGCGGAATAAATACCTGAGCAGACGTGTGCTTGGATACATCAGACAAATTTGCATCCTGCTTATGCGCCATAGCGCGCGTCACAGCACATGCCGTAAAAACATCTGGAAAATCTTTTTGACACCTATCTGACTCATCCAATAAAGAAACTCCAGTATTAACCACAGGAGGTGGTGAGACTTGATCAGGAAAAACACGGTCATAAGCAAAATTATTACCCTCAATCAGATCAATTCCCTCTATAGGTAGAGAAGGGCGCACCGCAATAGTAACTTCCCCGCTCACAAAACCAGAAAACAATTGAATTTTGTGCAGCGGCACTGGAAATGACTGAAGACCAATTCCCCGTATCAGCACAAAATTTCCTGTATCAGACTCAGACGAGAAAGGCAAGACAGATTGACAAATGAAACTCTCTGATGCACCCGTATCACGCAGAATTTTCACTGAAACGTGATGTGCGTCTCCAACCAATGCCACAAAACCCTCCGTAACAAACGGTGCATAATCCGTTGTAACGGATGCAGGAAAATCAAGCTCATTACTTTGTACATTACTCAAACCTTTCTCAATTGACGCTGTACATTGTGCACGATCCAATGTCTTTGCTGGAATTTTCTTATCTTTACTCCCTGAGCGCACGCCAGGAACAGATGTGGTGCAGAGGCCAACTTTTCCTCCATCACCTTTCCCCCTATTTCGCTCCAATAACACTGGGCAATTTCTTTTCCAATGATTTTTTCCAAAACAGTAGTTACAGTCAGTTTTAAAATCGAAATCCGATGGTTTACCACGTGCAATTGAATTTGAAAACACAGATGTGTCCGTATTAACACGACTATAGCGACGTTCTTTGTAACTAATATTAGAACGCGGACCAAAATCACGAACTGGAGTCTTGTGTATGAGAGAAAAATTATCAGCAAGAACAGCGGCATCTGCTGCTGTTTTCACATGATGTTCACTAATATAAGTGGTTATGCGATCAGGCAAAGTGTTCTTAAGTTGTTCTAATATCATAAGATCACACAACTCATCAAAAGAACCAACCTCTTCAGCTGTAAGCCAACGATGAAAAAAAACTGGCCAATTCCCTAGCCCATTCAGCGTAAGTTTGCTTGTCTGATTTTTTCCATGATCGAAAACGCTGTCTATAAGCCTCGGGGATTAACTCGTAACACTTTAACACAGCTGCCTTGACGCATCGATAGACTCTCTTTTCAGAAGACGGTAAAGCCACAAATGCCTTCTGAGCACGCCCAATTAACGTGGTTTGTAACAATACAATTTTATCCTCATCACTCCAATTTTGTTCAGTAGCAATATTTTCAAATAATGAAAAAAACACATCTGGATCATGCTCATTAAACTTAGGCAGGAACTTGATCATACCGGCCAGGCCAAACTGCTGCGATTTTCCAAGTTTGCCTTCAGCTACTAATTGCAGCCTAGTACGCTCAATCTCTCGTTCCTGCTCTACATTTTTAAGCTTTTCCCATTCCAACTCACGATCCTTGTCTTTCTGTGCAGCTTCTAACCTTTTACGGTCCATTTCGTTATCCAGCCTTCTCTGAGTCAAGTCGTCATCTATTTTTTTCCTTGCTAATTCTTGTTCCAATTCCAATATCTTTTGTTTCACTTGCAACTCATGTTGCAGTTTTAACATTTCGACTTGCTGTTCAAAGGTTAAAACACTGGATTTTTGCTGTGAGCCTACAAACAAACTTGAAGTGGGCTCACTATCTGAACCCGACGCTCCCTCACTACAACGCTCCGGCAATTTCTCGTCAGGTAACACATTCTTGTCAATCAAACACGCACGAATGAAGTCAATCAGCTCATACTTCTTAGCTACCCTCGGCAATGTTACATCAATTTCATAGTGCTTAGCCACACTATGCAATTGTTTAACATTCAACGCCGCAAGCAAGACCACTGAAGGAGCAGCCAAAAACGCCTCAAGTGTACTCATTATTACAACTAAATTCACCTGTCACCAAGCAACAATCAAACCAGGCTATGGTCTATAAACACCCCATAGCAATATATCTAACCAGATCAACAAACTAAGCCTCAACGTCTTTCGGATTACTAAAACAATTCCAACCACACAAATTAAATCGGGCGAAGCGCGATATGCAGCTCACATTACAGGACAACTACGGAGTTTCCCCCTAAACATTTACCCCCCTACTATTCTGAACTATCTTCACACTAAGTCCAAGAACAAGGCTCATTTACTCACCAATACCGATGGAATCGTACTGTCCCGACAAAAGTCAATTCAGCCGGTGCTCCACGGCGGTGCCCTCGTCCGGACTTCAGCGACCAGCAACCTAAACCCACAACGCCAAAGCGCACTAATTGGGGATAAAAAAGGCTCCGTAAAATGCCATCCTGCAACACAAATAAGCTTACAAACACACTTTGCAACTCAAACTCAGCAAACTAAATATGGTTGGAAAAATTGCTCTAATCTGCGAAAAATACTCCCAAAAAAAAAATCATATTTTTTTTTTTTTTCCTCTCCATAACCAAAGAACTAACTTTAGCGATCAACTTACTAACATTCAATTCATTAACTGAACACCCGATGCGGAACTCCCCAACAAACAAACACAACGCGTGCCAGCTGATTAGACTACCACTATCAGCTGATCGCCGTACGTTTCATTCACAAAATGTGAACCAATGACGTAGCACTACCCACGCAACTAAGCCTACACAATATTGCGAATTATAGTAGTCTACTTACAATTCGGGATCCCAAAATGGCTGGACGAGCCCCCATATGTCACGACTACCTGGCTCACAGTAGCAGTGACATAGGGGAGACCACACCGTTAGTTACTTTAAATCAAAAATAGTTTATTTAAACATTAAATAATACGATGAAATCATAATTTAAATCAAGAAATGTATAAAGTCAGTAAGTGAGAAGCAAGAGGAAACTAATCAAAGTGTAGTGCAAATCAGTAAAGTGTAGACTCTGTGTAATGCAAACAAAACAAAAAGAGTAAAGTTGCTGCTGCCAGCCTGAAGGCCCCAGCAGTGCCGAGACGCGCAAAGCAGATCCGAGAGCCCCAGACAACTGGCAGGAGAGGTTTTTAAACAGTCCCACCAATCAGCTGCTGTCAGATCGACCAAAAACCACCAGCTCCCTCTTCAGACTGGGAGGAGAGAAACGGCCCAACACATTCTGTCCAATGGTGGAGTGAGCACACCTAGCACGGCAAAGCCGGGCGTGACACTCCCCACCTCAAGTCATTCACTCCGCACCTCAAGTCATTCACTCCGCACCTCAAGTCTTTCACTCCGCACCTCAAGTCATACACTCCGTACCTCAAGTCATTCACTCCGCACCTCAAGTCATACACTCCGCACCTCAAGTCATACACTCCGCACCTCAAGTCATTCACTCCGCACCTCAAGTCTTTCACTCCGCACCTCAAGTCATTCACTCCGCACCTCAAGTCATACACTCCGCACCTCAAGTCATTCACTCCGCACCTCAAGTCTTTCACTCCGCACCTCAAGTCATTCACTCCGCACCTCAAGTCTTTCACTCCGCACCTCAAGTCATTCACTCCGTACCTCAAGTCATTCACTCCACACCTCAAGTCTTTCACTCCGTACCTCAAGTCATTCACTCCACACCTCAAGTCTTTCACTCCGCACCTCAAGTCATTCACTCCGTACCTCAAGTCATTCACTCCACACCTCAAGTCTTTCACTCCGTACCTCAAGTCATTCACTCCACACCTCAAGTCATTCACTCCGCACCTCAAGTCATTCACTCCGCACCTCAAGTCATTCACTCCACACCTCAAGTCTTTCACTCCGTACCTCAAGTCATTCACTCCGCACCTCAAGTCATTCACTCCGCACCTCAAGTCATTCACTCCGCACCTCAAGTCATACACTCCGTACCTCAAGTCATACACTCCGCACCTCAAGTCATTCACTCCCCACCTCAAGTCATACACTCCGCACCTCAAGTCATACACTCCGCACCTCAAGTCATACACTCCTCACCTCAAGTCATACACTCCTCACCTCAAGTCATACACTCCGTACCTCAAGTCATACACTCCGCACCTCAAGTCATACACTCCGTACCTCAAGTCATACACTCCGCACCTCAAGTCGTTCACTCCGCACCTCAAGTCTTTCACTCCCCACCTCAAGTCATACACTCCTCACCTCAAGTCTTTCACTCCCCACCTCATGTTTCTCTCTTATAATGACTCGTTAGGGTGCGCACTCCTTTCAGCTATACAGGAACTCAAACAAACATACATATGGACATAATTCATGATTTTAAAGTGTTCTTTATAAATAATATTATTTTAGAAATATTTGAATTATAAGTAATATACTTAAAATTATAACTTATTTGATGGCCAGGAACTGTAAATTGATTAAAATGTAATGTTAGACTACTTTTGAATTGAAAAGTAATTAAATTACAGCAACTAATTACTTTATGATATTGCACCCAGCACAGGTACCAAATGGCACTGGTACTTCTTGTTTTGCATGATGCTGCATTGGGCCATCTTAATTTGGCCAAAATACAGGACAGTTCGCAACTCTAGGGGTTTCAGATTTATTGGTTAACACCATTCCTCTTCCCCTCTAGCCTCCTCCTCCTCCTCCTGCTGCTGTTGCTGCTCTGGATATTGATGAACAGACACAGCTCCAGATTGCAATGAGTCTCAGTAAAGATGAGGCGCAGAAGGTACTGCACCACCAGGAGTCACCGCTACATCTCGCTCGACTACTTACAGAATCTTCATTCATTTGCCTGTTTCCTAATAGTTTTAGTGACATGCCTGTATGCTTTTTGAGCAATTCTGTTTGTACTAATGTCTGATTTTAACTCTGGATCTCTTTAGCCAGTACTCCCTCCTGTCGCTGCCCTGGACATGGATGAAGATGCACAGCTCCAGCTGGCCCTTAGTCTCAGTAAAGAGGAACATCAACAGGTAGGACCCTGGATCGTGGTTTGCATGGTGCCAATTTATTCTGATAATTTCAGGATTTAATAAATAAATATTTCATTTAAAAATGTTAGTGCTGAACTATTCACAAAATCATATATTCCCATAACTACCATACACATTAGGGTACTACCATGGTCAACAAGTATGGGTTTTTCAAAAATGTGGCTACAGTACTGCAAAGTACCAGTAATATTTATTTTTACTAATCTTATTTAATTTATAACCTTATAAGTTATTTTTGCTATTTCAGCCCCGTCACAGGGTGTTTGTAATACATTTGCAAATTCCAAATTAACTTTGTAATAAATCACACATTATAATTAAAAATCTATATTTTTTAAATCAATAAATATACTTCATATACAATTTTAGTATTTTTTTCCCCATCCCTGTTACATTCAAAATTAGATATCAGGGTTGAATGATACAGGATTAGAGGAGAGTAAAAACATGGCTAATAATGGCCTCAACTAGAAAATATAATTGCACCACATCACAATATTCATAATCAATTTTTGTGTACTTTTTGTGAAAACATTTATTTTTTTCCCTGATACAAAGTTTAAATATTGAGCTTGGTATAACCAATTGAAGTATAAACATTGAAATACTTATAAAAACCTGTAAGAGAAACGTTTGTTAGAACTGAATGTTGTCAGAAATATCATAACCTAACAGGGCTGAACAGAAAATGAAGAAAAATGCACAACGCTTTATAGAAAAAAAAGTACACACTGAAATACACAGTGAAATAAAGGTTTTTCCCCATTCCTAAAATCCAATGCACTTTTCAACGAAAAACATAAAAAAATAAATTTAACATTTATTATTAAATTGCTTTTGCATTACACACTAGGCACGGTCACATAACTTTGCATGACAAAAACTCCATGGGCGAAATACAGTCATCTCAATTTCCTCATGCTGAATTCGCCTTGAGTTCAAGTTTGGAGAACTTTGCATGAACTTTTGCCACGTTGACCAATAGGAAGATGCTTGTTTTGATATTGATCTCTGTGTGGGCGGTGCATCGTACACAACTACACTGAATATTCACATTGGACAAGGATCTAATTTTACCGGCAAGTTTCTTTTTAACTTAACTCTTCCAGAGTATAAATTGCAGCATTAAAAAGACGCTTCTTGACAGTTATTTTTTTGTTTATTTCACACACGCTCAACATCGGCACACGCCTTCTTCGCCGTGCAAAGGTATGTGTTACAGCGCCTTTAAAGGGATAGTTCATCCAAGAATGAAATTCTCTCATCAGTTACTCATCCTCATGCCATCCCAGATGTGTAGGACTGACTTTCTTCAGATTTTTGGAAGAATATGCTATGATTTTTAGAAGAATATTTCAGCTTTGTATGTCCATACAATGCAAGTGAATGGTGACCAGAACTTTGAAGTTCCAAAAAGCACATAAACACAACATGAGTAATCCATAAGACGCCAGTGGTTTAATCCACGTCTTTGGAAGTGATATGACAGGTGTGGGTGAAAAACAGAACAATATTTAAGTCTTTTTTACTATAAATTCTCCCTGCCCACTAGGTGGCGATATGCACATAGAATGTAAATCACCAAAAACAAAAGAAGAATTGAAAGTGAAATTAGGGATTGATTGTGAAAAAGGACTTAAATATTGATCTGTTTCTCACCCATACCAACATATCACTTCTGAAGAGAAACACTGGAGTCTAATGGATTCTTTATGTGCTTTTTTAACCTTCAAATGTCTGGTCACCATTCATTTGCATTGTATGGACCTATAGAGCTGAAATATTCTTTTAAAAATCTTGTTTGTGTTCAGTAGAAGAAAGAAAGTCATACACATCTGGGATGGCATGAGGGTGAGTAAATGATGTGATAATTTTCATTTTTGGGTGAACTGTCCCTTTAATTATATCAGAAGTAATCATAAGGATACAAATGGACACAAATGGCAAAGTTTCCTGAGAATGATCCATAAATATATTGAATGTTTGTACCTTATTTAATTTCCTCTCCTAGAATGTAAGTCATGGTTCTTACTACAGTAAATCTTGTGAATGGAATTACTGACGAATATGTTAATTGTCAAAGGGTTTTTTGATTTTGTCAACGATAAGTACGACAAGACGAAAAAGTGCATCATGATGCTAATTTTAATTAAAACATACTGTTGATGAAAATATGATGAGAAAAAATAACACTGCAAGATATTAAAATTGCACAAACTGAAGAAGAAACATTTAGAGAAATATCTGTTTTTATAAGAATTGATTCATATAATCCAATAATCGAGGATGTTTTTGATTTCCCCACTTGAGCTGCATGAACAGAAAGATTTGCACACGGGTTAATTACCTTACTCATACACGTCCTATATGTTCATGTGATTAATCACTATATACATTATATAGAATATAACATATACTGTATGTAATATTCCAACTTACATCTTCACAGACAATAAAGTGAATTAACAGGTGAACTTGAACTAAGTTATGTGCTAGTCAGAATGTGTTGGGAATACGCTTTCTAAAATGTGCTACATGCAATGAAATAATTTAAACTGGCTAAAACGTAAAATTAATAACATTCAGTTTATAAGTTAATAACAAAATATTAATTACAAATTAATAACAATCAATAACACAATTAATAACAAGCATGAAGAATTCAGAATACAGTAACTTCTAAAAGGTAGCTGATTCTTCATTATTCATAATATGCTATTATTTCAGAAACAGAGGTTTTGACAACAAGCACAGTTGTGTTTTGTAAATATCTTTAATGTTTAATACATGTTTAAATTATTAAAAATATATAATTTTTTCTATACATTTGATTAACTTTTAGTCTGTTACAGTTGTATTTTTGTGTGTGTTTTTTTTTTTTAGACATTTTTGTCATTTTGCACATTATGACTGCAATATTAACAAAATGTTTGTCAAAAGACTAAAACAAAAAACAGTGTAAAAATTTTCACTGGTTCTTTTACAGTAAAAACTGCTTTTCTTTGACATCTTCCTTGTCTGCCTGGTCACTGCCTCTGCACAGCAGAAAAATCTAACATGTCATTGTCTGTTGGTTAATAGGAGGAACAAAGTCGTCAGGGAGATGAGTCGCTGCTCCAGAAAGCTCTTGAGGAGAGCAAACGAGAGATTGAGGCCAAAGGAGGAGGAGTATGTGACAACTCTTTTAACTCTTGGCTATTAAAAAGCTCTCATTAATGAATCTGCTTGACTTGTTGCATGTATTTATTAGGAATAGTTAAACTGATTATAAATCTAGGATGACAAATAATCGGTATCCATTGCTACAGTAAACAAGAAGACAAGCATAAAAAAATAGACCTAGGGTTCCTAGGGTCTTAGTGAGCTGCTTTGCTGTCCTGCCTACATACTCTAGGCAGCTGTCTTCTATGGTAGCATCCTTACTGAAATGATGCCTCATAAGAAAGCGCAGGGTTTCCGCAGGTCCTTAAAAAGTCTTAAATGTACTTTTTAAAGTTAAAGCCATAAAAAGTCTTAAATATCTTACAATAAATTACATGAAGTCTTAAATTTTGTATTTCTGAGGTCTTACATTTTGGGTATAAATCATAACTAATTATGCAGCACAGTTCTCTTTCATAATTTAATCTGTTAACATTTTCAATACATCTTGTCAAATTTAAACATAATTTTTAAGGCAACTGACGAGTTTAGATATTTTACGCAAACATTTTAATTGTCATAACTTACCTTCATGCATATTTCAGTAGATATCAAAAGGAGATATTAGGGAGTTTCAGTCACCATTCACTTTCATTGAATGAAAAATAAGATGCAGTGACAGTGAATTGAGACTAAGACTAAACGTTTTGCTTAACATTTCCTTTTTTGTTACATGACAGAGAAAATTTTATTCAGACTCAAAGGTGAGCAGTGATGACAGAAATTTCATTTTTAAATGAACAGCCCGTTAACTACCTGTTGAAGTATTTGTTAAAGGTATCTGCCAGGAAAAAATATCTAAATATTATTCTATATTATTCTATATTATTATCTAATTATATATTAGTGGTGGTGGCGTAGTGGCTAGAGCACAGGGCTGCTAATCAGAAGGTCGCTGGTTCAAACCCCACGTCCACCACCATTGTGCCCTTGAACAAGGCACTTAACTCCAGGTTGCTCCGGGGGGATTGTCCCTGTAATAAGGGCTCTGTAAGTCGCATTGGATAAAAGCGTCTGCCAAATGCATAAATGTAAATTCATAGCAGTATTTTTGCTACATGCATTCTTAATGAATTAATTTAGAATATTAATGTTGTATTAACTTATTGTGGCAGCGCGGAGGGTGATTCTACACACCCAGTCCCTTATTATGCTAATCAAGCATCCGAGAGGGATAAAGGTCGATCAATAAATGTCCGGCATGTGTGTGTTTGTCTTATATTTAAGTTTATCATTAAATCTATTATTTATATTGTCAAGCCGGTTCTCGCCTCCTCCTTTCCATTGAACTGCGTTACACTTGTGCCGAAATCCGGGAAGGAGGAGGGATGCCCGTCGCGGAGTCCTCGACACTGCCATCCGCCGGGGGATGGAGTAGCCCGACCTCCCGGATGCTGTGAAAGGCTGACGTCCGCGAGGTGAGTGGGGACTGGACTCCCCGTCCGCCTGGAGCGATGGAGACTCTGCAAGGGGTGGAGGAGTGCCCTGCCATCCCCCAGAAATGCGGAGGGGTCGAAAGAAGACCGCCGTCCGCGAGGCGAGGAGGGAAGTAACTCCCCTACCGCCTGGAGCGGTAGGGCCGCTGCCAGGGGCGGAGGAGTGTCTCCACGAGTAGCCGGGAACGCAGAGGGGCGTCCACCTGAGAGGGTGGAGGAGTGATCAAGGACCATGCGACGGTGAATCAGAGAATCGGCGAGTACTTTTTTTTGTTTTTTCTCATCTCTCTCTCTCCTCTCTCTCTCACTGCCGCTCCGCATTGGCTTATTCCCGCTCTTTTAAATTTTACAGTGTTTTTTGGGGGGTACTACACTGTTACAGGAAGTACCCCCCTATTTAATTATTTCTGTTTCCCTCCCCTTGTCTCCTCCCTCAACCAGGTAGATGGGGATGACCTGCAGTTGTGGCGGAAGGCACGCCCCTCCCCAGGGAAATGGGGGGTGTAAGTCATGCTGGGGGCTCCCCAGCCTGGCATGACTGCCTCCTCCTGGGGCAGCTTGCTTGCAGGCTCATGACCTGGTCCCTGAAGGGGGTCGTAGGAACCTTGGGCACGTAGCCCGGTCGCTGCCTAAGGATAACGTGAGAATGTGCCAGTCCGAACTCCAGGCAGGTGTCGCTGACAGAGAACGCATGCAGGTCCCCAACCCTCTTGATGGAGGCTAACGCGATCAGGAGGGCCGTCTTCAGAGAGAGGGCCTTGAGCTCAACTGAATCAAGCGGCTTGATGGGGGGGTCTCTGAAGGCCCGAGAGGACCACAGAGAGATCCCAGGAGGGGAACAGGCTAGGCCGGGGAGGGTTCAGTCTCCGGGCGTCTTTCAGGAACCTGATAATCAAGTTGTGCTTACCTAGGGACTTGCCATCTACTGCGTCGTGGAGAGCTGCGATAGCAGCTACATACACATTCAAGGTGGAGGGGGACAGCCTCCTCTCCAGACGCTACCGTCGCGGTGCTGTCTGAATGGATCAAGAAGTGCTTGCCCTGGATTAGTGGAAGAAACCTCCATAGGGCAAGAGATACAGCCAACAACTCTAGGCAGTTGATGTGCTAACGCTGCCGGGGTCCTGTCCAGATGCCAGCAGCAGTGTGCCCGTTGCACACGCCCCCCAATCCTGTCGAGAGGCATCTGTGGTCACCACCACACATCTGGACACCTGATGCAAGGGGACTCTGGTCCGCAGAAAGCAGAGGTCTGTCCAGTGGTTGAAAGTCTGATGGCAAGAAGGGGTGATTGTCACACGGTATGTGCCGTGGCGCCATGCCCATCTCGGGACTCGAGTCTGTAGCCAGTGCTGAAGTGGTCTCATATGCATCAACCCGAACGGCGCGGCTGAGGATGCCATATGCCCCAGGAGCCTCTGGAATTGTTTTACAGGAACTACTGTGAAACACTGACTGAGTGCGCTTGTTGGTGAGATGCGTTTTCATTAAGACTGAGACTAACTCCATGCCGAGAAATGAGATGCTCTGAGCCGGGACGAGCGTGCTCTTTTCCCAGTTGACCTGAAGCCCTAGATGGCTGAGGTGCCTGAGCACCTGGTCCCTGTGAGCGCACAGTAACTCACGAGAGCGAGGATGTGCCAGTCATCAAGGTAGTCAATTATGCGGATGCCCACTTCCCTTAGCAGGGCAAGAGCTGCCTCTGTGATCTTCGTGAAGACACGAGGGGACAGGGACAGGACTAAGGGGAGGACCTTGTACTGATACGCCTGGCCGTCAAACGCGAACCGTAAGAAGGGTCGGTGTCGCAACCCGCCACTTTTTTTGGGTACGATGAAGTAAGGGCTGTAGAAACCCTTCTCCATCTCGGCTGGAGGGACGGGCTCTATCACATCCTTGAGCCTGGCTTTCTCACCGCGCACGGAAGTGGAGCAAACTCCGCTGAAACGAGGCTGGAGCCGGGCGCACTGAATCGCGTAGCCGAGTCGGATGGTCCTGGCCAGCCAGCGTGACGGATTGGGAAGTGAAAGCCACGCATCCAAACTCCGCGGGGTGTAGACTGCACAGCGTGCAGAGAGAGAGAATGCCAGCTAGATCCAACAGCAGTGCTTATCGCCAGCAGAGGTGAGTGGAACAGTGGTGAACTCAGCTTGCTGTTGCACAACCGTTCCGCTCCGAAGAAAAATTCTGACTGGCACTCGCTGCTCTGCTTCCCTTTATACCCGTATGTCCGGGGCGGGGCATGCAAATTCTGTCTGCCAATTTGACATTGGCCTTTTCTCAGGTTCAGAGGTACATTTGGCATCCCAGGAAGATCCCTTGTGTCACTTCATTCGACACAACATTGAGTGAGTGACAGAAGGGGAAACCTACATTTTGGAACAGCCTTCCAGTTGGGAGCACACCTATGATGTCTTAAAAAGTTTACTCTGGAGGAAGCTCACTAGGTTTTGGAACAGACCCATAGTGTTGCAAAACCTAGCGAGCTACCTACGCAGGTAGTATTTTGAAGCATCATGGGTATGCTTCCAGGCTTGGAAGCTTTTCCGAAAGGTAGGGTTAATAATTAAGTTACCTTTTAAGACACTTGTTTTGGCCAATTATAAGGCAGCATTACGTGTATTCTTCAGAGAAAAGGTAATCTCAGAATGCATTGCTTCAAGCTCAATACATATAAGACAGTCAATACTGAAGAATATACAAATTTAAAATTGTATCAAATATTTGTGTGCTAAAAATATTAGATTATTGGATTGTTATTTTAGCAACATGCTAATGATAAACTCAGATTAAATAAATTGTGCTTTGCCTGAGGACTATTTGTGTGATATTAAAACATGCTGCCTATGTAGAGCTTCCCAAATAAATGTGTATGATGCCCTAAAAGGCAACTGCCTATCTTGGCAGTAGACAGAAAAACAGCTTGCTAGGTTCTGGAGCAGAGTCAGTACTATTGTAACTTTAGGAAGCATTACTGATTTTTCTTTAGATTTGTCACTGTAAATTAAAATGTGTAGCAAACTTGAGTTCAAACCCTCTTAAATATGCAAGGTACTGTACTGCAGTTAAATCACCCCATTGCAGGCTCGTTGTGAATACTTACTTATAGATTCATACTGCATTGACCTAAAAATATCCCTTGTCTGAAAGTGCTATTCTGCTATTTCTCTTCTATGGCAGTCTGCCATGTTGGATCTTGTAGAAGTTTTTGCCCCAGTTCCAGATGCGCCCTCTAGTACCCATCCTTGGGATTCATCCGGAGGACATCGTGCCAAAGCACAGGCAGGTCCTCTGAGATCTGACCCATGGGATTGTCTTGGTAAGAGCCCAGCAGCTATATTAAAGAGTTGTTCTTACAACTTAAGTTAAAACCCCCATGTTTTCAAGTTGAACAAATTGATGCCCTTGTATCTGAACAATTTGCAGTCTTTAACAATAATGGTGCAAAGAATTTATCTATTTTTCATAAAAAGGTTTGAGAAATATGTTCACTGACACAAAAACAAAAAAAATGAGTTATCCAAGGTTAACCTCTCATGGTATATTTTTCACTGATAAGGACAGTTTCCATGTAACAAGTGTCCAGTCGGGGTGGGACGATTTGGTAATAGTACATCGAACCGATTAGTGAGATAAGAGGTTCACGATTCGGTATAATCTGGATTTGATAAAACACCACATTGCAAAATGCTAATTATAATTTTTCCATCAGAATAAAGTCCTCTAATTTACAATATAAATTCTCAATATACAAATAAGAGTTTCTCATGTACTTTCTCTATAATAAAATCACAAACAAATAAAACTTAAAGATCAAGTGAACAGGTGCAGGACAAGCAATATAATTGCTTATAATCAGTAATCAATATAATCAGTAATCTTATAAAAGCTGTTTTATTCTACATGGAGAGGGTCCTCACATGGGGGCTGCCATGTTAGAATCACATGACCAGCCGAATACTACTCGCTTAATCTCAGTAACAGTCCTGTTATTTGACACGTTCACTCATTGATTAAAGTAATCATGGCTGACTGTGAATACTATATACTATGCATTTCTACAATGACATCTGAAACTGAAAACTATTAATTTAAAATTACGCTGCATCCAAGCCACTAGGTGTCAGTGAAAGTCCAACATGACACAAAGACAAAAGCTACTGAGTGCACTTTTAAACATAATGAACGTAAATTTGAACACATGCAAACTTTACATTATTTATCTTTGACCTTCTTATCCTGCCTTACTAATACCAACTTGACAAACCTGCTGGAATGTGTTCAAGCAGAGGCCAGCACTTCAAGTCAGAGGCCTGGTAGCTCATGGATGGCACCACCTGCATCAAGTGTTCGATCCCAGCCTTGGTCACAGCGACAGCCGGCTTCTGACCCATGGGAAGCCCCTCAGAATGCCCCAAGTCCTGTTTCCAGGAATCAGACCTGGACATCCCCTGCTCGTACCGGTACAGGCACATTCTTGCAAGTTACTTATAAAGTAAACTGCAGATTTGATCAATTGTGATACCAGTAAATGAAATAAAAAGACGCAAACTAAAGATGAACAATGTGTCCTATACAAATCCATCAATTTTTTTATTTGTGGCATAAGTCAAAATGAAATCATAATTGACCTTATTCAATTTTTTATAGCCATTCCTGGTCTTATTGGGAACAATTCATTGCTGCATGTTATTCCAAAGGAAAACATTTGTTTGTCTTTGTTATCTTTCATCAAGCTTAACCAATGAATCAACTATCCTTTTCGGCTGATGTCCAAAACCTCTTATTTTTCAACCCCTCTTCTCCAACAACCTGGCATTTGTCTTGTATATACTCAAAAAATATTTTTGCCTATTTTCAAGATGTATCAATTTCAATTGAATAACACATTTCCATCTAATTTAATTGAAATGTTCAAATCTTACAAAATGCAAGTTTTATTAATTACATTTTCTTCAAGACTATTCAATTCAATTAGATGGAAATTTGTTATTCAATTGAAATGGATACATCTTGAAAATAGGCAAAAATATTTTTTTTGAGAGTAGAATGGCCACTATACACAATCCAATCAATTCCTAATGGATACAATTTGCGAATGTTGTTAAACATTGGCCTTAAAGACCCCATTAAATGACTTGCAGTTTTCTTTCCTGTGTTGACGTATTCCCTATTTAGAATGGAATTTTGGATGGGATGGACCAATATTTTGTTTTGAGACTTTAATTCATGCCACAGTCATGAACCATGATTTGCTACTGGCTATTTCTAGAGGGAGGAGGCATTCTCATTGTAGAGAGCATTTTATGAATTTGAATACACCCCTGAGTGCAAGATGAGTCATTTTGGTCCATTTTAGCAGAAGGGACTGTGAATTTGATATGCGTATATCTGCTAAAAGTTAATTCAATCCATTTTTTAAGAGTACATCATCATATAGATCACTTTAAAAGCTTATAGACATGGACTAAAAGCCACTGAACTCCAATTTTGATTTAATGTCTCTAGGAACTGGAGTGGATCCCTTCTCTCCCCCATTGGTGGACAGACAAGGATCTATTGGCCCTCTCAAAACTCCTTCCCCTCGGGCAGGAAGTCCCTCAGGTAATAACAATGGCTTAGTTCTTCTAAACTGAATTTCAATTCATTTTTGCTTTTAATCATTTGTTAATTTGATCGCAGTATTTATTTATTTTTTTGTCACAGAATGTTGAAGCATTCAATTCAACATGTTTGTCTGTTTTCATTCAGATGACGATTTTTTTGATGAGGCTATGGATGGAGGTCAGGCAAATGTGAACAGTTATGGTAGTCCAGTGCTTTTCGATATGTCTTCCTTTGGCGAAAATCTACCAAAACCAACTCCTCGAACCTGCAGCACTCCAGAGGCATTCCTGGGCCCCACTGCAGCTTCACTTGTCAACCTGGATCCTCTGATACCTTCCAACCCTCCTGCTAAGAACTTCAACCCATTTTTATCAGGTTAGAATGCCCAACTTGTATGACTGACCATTGCTTAACTCATTGTTGTCATGTATGTCAAAGGGTTGGGCAGAATTCAGAATTGACTACCTTTTAAATCATGACTTTTTTAATGAATTGACCAGGCCCAATTGGATGTTGAATTGGTATGACTGGAAGATCAATTTACTGCATTGAAAATCAAAGAAATTCAACACAGTCTCCCAATAGAGGGTTTTTATTAGTTCAACAAGTTTTGCAACAGAAGATAGTTACCATTATCTCTCATTTTAAATAATAATGCGTATTTAGTCCAGATAGTGGACCTTAGTGGACAAGGATGGAATTTATTTTCTGAAATAGTTTTGAGTAGCTCAATAGTTTTCTATTGTCTCACAAAAAAAGGTATGTTCCCTTGCAGTAAGTTTTTAACATTCCCTTTGAATAGTTCAATAGTTCTGATGAAGATTTACTATGGTTTTACTGCAGTAACCATATTTTAACCATGATATTAGGGATGGGCGGATCGATCCTAAAGTATGGATACTTCCAATACTGATGTTGTATCAAAAATATCGATCTTCACACAAAAATATTAATTCTAAATAACTTATTTATTTTTTAACTAGGGACATTATTATTTGGTTACCACGAACAATAATCATAAGCTTCAAATTGAAATAAAATGGATTAGGCTATATTAGCAAATACTTGTGCAGGATGGGAACTGTTTGTTCTTCCGCTCCTCTTAACATTCTTTAATGCTGAAAAACATAAGCAGACAAGCGCTTGTGACGTCACGTTCAAACAAGAAGGATCAGAGCCTGGTAGAGGTAATGAGAGAAAATCAGAGAAACAGCTTCTGGTTGTCTAGGGCATACACAGGCATATGTTGTATGCTTTCCTATCTGTTTTAAGATTTTGCGTATGCCCACCTGAAATAAGTGATGTGTGGCTGCCAGAACAATGAGCATTTGACCCGGAACTTTTTCAATCTAATAACGTGATGGCGCAGCACCGTTGAGTGAATTGTGTTTCATTATTATTTAAAACAAATGACAGAGATTCTCTCTAAACGTGCTCGGAGATGCACTGAGGAGCACTGGCAAGACAGACAGTCACACTAAACTGATCCACCAATCAGATTGTTCATTCAAGACGAGATTGGATATTTGGTATATTTTGCATTTCAGTAAGGGGCGGGACATTTCCAGCGTCTGATACTCAAGCATCCCTGGAGAAACTATGGCTGTCTCGTTTCATTTTTGTTTTTTGTCTTTCGTTTATTTTGTATTTATTGTCAATGCCTTTTAGGTATATGCTCTTACATTTAAACAATTATTAACCTTTTTTGCATTCCTATTAATAATATAAAAATACAAAATTAAGCAAAACAGCCTCGATGACGTATGTGGCCGACAAATGCGAACTCCGGAGGACGCATCCTTCCAAACGAGGCAGCCTATAATTTGCACTGCATATTTATTTCCCTGCTAAATGTAAATACATGTATATACATTTAAATGTAACTTATGCAAGTAAACTTTGTAAAAATACTGCATGTTATTGCAACCCTGATAGTTTTTGATGCTCTTTCTTCTGCCTTTTACTGCTGTCAGTGGTGCCTTTTTCTTGTGATATCAAATAATTTAGATTTCTATCGGGAAGACACGTAGGCTTGAGTGAGGTTTAAGATGCCATTTATTTGATGAATGTAAAACAGAAAATTAATGTCTCTCTTTGGCATAGGCCCCGTCAGGCGGTCCAAGGGAGTTGTACTCGGAACCATGAGAGAGAAAGAGAAAGTAGAATATTACCCCCAAAAGAGATGATCCAGTTTGGTACGAACCAGGTCTTGTGTTAGGCATTCATTCTGGAGAAGGAGAAAAAATAAAAGATCTGAATTTGACATGAAATTTGCAATATCTCTGGCATGGTTGTGTGAAGCCTTTGCAATAGGAAAGCTGTTTTTATTTTCTTTTTTTAGAGTGTGATTTTGGGCTCTCCGTCAAGGCCCCTGGTTATGCAGAATCTTTGCCTAAGACGAGCAGCGTGATATGTGGCCCTACGTTAGGCCGGCGTTGCTGTGCAGTATCTTTGTTGAAAGATAAACACCATTTGATCATGAAAACCCTCCGACAAGGAAAGAGTTGTTTGAGGTATCTTTGCCGAAGGTCGACAACGTGTGTAAAGCCATACGATAATGGCGACGTTGCGTGCAGCCCCTTCGTTGAGAGAAAACATTTGATTGTGGAAACCCTCCGGCGAGGGAAGAATTGTTTGGGTATCTTTGCTGAAAGGTGGGTGATGTGCGTAAAGCCATACGATAACGGCGACGTTGCGTGCAATCCCTTTGCTGAAAGAAAACGTTTTTTTTTTTGTTTTTTTTTTGTCGTACGATACCATGTTGAAGGATATCCTATTATGGTGCCAGCTTTCCAGCGAGGGTGGATGGCTTGTGCAATACCCATGCAAAGGAACCATGCTTGAGATTATGGAAGCCCTGGCAAGGGGGGTAGACATGGTTATGCGCTATCCTTGCAAACAGTTGGCGTGCTTGAATTGAATCGGATGTGCTGGGAGAGAGCCACCAACCACCACCAGATATGCATGTATAATTCTGTCCATTTCCCTGTGAACCATGATCCTAGAAAGTAACCCCTGAATCCTATGGAGGGAGCCGCGTCCGTGAATGGGGAAATGTCATCTCGACCTTTGTGGCAGTCATCGTCGATTGATAGGTAGGAGAGGTTGTCTATGGAGAGAGCTAGTGTGGGGAGGCACGGAACGAAGGAGTGGCCTTGAGGAATGATAAGCATGGCAAAATTGAGGTGGTCTGATAGGACTGGAGATTGCATTATGAGACCCAAACTGACCAGAGAATGACGTGCAAATAGACCTGATCCTGTCATGTTTCTTTAGGCAGGAAAGCTTGCATGTTTAGAGAATGGAGCGTGATGCCTAGACATTCGAGAGATGTGGCCCTTTTTTTTTTTTCTTCCTCAAGCTGGAGCAAATACATTGAGAAGAATAATGTCTCAGCTTCATAAGAGTTTTGTTGTTGGCTGAAAAAGTGAACATAAGAGTCTTAAATGTACTCCCGGCATCAGAGCCGCTGAAGACGCAGTGAACAGTTGTGCAAATCATTTTACACTTGACTGCTTTGTGAATGTGTGTCAATATAAGTCGGGATCTTAAAAAAATGTGATTCTCTAGCACGGATCACTACCAACTGTTTGTGTCCCAGCTTTACGTTCTGAAGATGCAAGTATTGCACTTTATATATGTGAATATTTGACTTTATATATGTGAATATTTAAATCCCCTGTCCGAATGTGCTTTATAGCTGATTCCACGGCTAATGCGCTAAAGTTACCGTTGTCTCTGACTGCATTCACAAAGACTGGATATACATATATATCCTATATACATAGATATACATATATGGCTGAATTCCGGTATTTACGCTGTCAATCATATAGGTTCTGATTTGTTGTTGCTGTAGTGTCTGAAGCGGGAGCTGAAAAGGCACAGACCTCTTCCGGAAAGGGGGTGGGGAGTGGCAGATCATTTGCATTTAAAGAGGCATGCACAAAATCTGCGTGTTTTTGATTCCACCCTAAAGAGACATTAATAACATGGTATAGTAAATGATCTGTGGGATATTTTGAGCTGAAACTTCTCAGACGCATTCTGGAGACACCTGGGACTTATTACATCTTGTAAAAATGAGCATAATGGTTTCCTTTAACGGTAACATGATTATACTAATGAGCTTGACTTGGCGCAGGTTTTTTCCAGTGCTTGACAGACCTACTTACCTGCTACTAAAATGTAACGTCCCTGACCATGCGCATTAAAAGGGAACGGCTCATATCGAAATGCTTTGATATTTAAAAGTAATGTAGTATGGCTGACATGACTGATAGTCTGAGCTTTGAAATTTGGAACATGGATAAAGTACAAAGTGCTTGAATATCCCCATAGATTGGAACGTGGTCTGAACAATGATGAGTGAGCCTACCGCTTGGTGTCAGAGGCACACCACATGAGAACGTGGAAGTACGCATGGAATAAGAAAACACTGCGTTTTATGGATCGGCATTAATGTGCCCTTGGAGGCGCTCGGGGAACATCGCTCAAAATGTAGTACCGAACAAAATAAGTTATTTATTTCACCAAGGACCCTTACCCAAGGCTTTGGCGAAGGCTATATTAACCTGTTGATAAGCATTTGTTCGCACTCAGGAGTGACGTCACTCTGTCTATATATGTAATTAATGTTAACAAATTATACATCTTTTCAAAGGTCTAAGGGTTCCACATTGATATCTGATCTCTGTTGCATGATAGCAATCTTCCAGAAACAGCAATTTGTTTATTTGTGCCAGAAGTACGAATGAAAACATGCAATATCAAAACGGGACTTCATATCTTTATTATTAAATCGTGAACGCCAGATAAATCCAGTTCAATACACATGGGTCAATTGTCCATGACAAGCGTTCATTCTATAACTCCAATAGCACTTTTGTCCATAAAAATTATAAATCTTGATATGTTCTCCATTGTTTACATGAGATTTTGCCTGAAAGAATTACCCTTTGTCGTCGTTCTTCAACAAACTATGCAATCTGAGCAGCATTCATGTCGTAAAACTGTATATTATCTTATTTATTAGATTCTTATAAACAAAACGAGCCCGTCTCCAAAGTCAATTATTTTTTTTAAAAATGGGATGTAGTTTTCTAACTTTAAAAAATAACAACGTATATTAATTCTGAAACTTGAGAAATAAAGCCCAAAGTGTTTTCTTTCAAAAGATACTACGACTGTGTTCATACTCCAAAGAGTCCAGTAAATACAACCATTTAAGTTCAGGTATGTCATTTTCATGGTTTGTGCTCAAAAAGGGGGGGCGCACATCAACGGGTTAAACTGTGATGCCATGCTCCCTCAGAATGCCTGCATCATGGGCTCGGTCTTTCCTAGTGAGTAGGGCATAGGGATGATAAATTGTATTGGAAAGCACCCATTACGTGATTTGGTCGATGGCGACCAGAAAAACGGGGATATCTTACTGAATGGAGTAATGGGAGCCCGTACAATAAGCACTGACTGTACATGATGATCCATCCATCCATCCATCTTCAACCGCTTATCTGAAGTCGTGTCGTGGTGGCAGCAGCTCCAGCAGGGGGCCCCAAACTTCCCTATCCCAAGCCACATTAACCATCTCTGACTGGGGGACCCCGAGGCATTTCCAGGCCAGTGTGGAGATGTAATCTCTCCACACTGGAGTCTTCCCCGAGGCCTCCTTGGTTCGATACCGGACCACACACCTTCCCCACCCCGACTACACCTCGATATCCTGTCCATGAATATCACAAACAGGATTGGTGACAAAGCGCAGCCCTGGCGGAGACCAACCCCCTCATGGAACTAACTCGACTTTGTGCTGAGGACCCGGATACAGCTCTCGCTTTGGACGTACAGGGATTGGATCACCCTAAGAAGGGACCCCCCCCCCCACCCCGTACTCCTGCAGCACCTCCCGCAGTCTCTCCCGGGGGACCCGGTCATATGCCTTCTCCAGATACACAAAACACATGTAGACCAGATGGGCATACTCCCTGGCCCCCTCCAGCATCCTTGCGAGAGTAAAGATCTGGTCTGTCGTTCCATGGCCAGGACGGAACCCGCATTGTTCCTCTTCAATCCGAGGTTCGACAATTGGCCGAACCCTTCTCTCCAGCACCTTGGAGTAAACTTTTCCAAGGAGGCTGAGAAGAGTGATACCCTGTAGTTGGCACACACTCTCTGATCCCCCTTTTTGAAGAGGGGAACCACCACCTTGTGGTGGTGGTTCCCACCACGTTCTGCCACTCCTTGTGCACTGTCCCAGACTTCCACGCAATGTTGAAGAGGCGTGTCATCCATGACACCCCCTCCACATCCAAAGCTTTCAGCATTTTTGGTCGGATCTCATCAATCCCCGGGGCTTTGCCACTGCAGAGTTGTTTGACTACCTCAGTGACCTCCCCCAGGGAAATCTGATCCCCCATCAGCCTCCGGCTCTGCCTCTAGCATAGAGGGCTTGTTGGGATTTAGGAGTTCTCCAACGTGTTCCTTCCACCGCCCAATAACCTCCTCGGTTGAGGTCAACAGCGTCGCATCTTTGCTGTATACAGCTTGGATGGGTCCCCTTTTCCCCCTCCTAAGGTGGCAGACGTTTTTCCAGAAGCACTTTGGTGCGGACCGAAAGTCCTTCTCCCGATGGGAATGCTCGGGCATGCAGCACGGTGAATGACAAGTGAATGAACCTTGACCGAGCTGCCCTCATGAGATTGCGCGATTGCCTGCCATTACTACGAGAGTGAATGCGCTGTTGACATGAAATACTGGCTTCTGATATTAATGCAGATGCGTTATGATGAACAGACAGCATTGCAACTTTATAATGAACAGGCAGCATGGCAATGTGAGGCCTAGACCATCACTAAATCTGAATGCATTTGATGGATATGATAATGACTTAGCTTATTTCGGATGCAAACCAGCTGTTGCCTGAGCCGATGATTTTGACGGACTTGGCATGGAGCACGCGCCTCCGGGTCGTGCAATTCGTTTGAGAGAGATCTCCTAAATTAATGAGATATGGGTGAAGATCCGTGTTTGCTGTTTGTTTACTTCCCATGGGTTTGATGTTGGCCGAAGTTGAGATGAAGTGATGACGTCATTGGAAAGGGAAGGCGGGCTTCCGGAGATGTTCTGTGCACTGGTTCTCCTGTGGCCTGGAAAGGTCGAAACATGTCTATTTGCCATGTTAGCACACTGAAACAGCAATGTGATAGATTGTGAGCAGACTTATAAAGCAATGGCTTACATGCGATTGGCTAGGAATTACCCAGGTAATGGTGGGATGTACAGCTGCTAGTCTTACCGCTAGAACTACACTGCGCTTACATTTCTAAGTAGGAAAATAATTTCACTCTACACAGAAAAGCACATAATATTACACAAATAATAATAAAAAAAAAAAAATGTAGGCTATATATAGTAATATAAGATAATGTGTTATCGTGAACATTACTACTCATATTATCTACAATGCTTAACAGTTTGTTGCGTATTATGTATTAGTTTATTAGTTAGAATAATAAGAAAGTATTAACCATTTTCATAGTAGCGTAATAAAAGGAACAACTAACTCATTTAAATACATATTTAACATGACGTTACCATACCATTGTTCTTAGCAGTGTACTCTTAACCATGCCAGCAAGAAACTTAAATTCTTTCACATTTTACATGAACTGTATATAAATGTAAATTCATTTTAGAGATCGGGCATGCGTTTTCACATGTTCACAGTATGCCCACCTCTTCAGACACTACTACACCACAGCTTCTTTAGTAAATACATGCTAAAATAACAACATATCTAAAGCCATTTCTTGTAATTGTGTGTAATTGTTGTTAATAAGTCATTTTAAAAATAGTTAACCATTAATAAAGTAATATTGTAGTAACCATTGTTTTACTACAGTAATATTGTGTGGTAACTATGGTTTAACTAAATACCATGGTTAATCTATAGTTACTGCAGTGAAATGGTTCATTTTGTAAGGGTAAACAAAACAGAAGTCTAATCATTTTCTGTTTAGGCCAAAAAAAAATTAGGACAAATTATGACTAAAAATATTATTTTAAATACCCATTTTATCCCAAGAAATAAAAACGAATTTAACAGAAGTATTGGTATTGGTATTGACGATATTGGACTTGAAATTATTGGTATCGGATCGAAAAGAAAATAAGTGGTATTTCCCATCCCTACATTATATTAGTAAAACCATAGTATTATTACAGGAAAACCAAAACTTTTGTAAGGGCATGTTTGTTTTTGTTTTTGTTTTTTTTTAGCAACCAGCGTTTTAAAAGCCTTAAAATGTAACATTTATTTTTGCCATAATGATTATATTACCATTGTTTTGGTTTTCCTGCATTATTACTATGGGTTTACAACAAATATCATGGTTAAAATAAGGTTACTGCAGTAAAACCATGGTAAATTTTGAGGTTATTGTTTTAATACAAATAAATTGGATTAACTGTTTACAGTGGTAAAACCAAAGTACATTTTTGTAAGGGATTGGTAAAGCTATTGTGAGGGAATCCATGCAAACATTTTTGTGATATAATGCAAAACTATTTCAGAAAATAAATTCCCTCCCTGTCCTCTAAGGGGCTCCATAATTCCACCAATATATATATTGGTGGAATTTTAGACATTCATTATTGATATAATTGAATGTTTCTGGACATGTACCCCATATGCTGTATAATAAAAGGTATTTCTGTATTTGATACTGAAAAATGACATGCATTCTTTAAAAGGTTAATACTGTGATTCTGGTTCCCTGAAAAGAGTTATTGAGACACCGTGTCAGTAGTTGACACTATTGGTAAATCTCCCCAGAAGTGACAATTTCCGAAGCCCTTTATAATCACGCTTGACATTCCGCCACCGATTTGCACAAGGATTTTTCAACTGAAGGGAAGAGAGCACATCTCTTGCTCACTTAACAGAGAAAAATCAGTAGTGTGGCAAGCATACGCAGCATCTTACATCGCTGTTCACACCTGGTCACTTAAATGCATCTCCTGTGACCACTTGAGATTGGGTTTGGATTAGACAAGCCCAGTCCGAAGTGTAAGAGACATGGACCGACAAGGCCTGCAGATCCCCAAAAAGATTAACCGAAGACAAACAACTCCAACAACTCTACCAGCTCTGGGAACCAAGAGTGGTTGGGCCACCAACAGAACGGTTTCTCTATCTTCTCGAACTCTTGGTGTAGAATGAGAGGGAGTGTATACACTGCACTAAAAGCAACCAGTTGTCAATGTAATTCAAAACATGATGTCACTTAGGCTCAGCATTATAGCAAGCCAAGAGAAAAGCACTTTGACTGTCATGCGCTGAACAAAAAAAACACACAATCAGTCTCAACGAGTGCTGCGTGCCTGACTGAGAGGCGTGGTCCACCGAAAAGCAATTAAATATTGTAGAGCACATCTAAACGCGTTCGGTGGGAGACGCGGATAAAACATGGAGACAGTGTGTAACTGTAAATGCCGCCTTTGTAGCACACGATGATGGGATAACTGTCCTCTACAGCAAGGGAGGGAGTCACTTACAGCAGTTATATGGATTTCTTTGAATTTAATTCCATTTTAATTCTACTTCCTTAATTTCAAATTTGAATTACAAATTCAGGAATTAAATTGGGGTTCTCAATTAAATTCTGAATGACACATAACCCTGCATAATACTGTTATATAAATTTTTATTATTTTTTTGCACTCTGTCCCATGTCTAGGAGTGAATGCTCCCTCAGCGACTAATCCATTCCAACATGAACAACAGCGTCTCACTCTTAATCAGATGCGTCCCAGTTCCACATCCCCTGTACCCACATCCCTCCCATTCAGTGGCTCTCAGTCCATGCCTGCCAGCAAACAGCCCTCCTCCCTGCCTAGTACCTTCACTCAGTCTGTGCATGCTCAGCTGGAGATTCATGGGAACCTGCCCCAACCATTGCTACCCCTGTCAACCACATATACACTTGGAGATCCAGACCAACACAATCAGAATCCATTCCTATGAAAGACCACCTGACCAGACCCCAACAAGTCCTGGCACTGTTTACTGGCATTGAGATTTTAACCACCAACTTGACTCAACATGAACTTTTTAAATGGCTTGGCTATTTTCACAATTTTCCTGGTTTTGCTCTTTGTAGGCATTCTTAAGGGCCATTCACACATACAGTGATTTGCAGCGAAAATTTTATTTTTCATAATAACTGTTTTCAAACTGGTTTCCCTAACTTTCCCCTTGCCTTCCATTAGTTAATTTTTAGTGGCAAGACTTCTTATAATAGTGGCTATCCACATTTTTCCTGAATGCGGAAGTGTTCCACGATTCATAACCGAAGCCTATTTTCATTTTCCAGTCTCAAGTGTTTTCACTTGTATCATCTTTTTATCAGATAATGTGATGTTTAGCCTATTAAATTTGGCATATCAAAAAAATTGTGTGGCTCCATATGGCTGATACTTTAGCTTACTTTAGTAGTGACGACGATCTTTTGACAGTGTCTCACTGGAGTGGCTAGATGACATGAAGAGATGGACCAAGGTTAGTGGTGTTGATATCATTATCTACTTCATGTCGTTATGCTAGCCATTGAGATGATCCTGAAATAAAATTTAGTCTAACACTTAAAATGCTTGTAAAATGCTGCTGGATCACTTGTTTCTATAGTTTTGTCATTGATTCTTATGGAGACAAATCATCAAAATCATCATGGCATCACCTAATGGTTGCTCAGGAAAACTGTGGATACATCACATTTGAGATCAGAAATTTCAAAAAGCTATGGCCAGATGTGTGACCAACCAATTACGTTTGGGCATCAGCAGCAGAAACACCCACTATGACCAACAATACAGCCTCTCTGTGACCTCCAACGATAAAATTGCTTGATGTGTGAACACCCCTTCCATTGTAATTGCTGTATGTGTGAACGTCCACTATGCATTACATGACAATATAGACGTATGCAAGCTTTATAAGAAACTACCAATAAATGGCACAATTTAAGGTTGAGAAATAAATATTTAATGTAACTCCCACAGAATGAATAACATCATGCTTATTGTACATACTTATTATCACAGATTGTGAGAATTATTTGGAAGAATAACACACTTGTTAGTTATACCATAAAACCCAATACATAACCAAGCACAAATCCAAAGCCTCTCATGCATTTTTGGAATGATTTGTTAATTTGTTGATTTCTTGCACCAATATCTAGCTGTGTTTTAGTGTCCCTTTCTTAGTCTGGAGTATCTGATGACTTCTTGCAATGCTCTCTAATTTAATTGAGATGACTGATATCTGCAAAGTGAAATCAATGATTGAGAAATGATTGAAATCCCTCCAGTGAAGGGATGCCATTCTGGATATGGATTCTTACTCCATTATCTCAGATAAAAGGGACTAAGAATTTGGGACAAATAATTTATGAAGACAATTCTAAAGTATAATGATTTTGTAATTTTGGGCATTGACTGTTGAATGAATAGACTTCCAGCAAGAGAATGTGCTTACTGTGGCATTCAGAATGAATCAATGCCACATACTAACAGAATGTAAGAATGCGAGATCGCTACACGTGATGGGTTGTACATGATTTTGCTCAGCAAATACAAGGATGAATATGAAAATGACATGTCTGCCTTTGCATATGTTTATTATGCGCATATTGTACTCCAGCTATATTCTTTCCTACTATACTGTACACACCAATTTATTCTTTATTGGTTGCATTTCCAACATTTTAGAATAATAGTAAAGTCATCAAAACTATGAAATAACACAGATGGCATTACAAGTGTATTATTTAAAACTATTCAAGCATTTAAGAATAAACCTTTAGATCAAGAGGTGGTTGATATCATGAGAACCATACATTGAGTCAAGAGAGGCCAAACTTTTGACTGGTAGTGTATCGACACATGGATAAGTGTCTGAATATGTGTCTGTCTAAATGTTGAGGGTTTTTTAATATCCTATCCTATTTTTAAAACATATCATTCATTACCACAAGTTTAATCCAAGAGGACAAATTAGGTTTTTTAAATCAAATCCTAATACCTCACAAAATAATCTTTATTGATAAACCATGTCTAGGACTGGCAGAATATTTTCCACAACTTGCATTACATTGTGTGCAACAGCACCTTCTTACAATTTTTTGGCAAGTTAGTGTATGCACTTCTTTTCCACCAACAAAAATGTATCCAAAAGAAGCCAAAGAATCAACCGCAACTCCACTCTTTTCATTGCTCTTAATACTAGGAGCTGCTTGATATGGGTTCAGATCGAGTGTTTTGCCAATTAAATATGAGATGTCTTCATTTTGGAACAAAACGGCATCAAAATTATTTGCATGCCACTCCCCCGGACATACGGGTATAAAAGGAGCTGGAATGCCCACTCCATTCAGATTTTCTCTTTGGGGAGTTCAATGGGCACGGGAACAAGGTGTAAGGTCACTGACGTAAGGTCACTCCCCAGGAATGTGCCACAACACACAGTGCATCGCACCCGGATGCATATGGGACTGCATAGCCGTCAGAGTTCACATGATGACCCTTGTCCACCGTCAAATGCGCCTACAATGGACATGCGAGCATCGGAACTGGACCTTGGAGCATTGGAAGAAAGTTGCCTGGTCCGATGATGCATGTTTTGTTTTACATCATGTGGGTGGCCGTGTATGCGTGCATAGTTTATCTGGGGAAGTGAAGACAACACAAGCCGGTGGAGGGAGTGTGATGCTCTGGGCAATGTTTCTGCTGGGAAACGATGGGTCCGGCCATTCATGTGAACGTCAATGTAACATGCCATTTACCTAAAACTTGTTCCAGACCAGGTACACTCCATCATGGCAATGGTATTCCCTAATGGCAGGGGCTTCTTTCAGCAGGATAATGCGCCCCGACACACTGCACACATTGTTCGGGAATTGTTTCAGGAACATGATGAAGAGTTCGAGGTGTTGCCCTGGCTTTCAAATTCCCCAGATGTCAATCCGATTGAGCATCTATGGGATGTGCTGGACCAACAAGTCTGATCCACGGCGGCTCCACCTCACAACTTACTGGACTTGCAGAATCTGCTGCTAATGTCTTGGTGCCAGATACCACAGGACAACTTTAGGGGTCTTGTAGAGTCCATGCCTCAGCGGGTCGGTGCTGATTTGGTGACATGCGGAGGACTAACAACATAGACAGGTGGTCATAATGTTTTGATATGTTTTATGATAATGTCATAATATTTTCTATATTTTTGTGATTGTGATATGATTGTGTATTTGTGTGTTTTAGTGCACATAATATAATAAAGACAAAATTGTGTTTGCAGGTTTTGCATCAATCCAGTTACAATCAGATTTTCCCTTTAAAATTAATAAACCATTCCATAATTATTATTTTTTTAATCCCATACTTACATCATCCTTTAACAAGGTGAAAACTTTAATGGCGAGTTAAAATCTCCTAATCACCCATGTCATGTTTTATGTTTGTCAGTAAAGAATAATCAACCCTGTTAAAGTGGACGTCAGCATATCAACCCTGTCACCATGATTTTGTCTGGTAAACAGAATGTCAACCCTGTTACCTTTCTGTGCAACGTAGGCATAATTATTGACTGATGGTACATTGTAATTTATTAACGCTTACTATCACATAATTTATCTGATGCGATTTTTAAAATATTATGAAAATTGTACTTTAATTTGGACCAGCAGCAGCGACATGCGCGGCTCATCTCACCGTTGGCAGCATGACAGGCGCTTCACCCAAATCTGCAGAGTCGTCGACCTGACACAACTGTTAGTCCAGATAAAGAAGTAATATTAATTTCAATAAAACATGGTTATTAACAGTTTTTAAAAAAACAAAACAAAAAAAAAACATGCTGCTCAAACTGTAAAAGCAGTCTGCAGGTGTGAACATTTTTAAGAAAGTATTTAGACAGTTAACAAGCACAGCATAGGCTATATGCTATCTAGTGTAAACAACTAGTGAAGTATATTCTGTTGTAGCTTCAGAAACGTTTTTTCAACTCTTGATGGGCAGATCAATAAACACATGGTCGCTATGTTAGCCTGGCATCAATTATATTAGCAAGATGATTGAGCAGTTTTCATTTCTGTGTTTAAAACGACGGGGGTTTACATGTGCAGACTTACTGTATCGTCATGACAACGACACTTGCAAAGTAAATGTCTTCCTTTCTTTCTTTTTTTAAAACAAAATGGCAAACTAAGAGCGTGAATTACCGCCACCTGCAGCCCAGAGACATTAGTGATAGAACTGGGCTGTAGTCTCCTCTGAGATAAAAATACACTTTTGGTTTTATTTTTTAAACCTTATGAGTGAATAAAAAAGTTACTCAGAGGTCCTAAGAGGACAAAAATGTATAAAAATGCCAAAATAATATTATTAATTGTATTTTCCACTTTCAATTAGTTTTTTTTTTAACCAACATCAGTCCTGATCATAACTACCAAATATTAATTAATTTACAAGATTTTAACCCTTTAAATGCCAGTTTGTTTACATAATGCCACTATTGTTTTTTATGAAAAACAAACAAACAAACATACAATCAAAAAACACACATACAAGATTAATTATTTTCCATATGCTAATAAATGCTAATGCGCACATGTGTAACATGTGTTTTGTAGATCTGGAGAAGGCATATGACCGGGTCCCCCGGGAGAGACTGTGGGAGGTGCTGTGGGAGTACGGGGTGGGGGGGGTCCCTTCCCTGTACGTCCAAAGCGAGAGCTGTGTCCGGGTCCTCAGCACGAAGTCGAGTTCATTCCATGTGGGGGTTGGTCTCCGCCAAAACTGCGCTTTGTCACCAATCCTGTTTGTGATATTCATGGACAGGATATCGAGGCGTAGTAGGGGTGGGGAAGGAGTGCGGTTCGGTGGGCTGGGGATCTCATCGCTGCTTTTTGCATATGATGTGGTCTTCATGTCATCATCGGTCCGTGACCTTCAGCTCTCACTGGATCGCTTGGCAGTCGAGTGTGAAGCGGCTGGAATGAGGATTAACAACTCTAAATCTGAGGCCATGGTTCTCAGCAGGAAACCGATGGAGTGCGTACTCCGGGTAGGGAAGGAGGTATTGCCCCAAGTGAAGGAGTTCAAGTACCTCGGGGTCTTGTTCACGAGTGAAGGGACAATGGAGCGGGAGGTTGGCCAGAGAATCGGGGCAGCGGGGGCAGTATTGCACTTTCTCTATTGCTCCGTTGTCACGAAAATAGAGCTGAGCCGGGAGGCAAAGCTCTCGATCTACCGGTCAATTTTTGTTCCTACTCTCACCTATGGTCTTGAAGGCTGGGTCATGGTCGTGAGTACAAGCGGCCGAAATGGGCTTCCTCAGAAGGGTAGCGGGCTTCTCTCTTAGAGATAGGGTGAGGAGCTCAGTCACCCGTGAGGAGCTCGGAGTAGAGCCGCTGCTCCTTTGCGTCAAAAGGAGTCAGTTGAGGTCGTTTGGGCATCTGGTAAGTATGGCCCCTGGGCCCTAGGGAGGTGTTTCAGGCACATCCATCTGGGAGGCGGCCTTGGGGAAGACCCAGGACTAGGTGGAGAGATTACATCTCCACACTGGCCTGGGAACACCTGTAACGTTTGGGAAGAAGTCAAGAGAACTGGATCTATTTGCGATCTTTTAATGAAAAGATAAACAAATACAAATAACGGGTAGACACAGGAACAAATCAAACATCCACAATGGGAAACAATAACGTAAACAAGAGAAAACATCCACGAAGGGCACAGGCAGAACACGGTAGGTCTAAACACTTTCAAATACATTCAACAACTGACAATACTGAACAGAAATCAGGGCATTAAATACACAAAGACAAATGAGAACATTAAACACAGGTGAGAAACAATAAGGAACAGCTGGACTTGATCAGAGCAGGCGATAATGGGAAGTGTAGTCCATGGGGAACAGATGACAGAGGTAAAACACAGGGCAGACAACAGTGAATCGTGACAACACCTCAGGGTCCCCCAGTCAGAGCTGGTTAATGTGGCTCGGGATAGGGAAGTTTGGGGCCCCCTGCTGGAGCTGCTGCCCCAGCGACCCGACTTTGGATAAGCGGTTGAAGATGGATGGATGGATAAATGCTAATGCTAATGTGTCAGGTTTTTTTCTTTTTTTTTTTCAAAATACACACCTTTGGCAAAATGTATGCCATTGGCATTAACACAGACAAAATAAAAAAATTTAAAATAATTTAAAACACAAAAAAGTCCCGAAGGTCGCACAAGGGTTAATACACTAAACAGCAACACAAACTACCACAGTACTATCTTAAACACCTGTTTGTCACATTACACTGTAAAATATTCATAATCCATGAAATCATTGCGTGCAGGTTGATTTTTAGATAATTTGATCTAATATTTAATCATTTTTAAAATGTTACAAATTTATGTAATGAAATTCCCTGAGATCATCACATTTATTTTGAGACAAAATACTTATTCTTCATTTTCAGTTTTGTTAAAGGTGATTCAATAAAAAGTTTTTTAATAAATGTCCAATAAGTGAAAGGATGATAAAGTCACCCTGTTGCAGGATGTACACAAGTGGGTCAAATTTTATTCTGAAAAATGATCAAAGTGGGCTCACATTGACTGATCCAATCAGAGTGGAGATGTTATGAAAAGTCAAATGTGTTTGAATTTAACAGAAAATGGTTAAACTTTTTCTAAAGTGGTTGTTGTTACTCAAAAAAGCATCTTGCTGTCTCAAAAATATTTGCCTAAGCTGATACATTTTGACCTATGACTATTGTATACGTACACGATATCACCACGCACCCGCTGCCACAGCATTCTTCGTGCATACTGCCACCTACTGCCCAGGAGGACAATTTATAGCAAAGGAGGACATAAATATTGATCTGTTGCTCAGCTACACTTATCATATCACTCTTGAAGACATGGATTAAACCATAGGAGTTTTATTGATTATTTTTTTGCTGCCTTTATGTGCTTTTTGGAGCTTCAAAGTCTTGGTCACCACTCACTTGCATTTTATGGACTTACAGAGCTGAAATATTCTTCTAAAAATCTTTGTTTGTGTTCAGCAGAAAAAAGAAAGTCATACACATCTGGGATGGCATCATTTTGGGTGAACTGTTCCCTTACCCTACACCTTCTTCCCCTCTGGAACTTCATATTATATCTTCTTATGTCATTATTTCCATCCAATTTAATTTGTGCATTTCAGTAGAGAAGAAGATTTTTTCACTCTGTGAGCTTTTATGAACTACTACAGGGCAAGAATCTGTTAGGTTCACACCTGCTTTCACTATAGCCCATATTTAGCATCATGTAAATTGTGAGGTTTCTCTGTTTTCTCTCAGGGGAGAAACTCAACGTGTCTAAATGACATTCAGTTCCTATAAAGAAAGACAAACATCAATCAATAATTCAGTATATTTAAAAACACTTAAATGAACAAATATTTAGTGAAATGCTTCATATCTGAAGAATAGCTCATCAACACACTCTGTTCACTCAACACACATTCTGGTGCTACATTTAGATGATTCCAAAACAAATTTCTATTTTAATATTAAGCAGCTCAGTTTATAAAATTAAATATTTAATGACTTTTGTATTTATATATACAATATTTAGGATTATTGATTCATTTATACAACTGAATTAATATATTTATTACTAGAAAAATAGTAGACATTAAGTTGACATTCATTTTTGTAGAATGGTCAGCAAAATTATGTTTCATGTCTAAAATAATTAAGAATGTTAAAGCTGTTTATTAAATAATATAATTTGTATTGTAAGGATGAAATGATTGGCTGAATTGTGATGACTCCTCCTCTTTCAGAGTTTCTCTTCCTCAAGTTGTCTTTATGAGTCTCATGTGATCGTCTCTTATTCTCTTCATCTCTCCACTAAACTCAAACTGCTCATCATACAGACAAGATGCTGATCATATTCTACACTCTCCTCACTGTTCTGTCATGTAAGTTACACATTTCACTCTTCACATGTTCTTCTCTCAGAGTCATGGGGATGAAATGAAGATTTTTCACATTTGTTATCAATTTGCAGGTGTCAGTTCTGTTAAAGTACTCACACAAAAACCTTCAGGACTGACAGGACAAAAGGGAAACTCTGTCATCATGGACTGTAATATTGCAAAAGATGAAAACTATCATGTCTCCTGGTATAAACAGCTTCCAAATGCAACTCCTCAGTTTGTGTTGAGATTCTATCATTCACACGGATCCCCTAACCTGTACGGTGACAGTTTTCCCTCCAACCGCTTCACATCTAAAGCCAAATCAAATATTGACTATCAGCTGATAATTAATAATGTTGAGATTGGAGATTCAGCAGTGTATTACTGTCACACATGGGATGATTCTGTTAAAGAGAATGTATCACAGTGATTCACACCATGACAAAAACCTCCTCACTGCTCACATTCACTTCTGCTTTTAGACAACATGAAAAACTTCATCTCAAGTTCTTTCATTCATATTCAATGTAAGATGTGCACAATGTTCATAATTATTGAATTAAATCTTTGTTTCATTCATATAATAGCAGGATTCTTAAAATTCATGTTTTGATGGATGGTTTAAATTCAGCCAGTCCAAATAAATGCACTTTACATCCAGACCAAATTTAAACGTCTTGATGAAACTCTGTTTGATTCATTTTATTAATGAATTTCAGTTCCATTGTCAGAAATGTAACATATTATGTGAATAAATTAGAGGTCATTAAAGTGCACAAGAGAGAGCTGAACCTCTGTGAACATCCCCAACACAACCAGCAGCTCAACATACAGTATGTCTTTGAATATAACATGAAAAAGGTCACGTACAAAGAATCAGACAGAACAAAATAAAATTAATAATGCGTCATAGTCCATCTCTAATAAAATCAACAACAACAAAAACCAAATAAAAGAAACAATCTTCATATATATTTCACTGTTAAATGCATGTGAATTTCACTAAATAATATATTTGGGTCTTTAGAGACCTGACATTTCTATCTATCACAAATGGATCTACAAAATGCCCTGAAAAAATATTTTCAAGACAATTAGAAAATGATCAAATATACGTTGTCCTGTGTCTCTAAAGACCTGAGGTATGTATTTTAGTGTTAAAGAAACATACTGTAAATACTGTAAAATGACAAGTCTAAATGAGCGGGAGGGATGAGGGAGTAAGTGCAGCCTTAGCTGGGACAAATCAACATTTAAAAGAGGAAACAAGAACACAAGGACTTCAAAATAAAATAAACATAGATTCGATACATGACACATTAGTTGAGAGATTAGTTGAGTGAAATAGTAAAAAATCTTGCCTTTAATTATATAAATGATCACCATATTAACATTCTAACAACTTTTTATTTTCAACATTATACAAATACTGTACATTTCATAGAAAAGACCAACTTCAATTTAATTTGCTACATACATTATACTCATATGATAAATAAATCTGCAGTTTGACATGCGAAAGTGCCGTTGAGATACATGCAGCATGTTGTTGTGATGTAGGAGGGATTTAGTGTTTTGTGTTTTAGTGGCTCCTCCCCCCAGAGCTCTTTACTGTCTTAAAGTTTCTCTCTCTGTTCATCTCAGCATTATTCTACAGCACTGCTCATCTTTACACTCAACACACACCAAATCACAAGATGATGAAAATATTCTGCACTTTCTGCACTCTTCTCACCTGTAAGTGTTCACAATATCTCATCTCACTTTTAATGGCATCTTTAAAGTGTTTTTAAACACAATCTCATATAAAGGTTGTTTTTATTGTGCAGGTGTCAGTGGTGTGACTGTAGTGACTCAGAATCCTCCAGTTCTCACAGTGAATAAAGGACAGAAAGTCACTCTCAACTGTAATCTGGGGACAGTTACTGATAGTGCAGCTCGCTGGTATAAACAGACTCCAGGAGGAGTTCCTCAATATGTGTTAAGATTTTATCATGGCTGGAGCTCAGTTAGTTATGGATCTGGTTTCTCTGCTCCTAAATTCACATCAACACATTCATCTAAATCAGATTATAGTTTGATAATTAATAATGTTGAGATTGGAGATTCAGCAGTGTATTACTGTAACACATGGGATGATTCTGTTAAACAACACGTATCACAGTGAATCACACCATGACAAAAACCTCCTCACTGCTCACATTCACTGCTAAAATACAACAGGAAAAAAGTATCACAAGGTAATAAAGTTAAAAAGATGGTGCCATTATAAAAAATATCTAAACAAATCAACAAATTTCAAGTACAACTTTTCAGTTTGTGTAGATTGTATCATTCTCACAGCTCTTCTGATGTCTACACGACACTTCTCCAACAGTGTTTAATAGATTATTCTGGAATCAGAGTTCAATTTAATTCTCATAAATTCATTGACTGACATTTTCATATGAATAAATAAAAACAATAGAGTTATTTGCACAACTACTGATTTTTAACTGTCAAATAGTCGAGCCAATTAGATGAGTCAAATTCTACTAATCGTGTCAAACCAAAGACATTTTGAAAGGTTACAATAAAGTTATTGGACATTTACACCATTATTTCCCAAGGTAAAAAATAAATACAAAAATAGATACTGTGTATATATACTGTAAATACATTATATATATATATATATATATATATATATATGTATTTCACGTATATACAGTTTACTATATATATATATATATATATATATATATATATATATATATATAGTAAACTGTATATACATGAAATACTATCTTAAGAATGTAATTAGTATATATATATATTATATCTGTATTTAAATCTTTTAAGCTATTTAATGTCTTTTCAGGAAAAATCAAACAAAAATATTTATCAATTAACAAAATGAGTATTATTAAAATGTAATGTGTTCACTTGTTTATCTAATGAGTTTACTTGAATTGACAGATGAAGTTGAGTTTGAGTTTCTCTGTTTGTGTCACTTCAGACACTGAGGAGGTTTTTGTACGGCTGAACATATGAAATGTATCAGTGTGGTATTCGGACAAGGAACAAAACTGATGGTGACTGGTGAGTAATCTTTGTAATATTTTTTATATTTTCACTGTATTAAATGTCTACATTTCTTTGTAAATATATAAAAAACAATCCTTTTAAAGTTTAGCCAGCTTGTCATTTATTTTCTGTTAAATGCTCCAAACGTAAATTTCAATTTAGTCATTAGTTTTATCCATCATCCAGTAACTGACCTGAAAAGACTAAAACAGCTTTAACTTACAATTAAATGTGTTTTACGATGTTTTTATGTTATATGCATTTCTATAAAATATTTGATTTGTTGGTATTTTTAGAGGTTTCGATTAAACTGTTAAGCAGATTAAGCAGAAGTACCGTTGAATGTTTTTGATAGAAAAGGTTCTGATTTCTGAAGATTTTTTATTAATCTGTGAATAAGCATATATATATATTTTATACATTATACATTATACAACAGTAACTGGCTGTTAAATTGCAAGTTATATTTGTTGTCAAAGAGATGGAGATGTTGTGCATTTATATTAAAATTGCAAAAGATTATTTTCTGTCTTTTGTAAGATATAAATAATAATATTTATAATATTTAAAGATAAATAATACTGTTCTTCAATTCTGTATGAAATGACTAAAGAAAAGATTGATGTTCATTTTTTATATGGAGAAACGTTTAATTCTGAATGATTGTTTAATATATAAAATGTGTCTCAGTCAAGTTAACCTCATTTCTTATAAATGTGTTAATGTTGTTGTGTAATTGTGTAGATTCTGCTGTTCCTCCTCCTGTTGTGAACATCCTCCCATCCACTGAAGATCAGAGCTCCAGTAAAATCACTCTGGTGTGTCTGATCAATGATATGGCCATGGGTTTTGCTGATGTGCGTTGGCTTGTGAATGGGAACTCAGTTTCTGATGGCGTCTTCACTAGCTCTGCTGAACAACAGCCAGATGAGAAATTCAAAATGAGCAGTTATTTCACCATTGAGAGATCAGAGTGGGAGAAAGACAAAGATCTGACATGTGAAGTGACTGTCGGCTCAAGAGTCACTTCCAGAAACATCAAGAAATCTCACTGCAGTGACTGAAAACAAAGATGTTTTTGTCTTTTCTTGATTTCTGTGATAGTAAATGATAGTTTCTGACAAGTAGAGTTGTTGAAATTCAAAATAGTATAAGGGTCTTAGTGACTTGATTTGTGTAATTTGGCTTTTGTTTTGTTAAAAGATCTATGCGCATTATTGTGCTTCATGAATTAAAATAAACTGCATTATAGTTGAAGTGTTTACTGTTATTCTTTCAACTTAAAGTCAGATGTGTTCTTCCAGAAGTATTTGTCTAGAGAAGTAATGAACAGAACTCTCAAGGTTATTAGCTTTCTGTGAGAATTAACAAATATAAATGTATGTTTTACCAATGAAAACATTAAAGGCCTATAATGCAGCACTATTTAAAAAAACTGTCTTCAGATTTAAAATATATATAAAAACAATCGTTAGCAGTATTGAATTACATTTAGAGATGAGATGGGTAACATGATCAGTAAATGAATGGCAGGTATTGCAATGGCTTGATTTGATCTCTTATTAATTACAGTCTAAACAATATAATTCTCCCTTGAATTATTCCATAAATTGAATAAAACTTCATCATTGTTGAAGTTTCTCTTCTAGCAGATGCAGTGAGCTGTGGAGATTTTCTGCCCTGACTCACAGGATGCACCTGCTGTTACAACACTTGATTATTTTAGCTCCATGTAAATGATGAAGTTTCTCTCTTTTATATTTTATGCTCATTCAACCAGTGAAGACCGTTTATACAGTTACAGTCATTCTTCACAGTACTTGATCACAGTACTTTTACTTAGTGAAATGGTCAAGCTTATGTTCTTCAATGTTCTTATGTATCCTCTGTTGATACGATAAAGTGAACAACTGATCAGGGCCAGGGAGTTTTTGACAGCTGTTAATTTTTCAATCATAATTAAAGTCAATAATTCCAGTCACAAGAAAGGTTTTCTTCATTTTCTCTGATCCAATAATCTAGAAACAGCTCCAGGGAGAACAAAATCACAGTTCATTACAAGAGCCAAACACTTTACATGACACTGTAAAAACAAACTGAAGATTTGTCTTTACCTGTTTGTCAAGCTGGCCATTCCAGGCCTTAAGAGTGGAGATCTCCTGTTCCTCAGATAAATAACACAACTATTACACCACCATAAAGATGACTAGATACTGTTGAAGTCAGAAGTTCCCCTTCTGTCACTCACTCAACATTGTATCGATGAAGTGACACTAGGGGTCGATCTTGAGAGACCAACACACCTTCAGATCTTTGTGAAAAGGCCAGTGAGAAGTAAGTGAATTGGCAAGCTGAATTTGCATGCCGCTCCCCGACAAACGGGTATAAAGGAGGAGAGCAGATTAATTCATTCAGATTTTTTCTCCGGAGCCGAGCGGTTGCACTACAGCTTGCTGAGTCATCTTCTCCTCACCACCTTCTCTCCTTCAGAAGCGAATTGCTGTTGGATCTATGGCGCTTTACAGCGGTCTCTCTTCAGCTGCACTCCGCTGCAGATTACACCCCTGGGCGCTTCAACAGCACTACTGAAAGAGTTTAATTTTCTCTAAAAGAGTGTGCGCAGCTGGCGTTGATCGTCTTTTTAAAGACACGTCTTTTTAAAGATGTCATTCCGCCTCTGTGTAGTTCCTGGATGTGGTCGTTACCTCTCCACCTCTGACGTCACGATCACTGCCTCATGTTGCTTGGCCAATGTCACGTTGAGGAAGTGTTCGCGGATGGTTCATGCCCTCATTGCGAGAGCATGACCATGGCCACTCACCAAGCGCGGCTCTCCATCTTCTGAGGGAGCACCTCCTCAGCTGTCCCCCTTCCCGGCCCTGCTACCTAGGGGTAGGTCACAGATGTGGTGGAAGCTTAGGATGTTGTACAGGCTCCGCTGGGTAATTTCCTACGGACCACCCATTATGCGGCGTGCTTGCTGGCTACCATCCCCCTCTGGGGTGACACAGGCAGCTCGCCAGCTGTGCCAGCCTAATTTCTCCACCGGGGCCCGAGACCCGGATGACATGTTGATCACTGCATTGGAGGGCGTCCTGGCAGTGTTGGATGCAGAAGACTCGACTGGACTGCCGCCTTCAGGTGTGGCAGCCCGGTTTGAGGCGGAAGCTGAACTCACTGCCATGCTTTCCCGGGCCTCCACGAGTGTTGGGCTTGAGTGGAACACTCCACCCACCCTTGACCACTCGTGGCTGGATAATTGGTTCCTCGTGTCGGCGTGCTGCTCGTGGCCCCGCCCTCCCCCAGTTCTTTTCTTCCCTAAAGTGCATGACGAGTTGACCTTTCGCTGCCCGGATCCTTCAGCTTGTCCGCCCTCACTACCCTCGGCAGGGTGACCAAGGGTTATGCCACGATTCCCCTAGTGGATAAGGCGATCGCGGCACAACTGTGCCCGCTGGGCGTCGCCACCTGGCGAAATCGGCCGGCACTCCCTTCCCGAGCCTGTAGGACAACGACGTCTCTGGCGACGAAAGCCCTGCACACCATGGCCCTCATTCAAGTCCACCAGGCCAAGGCACCAAGAGATCTGCACGAGGGTAGTTCTGTTCCCGATGCGCTGCAAGAACTGCGCTTGGCGACCGCCCTCGCCCAATGAAGGTCACAGCGCGTGTCATCGGCCAGACGATGTCCGCACTCATGGTTCAGGAACGCCACCTCTGGCTGAACCTCAATTCCCCCATCTCCCAGGCCGGCCTCTTTGGCGACACAGTCGAGGACTTCGCTCAGCAGTTCTCGGTGGTGAAGCAACAGACGGAGACCATATCTTGCCCCGGCACGGTTCAAGAGTGCGTAACCAGTCTGTCCACCAAGCGTGCTCCACCCTAGCTCGAGCCTACCACTCGTCCACGGTGTAGAGCTGCCACCAGGAGAGAGATGCCCCCCACCTCTCGGTCGGCCACCAAGACCCCTAATATATATATATATATATATATATATATATATATATATATATATATATATATATATAATTATGCAAATATGAGTCAGGAGTTTCAGTTAATTTTCACATCAACCATCAGAATGGGGGAAAATTTGATCTCAGTAATTTTGACAGTAACATGATTGTTGGTGCTAGATGGGCTTGTTTGTACATTTCTGTAACTGCTGATCTACTGGTATTTTCACTCACAACAGGCTCTATGGTTTACTCTTTACAAAAAATAAATCCAGTGAGTGGCAGTTCTGCGGACAGAAATACATTGTTGATGAGAGGTCAACAGAGAATGGCAAGACTGGTTCGAGTTGACAGAAAGGCTACGATAACGGCTCTGTTCAGTTGTAGTGAGCAGAATAGCATTTCAGAAATCACAACATGTTGACCCTTGAGGTAGATGGGCTACAACAGCAGAAGATCACATCAGGCACTTTATTAAGACCATAGTTTTCCTAATAAAGTGTTAAATGTGTGTATATACAGTATATCTATATTTGAATCACTAGGCTTGATTTCCTGGCGTTCCAAAGTAATGTTTAAGAGCATTCATCCCTGTGACATTATAAACTTCAGCCAGCAGGTGGTGACAAAAGAACCTCTTGTGCGTGCTTTGACTGAGTTGAGAAAGACTGTGTTCTCCGTCAGTTTCTCTAATGTCACCGGCTTGTCTCTCACTCCATGATCAGTCAAATTACTGCTCCACTATAGCTGAGAAATAGAGTTAAACTAATAGCTTCAGCACTACTTCCTATCATAGACGAGAGTTGTGACAGACGGAGTAATAACACATGCTCAGGGTGCCTACCTGACGCCCAAGTTTCCAAATTGGGAGAAGATGTAAACTTTCAACAAGGCAGAGGATAGAACGCTTCTTGAGTCAGTGTCAAAAGAGTAGTTCACCAAAAAATATACAAGAGTGAATCTGGCGTTCAACATGTTTTTTCTCTTACAACAAAACATTTAAACAAAAGTGAAATACTTGCAGGATAATTCTGATAGCATGTCCAATATGCAGCATTACTCCATGATCGCTCAGAGTGGATTACACTACAGCCAAGGAATAGAGTTAATCTAACAGCTTCAGCAGCATTAATGCTCATCACTCATCTGGAGTCACAACAGGTGCAAGTTATCACATACACTCAATCTCAGTATCTCTCTGTCTGTCTCTCTCTCTCTCTCTCTCTCTCTCTCTCTTTCTCTCTCTCTCTCTCTCTCTCTCTTTATTTTGAGTTTATATTAAAAGCTGCAATTATATCTGCATCTCTCATCTCTACATTCATTATAGAATAACTAACCAAAATATAGTTCTGCTGCCAAGGAACTTCTGTCCCTCCATCAGGGAACCTTAAATTATGGAGTCATAATTGCTAAATTGGGTTGATAAAGAGCTCTAGGACATTTTTAATTTTAGGTTTAACTAGCCTATTAAATTCTGTCTGCCAGGAGGCAGATGTGATATCTATTTGATAGAGTATATTGACTATGCTCTATGGCTCTCCCTACACAGTGGCATTTGGGACTTCCCTCACTGCAGCTTCCAGCGCTTTCTCGCTGGAGGCCACACCCATCGCTCTCTCGCCAGTGGAATCCTGTGCTCTCTTGCTGGAGGTGTCAAAAAGTTCTCTCTTATGGTAATAGGAGGAGAAGGAGGAATGGGAGAAAGGCATTGGCTCAGTCGTGATGGAGATACATTCTCCAATCTCCACGGTTGATGCCTCCGAGATTCCCATGGCAGAGGCCTCTTTGCTTCATTCTCCGGTCATCTTGGAGATTCCTGCAACGGCCTCTGCCCCTTGTCCCGGGGGTTTCCGCAATGGAGGCCCCTCCACTCCTGTGGTCTCAGAAATTCATTTGACATGGGCCCCTCTGCTTCTCGCTCTAGTGGTCCCAGAGGTCTCAGCTCCAGTGGTTCCAGCTTCTGTGGTCCCGGCTTCTGTGGCAAAAGTGGTCCCAGCCTTGGAGGTCCCAGTGGTCTCTGGTTTGGTGCTATTGCCCTCATCACAGACACCCTGCTCTGCTTTTGTCCCCAAGTGCGTTGACTTTGCCTGAGTCTTCTAGTGCCTTGACTTGGTAAGTGGCGGTGAGTTGTAAGAGGAGGAGAAGGAGGAAGGGAGAAAGGTATTGTCACCGGTCGTGATGATGGAGATGCATTCTCCATTCTCGGTGCTTCCGAGAATACCTTGGCAGAGGACTCTTTGCTTCATTCTCTGGTGGTCTTGGCGATTCCAATGACAGTGGTTTCTGTGATGAGGCCCCTCCACTCACTTCTCCCATGGTCTCAGAAATTCCTGCGATGGAGTCCCCTCCGCTCCTCGCTCCAGTGGTCCTGGTGGTTCCCGTGATGCAGGCCTTTCCGCTCCCCTCTTCAGTGAGGTCTCAGCTTCAGTGGTTCAGTGGCTGCTTTTGTCTCTTGTTGCTTCACCTGAGTCCCCAGCTGCCATGACCTTGCCCAAATCCCTAGCTGCCTTGAAGTCGTACAGTTGTCCAGCTGCCCTGCCACCACCAGAGTCTCCTGTGGCCTTACCATCTTCTGAGTTCACTGATGTCTTGCCCTTATCTAAGTTCTCCAACAACTTTCCCTCATCTTAGTTCCTCAGCCTTTCTATCATCTGAGTTCCCCAGTGCCTGGATCAACATCGCCAGATCCCCAGTGTTTTCCTAGCTGTCTGCAGATCCCCAGTGGTCTCCTGATGATGAACTGCCCTTTAACTACCTGTTAAAGTATTTGTTAAAGGAACCTGCACATAAATAAATATATACATTTTATTCAATACATGCTAGACCTTATTCACAGCGCAAAATCTTTGATTTTTAATGGGAATGACAATGAAGCTGTGAGGGATAGGCGTACAGTCTCTTCAATGGGCTGTACTTCAGTTTAAAGTGTTTTTGGATTGTTCCGCTTACAAAATATTGAAAAATATATTTTCAAGGACACTCAGTAGACAAAACCTCCAGACAACTTGAGTTATGGAAAATCAGATGGGATCTAGGAGCTTTTTACAGCTTTATATCATGCATGCCATAGAAGAGATGGTAAGTCTATCTATACCTCACAGCGTCATTTCCATTGCCATTAGAAATTAAACATGGCACTACTGTAAATAAGGTCTATAGACCAGTTGATTGTTATCAGTTAATAGATAGTTTACAAAAATGTCAGCGCATATGCAGTAAGTGGTGGCAGAAAGCCTGCTGACTGTTGTGTAGATTTGACAGATTAGATGATTAAATTAAAGTATTACAAAACCATCATGAATACAAACATTTTCTTAACGAAACAATTACTATAATGAAATTAGTTAATAAAAAACATGTAATCATGTTCGATATAAAAGCCTACTACTTCTACAGTCAAGTTGTCATTTTTAATTTTTATTTAATTTTTAATTGTATAGTGCTTTTATATCACTTCAAAGCAGAAAAAAATAACTTTGGGGAAACTAGGCTCACTGTAGGGGCCAGTTCCCCTCTGGCTAAACAGTATGAATATAATGCCAGTATTAGTTATTTATTTGTAGTACAAATCATGGTTTAAAATGAGTGAACTAATGCAGTTTTCATGTTTATTCTGTTGGTTCATGTTTTCATATCTTTTATTTTGAAAATCTAGTTCCTGTTTTATGTCATGTGTTCCCTAGTCATGCGATTCTTGTTTCCCTCTTGTGATCTTGTCATGTGTTTCCCCTGTTCATGTTTATTTTTTTCATTGGTTTAACTTAATTTAGTCTTGTTATCTTGTATATAGTTTTGTCTTGTGATTGGTTGTCTTGTTTACTTGTTAATCCTGTCCTTGTATTTAAGCCCTCTTGTTTGCCATTGTCTTTTGTCAGGTATTGTGAGTATCTTTGTTGTTTTGTTCTAGTTAAGTCAGGTTTATGTCAAGTCAAATTTAAGTCTAGTCTAGTCAAGTTTATGTTTATGTTTCACGTTTGTAGTTAGGGTTTTTGGATTTCACTTTTGTTAATAAATTGCACTTGGGTTCATCACATCCATCATCGTCTTCATAATTGCCAACAGCATAGATACATAAGTGTTAGGGTCCAATGTTTAAACCAAAAGATTTCCTAACTGTAAGATTAATTACTAAAGTCTTGAAGTCCATTCTGAATTAACTGTGGAAGTGCACACAGATGCATTGTCCTTTGGCTGAGGTAGGCTTTAGTTGGAAATCAATTTATTATCTATGTATTCCATTTTAAGAGTGTAGTCCATCCTTTTGAGAGAGTGTGTCTGAGTCCCAAATATAGCTTGATAGAAGGTCTCTTAAGTAACGTGGAGCTAGACAATTCAAAGCTTTGTAAGCCGTTAAAAGAATTTAATTCTTTTAACGGCTTACAAAGCTTTGAATTGTCTAGATAATTCAATATGATTAATATGATTATTCATATTAAATAATATGAATAAAGTATTTTTTGCCATCTACCATAAGACTGTACAATCAATATTATACATGATTGATTGCTGGTGTAATATTACTATGATGTAGTGCTTGGGTTGGTGCAATATTGTTTATTGTCAGTTGTTTTTCTTTGTTCTTGTAGTTTTTATCTATTATATTAATAGTTTTAAATTATATATATATATATATATATATATATATATATATATATATATATATATATATATATTTAAAGATATGGGTTGTGTTGATGCTGTAACTTGTGAATTTCCCCCTAGGGGGATCAATCAATTTCTCAATCAAGCAAACAAGCAAGCAATCAGGAATAGTTGTCAGGATCCTGACACTTCTGTTAGTATAGTTTATAGTTTTTGTGGCTGGATCCTGACACCCATGTTGTGTGAACACATGGTGTTGTTCATTTTCATTGCCATGTGTGGTCTTGTCTTGTTTTCAGTGTCAGGATCCCACCACTTCTGTTGGTCTAGTTTATAGTTTTGTGGCTGGAACCTGAAACCCATGTTTGTGTCGCGTGTGAACACGTCTTAGTTTGTTTTCCTTGCCATGTGTTCTTGTCTTGTAATTTTCTTTGTCTTGTTTTCCCTCTCATTTGCCAAGTTATTAGTTTATCAATTTTACCTGCCCTGTCTAGTTATCCTCCTCATTTCTCCCTCTATTTAATCTCCTCATGTCTTTTAGATTGTTACCCTGGGAGTTTTTGTTTGCTTTTTTTATATGTAATAAAGTCCATATCACACTACACATTTGAGTGCTCGACACTTCCCACACCAAAACCTGACAGTTTTTTAATGTCATTTATTTCTACACTTGCAAAACTTTCATATTTTAAATAATATCTATGAATTTCTACTCCCTATTTGCTAAATTATTAGTGGTGCTTGCAAAGCAACACTATTGTAATCTCACATACTTATTAGTGGTGCTTGCAAAGCAACACTATTGTAATCTCACATACTTATTTTTCTTCTTCTTCTTCTTCTTCTTCTTCTTCCGTACAAAACTTCGGCACCTAACTCGTCCCGCACCTTTTGGCGTAGACCCATGAATGAGGTGTCAAATCATGCGGCTCATTGAGGAGAGGTGTGCTATGACTTTTATAAGCGATCGGGGGTACGGTGTTTGCCCCAGGGGCAAAAAACTGGGCAAAAAATCCCATTGACTTAACATTGAGCCGAAATTTGACGAGTCATAGCTCAGAGCGAGGATTTCGCAGAGACGTGTGATTTACGAGATTTGAAGAGGCTGACAGGCTCTGTGAGAACATACCTCACAATGGGGTAAAACTTTTACCCCTGGGGGGCAGGAGCTGCCCAAAGTTGCCCCAATGTAAGTCAATGGAATTTTTTGCAAAATTTTTTGGTCACAGACCCACGAATGAGGCGTCAAATCGTGCGGATTATTTGGGAATGGTGTTCTATGACTTTTATAAGCGATCGGGGGTATGGTATTTGCCCCAGGGGCAAAAAATTGGGCAAAAAATCCCATTGACTTAACATTGCGCCGAACTTTGACGAGTCATAGCTCAGAGCGAGGATATCACACAGACGTGTGATTTACCACATTTGAAGAGGCTGACAGGCTCTGTGAGAACATACCTCACAATGGGGTAAAAGTTGCACCCCTTGGGGGCAGGACCTGCCCAAATTTGCCACAATGTTAAGTCTATGGTAAATTGTGTATTGAACATAACTCTGGATCACAGTGTCTTAGAGACAAGGGGGCGGGCTCATTTTACTCAGACGACCAATCAGTCTCTCAGGATCATTGTGAAGCTATCAAGCCACGCCCTAGCAACCATTTACAGTACCTTAGCAACAAGTCCCATAGACTTCCATTGAAAGAGATCAAAGGGATTTCTCCGGACTGAATTATCATAGAAACACGAGGGTGGTCTCATTTGACTTGGGGCAGTAAAACAGCCAATCATGAATCCCCTCAAAACTTCCTAGCCCCTCCCTAGCAACCATTTTCGAGCACCTTAGCAACCAAAATCCAAAGAGAGATATCTTCCATTCTGAATGTCACAGAAGCATGGGAGTTGGTTTATATCATTCATACTGACAAGCAGCCTTTGGTGATTCATCATTGGCAGCTGCCAAGCCACTCCCTAGCAACAATTTAGAGCACCCTAGCAACCACATTTATTGATTTCAATTACAGTAAGATATCTTCAGATCAGAATGTCCTAGAGACATGATAGTTGCTTTGTTTTCATTGGGTGAGTAACCAGTCTTCAGCTTTCATCATATGAACTACTTAGCCATGCCCTAGCAACCATTTAAAGTACCCTAGCAACAAAACACCATTGACATCCATTCAAAATCACTAAGATGTGTATCTTAGGATCAGAATGTCATAGAGACTTCCGAGTTGACTTATTTCACTCAGGATGGAAAGTAGACTTGATAAATATCACCCTGGTAACTGCCTAGCAACCAGATGGGTTTACCATAGCAACCAAGTAACAAATCTCATATCTTTGCACTACAAAATCGTAGAGACTTCCGAGTTGACTTATTTCACTCAAGATGGCAAGGAGCATTGTTGGATGTTACTTTGGTAACTGCCTAGCAACCAAATGGGGTTACCCTAGCAACCAAGAAACAAATCACATATCTCTGCACAAGAAAATCACAGAGATTTCCAGGTTGACTTATTTCACTCAGGATGGCAATGAGCATTGTTGCCTGCCACCTTGGTAACTGCCTAGCAACCAGATGGGGTTACCCTAGCAACCAAGAAACAAATCACATATCTCTGCACACGAAAATCACAGAGACTTCCGGGGTGACTTATTTCACTCAGGATGGCAAGGAGCATTGTTGGCTGTCACCTTGGTAACTGCCTAGCAACCAGATGGGGTTACCCTAGCAACCAAGTAACTAATCATATATCTCTGAACCAGAAAATTGTAGTGATTCCGTGTTGACTTATTTCATTTAGGATGGCAAGGAGCATTGTTGTCTTGCCCCTTGGTAACTGCCTAGCAACCAGATGGGGTTACCCTAGCAACCAAGAAACAAATCACATATCTCTGCACAAGAAAATCACAGAGACTTCCGGGTTGACTTATTTCACTCAGGATGGCAAGGAGCATTGTTGCCTGTCACCTTGGTAACTGCCTAGCAACCAGATGGGGTTACCCTAGCAACCAAGAAACAAATCACATATCTCTGCACAAGAAAATCACAGAGACTTCCGGGTTGACTTATTTCACTCAGGATGGCAAGGAGCATTGTTGGCTTTCCCCTTGGTAACTTCCTAGCGACCAGAAGGGTTTACCCTAGCAACCAAGTAACAAATCACATATCTCTGTACTAGAAAATCGTAGAGACTTCCGGGTTGACTTATTTTACTCAGGATGGCAAGTAGCGTTAGTGGCTGTCACCTTAGTAACTGCATATCAACCAGATGGGTTTCCCTAGCAACCATGGAACAACACCTATATCTCTGCACCAGAACATCCTACTGTCATGGGGATGGCCTCTTTCAACTTTGGGCAGTAGGTGGGACATTGTGGTAAGAAATTTTGCCACGGCAAGCACCACACACATTTTCTTCAGGAAATGTACCTATCTAGTTTTTCTTCTTCTTCTTCTTCTTCTTCTTCTTCCGTACAAAACTTCGGCACCTAACTCGTCCCGCACCTTTTGGCGTAGACCCATGAATGAGGTGTCAAATCGTGCGGCTCATTGAGGAGAGGTGTGCTATGACTTTTATAAGCGATCGGAGGTACGGTGTTTGCCCCAGGGGCAAAAAATTGGGCAAAAAATCCCATTGACTTAACATTGCGCCGAACTTTGACGAGTCATAGCTCAAAGCGAGGATTTCGCAGAGACATGTGATTTACCACATTTGAAGAGGCTGACAGGCTCTGTGAGAACATACCTCACAATGGGGTAAAAGTTGCATCCCTGGGGGGCAGGAGCTGCCCAAAGTTGCCCCAATGTAAGTCAATGGAATTTTTTTCAAAATTTTTTGGTCGAAAACCCACAAATGAGGCGTCAAATCGTGCGGATTATTTGGGAATGGTGTCCTATGACTTTTATAATCGATCGGGGGTACGGTGATTGCCCCAGGGGCAAAAAATTGGGCAAAAAATCCCATTGACTCAACATTGCGCAGAACTTTGACGAGTCATAGCTCAGATCGAGGATTTCACAGAGACGTGTGATTAACCACATTTGAAGAGGCTGACAGGCTCTGTGAGAACATACCTAACAATGGGGTAAAAGTTGCACCCCTGGGGGGCATGAGCTGCCCAAAGTTGCCCCAATGTTAAGTCTATGGTAGATTTTGTATTGAACATAACTCTGGATCACAGTGTCTTAGAGACAAGGGGGCGGGCTCATTTTACTCAGATGACCAATCAATCTCTCAGGATCATTGTGAAGCTATCAAGCCACGCCCTAGCAACCATTTAGAGCACCTTAGCAACAACTCCCATAGACTTCCATTGAAAGAGATCAAAGGGATATCTCCGGACTGAATTATCATAGAAACACGAGGGTGGTCTCGTTTGACTTGGGGCAGTAAAACAGCCAATCATGAATCCCCTCAACACTTCCTAGCCCCTCCCTAGCAACCATTTTCGAGCACCTTAGCAACCAAAATCCAAAGAGAGATATCTTCCATTCTGAATGTCACAGAGGCATGGGAGTTGGTTTGTATCATTCATACTGACAAGCAGCCATTGGAGATTCATCATTGGCAGCTGCCAAGCCACTCCCTAGCAACAATTTGGAGCACCCAAGCAACCACATTTATTGATTTCAATTGAAGTAAGATATCTTCAGATCAGAATGTCCTAGAGACATGATAGTTGCTTTGTTTTAATTGGGTGAGTAATCAGTCTTCATCTTTCATCATGTGAACTACTTAGCCACGCCCTAGCAACCATTTAAAGCACCCTAGCAACAAAACACCATTGACATCCATTCAATATCACTAAGATGTGTATCTTAGGATCAGAATGTCGTAGAGACTTCCGGGTTGACTTATTTCACTCAGGATGGAAAGTAGACTTGATAAATATCACCCTGGTAACTGCCTAGCAACCAAATGGGGTTACCCTAGCAACCAATAAACAAATCACATATCTCTGCACAAGAAAATCACAGAGACTTCCGGGTTGACTTATTTCACTCAGGATGGCACGGAGCATTGTTTGCTGTCACCTTGGTAACTGCCTAGCAACCAGATGGGGTTACCCTAGCAACCAAGAAACAAATCACATATCTCTGCACAAGAAAATCACAGAGACTTCCGGGTTGACTTATTTCACTCAGGATGGCAAGGAGCATTGTTGCCTGTCACCTTGGTAACTGCCTAGCAACCAGATGGGGTTACCCTAGCAACCAAGAAACAAATCACACCTCTCTGCACAAGAAAATCACAGAGACTACCGGGTTGACTTATTTCACTCAGGATGGCAAGGAGCATTGTTGGCTGTCACCTTGGTAACTGCCTAGCAACCAGATGGGGTTACGCTAGCAACCAATTAACAAATCACGTATCTCTGAACCAGAAAATCGTAGAGATTCCAGGTTGACTTATTTCAGTCAGGATGGCAAGGAGCATTCTTGGCTGTCACCTTGGTAACTGCCTAGCAACCAGATGGGGTTACCCTAGCAACCAAGAAACAAATCACATATCTCTGTACTAGAAAATCACAGAGACTTCCGGGTTGACTTATTTCACTCAGGATGGCAAGGAGCATTGTTGCCTGTCACCTTGGTAACTGCCTAGCAACCAGATGGGGTTACCCTAGCAACCAATAAACAAATCACATATCGCTGCACAAGAAAATCACAGAGACTTCCGGGTTGACTTATTTCACTCAGGAGAGCAAGGAGCATTGTTGGCTGTCACCTTGGTAACTGCCTAGCAACCAGATGGGGTTACCCTAGCAACCAAGTAACAAATCATATATCTCTGAACCAGAAAATTGTAGTGATTCCGTGTTGACTTTTTTCATTTAGGATGGCAAGGAGCATTGTTGGCTTGCCCCTTGGTAACTGCCTAGCAACCAGATGGGGTTACCCTAGCAACCATGTAACAAATCACATATCTCTGTATTAGAAAATCGTAGAGACTTCCGGGTTGACATATTTTACTCAGGATGGCAAGTAGCGTTGGTGGCTGACACCTTAGTAACTGCATATCAACCAGATGGGTTTCCCTAGCAACCATGGAACAACACCTATATCTCTGCACCAGAACATTCTACTGTCATGGGGGTGGCCTCTTTGAACTTTGGGCAGTAGGTGGGACATTGTGGTAAGAAATTTTGCCACGGCAAGCACCACTCACATTTTCTTCAGGAAATGTACATTCTAGTTAGTGGTGCTTGCAAAGCAACACTATTGTAATCTCACATACTTATTAGTGGTGCTTGCAAAGCAACACTATTGTAATCTCACATACTTATTAGTGGTGCTTGCAAAGCAACACTATTGTAATCTCACATACTTATTAGTGGTGCTTGCAAAGCAACACTATTGTAATCTCACATACTTATTTTTCTTCTTCTTCTTCTTCTTCTTCTTCTTCCGTACAAAACTTCGGCACCTAACTCGTCCCGCACCTTTTGGCGTAGACCCATGAATGAGGTGTCAAATCGTGCGGCTCATTGAGGAGAGGTGTGCTATGACTTTTATAAGCGATCGGGGGTACGGTGTTTGCCCCAGGGGCAAAAAATTGGGCAAAAAATCCCATTGACTTAACATTGCGCCGAACTTTGACGAGTCATAGCTCAAAGCGAGGATTTCGCAGAGACATGTGATTTACCACATTTGAAGAGGCTGACAGGCTCTGTGAGAACATACCTCACAATGGGGTAAAAGTTGCACCCCTAGGGGGCAGGAGCTGCCCAAAGTTGCCCCAATGTAAGTCAATGGAATTTTTTTCAAAATTTTTTGGTCGAAAACCCACAAATGAGGCGTCAAATCGTGCGGATTATTTGGGAATGGTGTCCTATGACTTTTATAATCGATCGGGGGTACGGTGATTGCCCCAGGGGCAAAAAATTGGGCAAAAAATCCCATTGACTTAACATTGCGCCGAACTTTGACGAGTCATAGCTCAGATCGAGGATTTCACAGAGACGTGTGATTAACCACATTTGAAGAGGCTGACAGGCTCTGTGAGAACATACCTCACAATGGGGTAAAAGTTGCACCCCTGGGGGGCATGAGCTGCCCAAAGTTGCCCCAATGTTAAGTCTATGGTAGATTTTGTATTGAACATAACTCTGGATCACAGTGTCTTAGAGACAAGGGGGCGGGCTCATTTTACTCAGATGACCAATCAGTCTCTCAGGATCATTGTGAAGCTATCAAGCCACGCCCTAGCAACCATTTAGAGCACCTTAGCAACAACTCCCATAGACTTCCATTGAAAGAGATCAAAGGGATATCTCCGGACTGAATTATCATAGAAACACGAGGGTGGTCTCGTTTGACTTGGGGCAGTAAAACAGCCAATCATGAATCCCCTCAACACTTCCTAGCCCCTCCCTAGCAACCATTTTCGAGCACCTTAGCAACCAAAATCCAAAGAGAGATATCTTCCATTCTGAATGTCACAGAGGCATGGGAGTTGGTTTGTATCATTCATACTGACAAGCAGCCATTGGATATTCATCATTGGCAGCTGCCAAGCCACTCCCTAGCAACAATTTGGAGCACCCTAGCAACCACATTTATTGATTTCAATTGAAGTAAGATATCTTCAGATCAGAATGTCCTAGAGACATGATAGTTGCTTTGTTTTAATTGGGTGAGTAATCAGTCTTCATCTTTCATCATGTGAACTACTTAGCCACGCCCTAGCAACCATTTAAAGCACCCTAGCAACAAAACACCATTGACATCCATTCAATATCACTAAGATGTGTATCTTAGGATCAGAATGTCGTAGAGACTTCCGGGTTGACTTATTTCACTCAGGATGGAAAGTAGACTTGATAAATATCACCCTGGTAACTGCCTAGCAACCAAATGGGGTTACCCTAGCAACCAATAAACAAATCACATATCTCTGCACAAGAAAATCACAGAGACTTCCGGGTTGACTTATTTCACTCAGGATGGCACGGAGCATTGTTTGCTGTCACCTTGGTAACTGCCTAGCAACCAGATGGGGTTACCCTAGCAACCAAGAAATAAATCACATATCTCTGCACAAGAAAATCACAGAGACTTCCGGGTTGACTTATTTCACTCAGGATGGCAAGGAGCATAGTTGCCTGTCACCTTGGTAACTGCCTAGCAACCAGATGGGGTTACCCTAGCAACCAAGAAACAAATCACACATCTCTGCACAAGAAAATCACAGAGACTACCGGGTTGACTTATTTCACTCAGGATGGCAAGGAGCATTGTTGGCTGTCACCTTGGTAACTGCCTAGCAACCAGATGGGGTTACCCTAGCAACCAATTAACAAATCACGTATCTCTGAACCAGAAAATCGTAGAGATTCCAGGTTGACTTATTTCAGTCAGGATGGCAAGGAGCATTCTTGGCTGTCACCTTGGTAACTGCCTAGCAACCAGATGGGGTTACCCTAGCAACCAAGAAACAAATCACATATCTCTGTACTAGAAAATCACAGAGACTTCCGGGTTGACTTATTTCAGTCAGGATGGCAAGGAGCATTGTTGCCTGTCACCTTGGTAACTGCCTAGTAACCAGATGGGGTTACCCTAGCAACCAATAAACAAATCACATATCGCTGCACAAGAAAATCACAGAGATTTCCGGGTTGACTTATTTCACTCAGGAGAGCAAGGAGCATTGTTGGCTGTCACCTTGGTAACTGCCTAGCAACCAGATGGGGTTACCCTAGCAACCAAGAAACAAATCACATATCTCTGTACTACAAAATCGTAGAGACTTCCGGATTGACTTATTTTACTCAGGATGGTAAGTAGCATTGGTGGCTGTCACCTTAGTAACTGCATATCAACCAGATGGGTTTCCCTAGCAACCATGGAACAACACCAATATCTCTGCACCAGAACATCCTACTGTCATGGGGGTGGCCTCTTTCAACTTTGGGCAGTAGGTGGGACATTGTGGTAAGAAATTTTGCCACGGCAAGCACCACTCACATTTTCTTCAGGAAATGTACATTCTAGTTAGTGGTGCTTGCAAAGCAACACTATTGTAATCTCACATACTTATTAGTGGTGCTTGCAAAGCAACACTATTGTAATCTCACATACTTATTTTTCTTCTTCTTCTTCTTCTTCTTCTTCTTCCGTACAAAACTTCGGCACCTAACTCGTCCCGCACCTTTTGGCGTAGACCCATGAATGAGGTGTCAAATCGTGCGGCTCATTGAGGAGAGGTGTGCTATGACTTTTATAAGCGATCGGGGGTACGGTGTTTGCCCCAGGGGCAAAAAATTGGGCAAAAAATCCCATTGACTTAACATTGCGCCGAACTTTGACGAGTCATAGCTCAAAGCGAGGATTTCGCAGAGACATGTGATTTACCACATTTGAAGAGGCTGACAGGCTCTGTGAGAACATACCTCACAATGGGGTAAAAGTTGCACCCCTAGGGGGCAGGAGCTGCCCAAAGTTGCCCCAATGTAAGTCAATGGAATTTTTTTCAAAATTTTTTGGTCGAAAACCCACAAATGAGGCGTCAAATCGTGCAGATTATTTGGGAATGGTGTCCTATGACTTTTATAATCGATCGGGGGTACGGTGATTGCCCCAGGGGCAAAAAATTGGGCAAAAAATCCCATTGACTTAACATTGCGCCGAACTTTGACGAGTCATAGCTCAGATCGAGGATTTCACAGAGACGTGTGATTAACCACATTTGAAGAGGCTGACAGGCTCTGTGAGAACATACCTCACAATGGGGTAAAAGTTGCACCCCTGGGGGGCATGAGCTGCCCAAATTTGCCCCAATGTTAAGTCTATGGTAGATTTTGTATTGAACATAACTCTGGATCACAGTGTCTTAGAGACAAGGGGGCGGGCTCATTTTACTCAGACGACCAATCAGTCTCTCAGGATCATTGTGAAGCTATCAAGCCACGCCCTAGCAACCATTTACAGTACCTTAGCAACAAGTCCCATAGACTTCCATTGAAAGAGATCAAAGGGATTTCTCTGGACTGAATTATCATAGAAACACGAGGGTGGTCTCGTTTGACTTGGGGCAGTAAAACAGCCAATCATGAATCCCCTCAACACTTCCTAGCCCCTCCCTAGCAACCATTTTCGAGCACCTTAGCAACCAAAATCCAAAGACAGATATCTTCCATTCTGAATGTCACAGAGGCATGGGAGTTGGTTTATATCATTCATACTGACAAGCAGCCTTTGGAGATTCATCATTGGCAGCTGCCAAGCCACTCCCTAGCAACAATTTAGGGCACCCTAGCAACAACATTTATTGATTTCAATTACAGTAAGATATCTTCACATCAGAATGTCCTAGAGACATGATAGTTGCTTTGTTTTCATTGGGTGAGTAATCAGTCTTCAGCTTTCATCAGGTGAACTACTTAGCCATGCCCTAGCAACCAATAAAAGCACCCTAGCAACAAAGAACCATTGACATCCATTCAAAATCACTAAGATGTCTATCTTAGGATCAGAATGACGTAGAGACTTCAGGGTTGACTTATTTTACTTAGGATGGAAAGTAGACTTGATAAATATCACCCTGGTAACTGCCTAGCAACCAAATGGGATTACCCTAGCAACCAAGAAACAAATCACATATCTCTGCACAAGAAAATCACAGAGACTTCTGGTTTGACTTATTTCACCCAGGATGGCAAGGAGCATTGTTGCCTGTCACCTTGGTAACTGCCTAGCAACCAGATGGGGTTTCCCTAGCAACCAAGAAACAAATCACATATCTCTGCACAAGAAAATCACAGAGACTTCCGGGTTGACTTATTTCACTCAGGATGGCAAGGAGCATTGTTGGCTGTCACCTTGGTAACTGCCTAGCAACCAGATGGGGTTACCCTAGCAACCAAGAAACAAATCACCTATCTCTGCACAAGAAAATCACAGAGACTTCCGGGTTGACTTATTTCACTCAGGATGGAATGTAGTCTTGATAAATATCACCCTGGTAACTGCCTAGCAACCAGATGGGGTTATCCTAGCAACCAAGTAACAAATCACATATCTATGTACTAGAAAATCACAGAGACTTCCGGGTTGACTTATTTCACTCAGGATGGCAAGGAGCATTGTTGGCTGTCACCTTGGTAACTGCCTAGCAACCAGATGGGGTTACCCTAGCAACCAATAAACAAATCACATATCTCTGCACAAGAAAATCACAGAGACTTCCGGGTTGACTTATTTCACTCAGGATGATAAGGTGCATTGTTGCCTGTCACCTTGGTAACTGCCTAGCAACCAGATGGGGTTAACCTAGCAACAAAGAAACAAATCACATATCTCTGCACAAGAAAATCACAGAGACTTCCGGGTTGACTTATTTCACTCAGGATGGCAAGGAGCATTGTTGGCTGTCACCTTGGTAACTGCCTAGCAACCAGATGGGGTTACCCTAGCAACCATGGAACAACACCAATATCTCTGCACCAGAACATACTACTGTCATGGGGGTAGCGTCTTTCAACTTTGGGCAGTAGGTGGGATATTGTGGTAAGAAATTTTGCCACGGCAAGCACCACTCACATTTTCTTCAGGAAATGTACATTCTAGTTTTTCTTCTTCTTCTTCTTCTTCTTCTTCTTCCGTACAAAACTTCGGCACCTAACTCGTCCCGCACCTTTTGGCGTAGACCCATGAATGAGGTGTCAAATCGTGCGGCTCATTGAGGAGAGGTGTGCTATGACTTTTATAAGCGATCGGGGGTACGGTGTTTGCCCCAGGGGCAAAAAATTGGGCAAAAAATCCCATTGACTTAACATTGCGCCGAACTTTGACGAGTCATAGCTCAAAGCGAGGATTTCGCAGAGACATGTGATTTACCACATTTGAAGAGGCTGACAGGCTCTGTGAGAACATACCTCACAATGGGGTAAAAGTTGCACCCCTGGGGGGCAGGAGCTGCCCAAAGTTGCCCCAATGTAAGTCAATGGAATTTTTTTCAAAATTTTTTGGTCGAAAACCCACAAATGAGGCGTCAAATCGTGCGGATTATTTGGGAATGGTGTCCTATGACTTTTATAATCGATCGGGGGTACGGTGATTGCCCCAGGGGCAAAAAATTGGGCAAAAAATCCCATTGACTTAACATTGCGCCGAACTTTGACGAGTCATAGCTCAGATCGAGGATTTCACAGAGACGTGTGATTAACCACATTTGAAGAGGCTGACAGGCTCTGTGAGAACATACCTCACAATGGGGTAAAAGTTGCACCCCTGGGGGGCATGAGCTGCCCAAAGTTGCCCCAATGTTAAGTCTATGGTAGATTTTGTATTGAACATAACTCTGGATCACAGTGTCTTAGAGACAAGGGGGCGGGCTCATTTTACTCAGATGACCAGTCAGTCTCTCAGGATCATTGTGAAGCTATCAAGCCACGCCCTAGCAACCATTTAGAGCACCTTAGCAACAACTCCCATAGACTTCCATTGAAAGAGATCAAAGGGATATCTCCGGACTGAATTATCATAGAAACACGAGGGTGGTCTCGTTTGACTTGGGGCAGTAAAACAGCCAATCATGAATCCCCTCAACACTTCCTAGCCCCTCCCTAGTAACCATTTTCGAGCACCTTAGCAACCAAAATCCAAAGAGAGATATCTTCCATTCTGAATGTCACAGAGGCATGGGAGTTGGTTTGTATCATTCATACTGACAAGCAGCCATGGGATATTCATCATTGGCAGCTGCCAAGCCACTCCCTAGCAACAATTTGGAGCACCCTAGCAACCACATTTATTGATTTCAATTGAAGTAAGATATCTTCAGATCAGAATGTCCTAGAGACATGATAGTTGCTTTGTTTTAATTGGGTGAGTAATCAGTCTTCATCTTTCATCATGTGAACTACTTAGCCACGCCCTAGCAACCATTTAAAGCACCCTAGCAACAAAACACCATTGACATCCATTCAATATCACTAAGATGTGTATCTTAGGATCAGAATGTCGTAGAGACTTCCGGGTTGACTTATTTCACTCAGGATGGAAAGTAGACTTGATAAATATCACCCTGGTAACTGCCTAGCAACCAAATGGGGTTACCCTAGCAACCAATAAACAAATCACATATCTCTGCACAAGAAAATCACAGAGACTTCCGGGTTGACTTATTTCACTCAGGATGGCACGGAGCATTGTTTGCTGTCACCTTGGTAACTGCCTAGCAACCAGATGGGGTTACCCTAGCAACCAAGAAATAAATCACATATCTCTGCACAAGAAAATCACAGAGACTTCCGGGTTGACTTATTTCACTCAGGATGGCAAGGAGCATTGTTGCCTGTCACCTTGGTAACTGCCTAGCAACCAGATGGGGTTACCCTAGCAACCAAGAAACAAATCACACATCTCTGCACAAGAAAATCACAGAGACTACCGGGTTGACTTATTTCACTCAGGATGGCAAGGAGCATTGTTGGCTGTCACCTTGGTAACTGCCTAGCAACCAGATGGGGTTACCCTAGCAACCAATTAACAAATCACGTATCTCTGAACCAGAAAATCGTAGAGATTCCAGGTTGACTTATTTCAGTCAGGATGGCAAGGAGCATTCTTGGCTGTCACCTTGGTAACTGCCTAGCAACCAGATGGGGTTACCCTAGCAACCAAGAAACAAATCACATATCTCTGTACTAGAAAATCACAGAGACTTCCGGGTTGACTTATTTCAGTCAGGATGGCAAGGAGCATTGTTGCCTGTCACCTTGGTAACTGCCTAGTAACCAGATGGGGTTACCCTAGCAACCAATAAACAAATCACATATCGCTGCACAAGAAAATCACAGAGACTTCCGGGTTGACTTATTTCACTCAGGAGAGCAAGGAGCATTGTTGGCTGTCACCTTGGTAACTGCCTAGCAACCAGATGGGGTTACCCTAGCAACCAAGAAACAAATCACATATCTCTGTACTACAAAATCGTAGAGACTTCCGGATTGACTTATTTTACTCAGGATGGTAAGTAGCATTGGTGGCTGTCACCTTAGTAACTGCATATCAACCAGATGGGTTTCCCTAGCAACCATGGAACAACACCAATATCTCTGCACCAGAACATCCTACTGTCATGGGGGTGGCCTCTTTCAACTTTGGGCAGTAGGTGGGACATTGTGGTAAGAAATTTTGCCACGGCAAGCACCACTCACATTTTCTTCAGGAAATTTACATTCTAGTTAGTGGTGCTTGCAAAGCAACACTATTGTAATCTCACATACTTATTTTTCTTCTTCTTCTTCTTCTTCTTCTTCCGTACAAAACTTCGGCACCTAACTCGTCCCGCACCTTTTGGCGTAGACCCATGAATGAGGTGTCAAATCGTGCGGCTCATTGAGGAGAGGTGTGCTATGACTTTTATAAGCGATCGGGGGTACGGTGTTTGCCCCAGGGGCAAAAAAATGGGCAAAAAATCCCATTGACTTAACATTGAGCCGAACTTTGACGAGTCATAGCTCAGAGCGAGGATTTCGCAGAGACGTGTGATTTATGAGATTTGAAGAGGCTGACAGGCTTTGTGAGAACATACCTCACAATGGGGTAAAACTTTTACCCCTGGGGGGCAGGAGCTGCCCAAAGTTGCCCCAATGTAAGTCAATGGAATTTTTTGCAAAATTTTTTGGTCACAGACCCACGAATGAGGCATCAAATCGTGCAGATTATTTGGGAATGGTGTGCTATGACTTTTATAAGCGATCGGGGGTACGGTGTTTGCCCCAGGGGCAAAAAATTGGGCAAAAAATCCCATTGACTTAACATTGCGCCGAAATTTGACGAGTCATAGCTCAGAGCGAGGATATCACACAGACGTGTGATTTACCACATTTGAAGAGGCTGACAGGCTCTGTGAGAACATACCTCACAATGGGGTAAAAGTTGCACCCCTTGGGGGCAGGAGCTGCCCAAATTTGCCCCAATGTTAAGTCAATGGTAAATTGTGTATTGAACATAACTCTGGATCACAGTGTCTTAGAGACAAGGGGGCGGGCTCATTTTACTCAGACGACCAATCAGTCTCTCAAGATCATTATGAAGCTATCAAGCCACGCCCTAGCAACCATTTACAGTACCTTAGCAACAAGTCCCATAGACTTCCATTGAAAGAGATCAAAGGGATTTCTCCGGACTGAATTATCATAGAAACACGAGGGTGGTCTCATTTGACTTGGGGCAGTAAAACAGCCAATCATGAATCCCCTCAACACTTCCTAGCCTCTCCCTAGCAACCATTTTCGAGCACCTTAGCAACCAAAATCCAAAGAGAGATATCTTCCATTCTGAATGTCACAGAAGCATGGGAGTTCGTTTATATCATTCATACTGACAAGCAGCCTTTGGTGATTCATCATTGCCAGCTGCCAAGCCACTCCCTATCAACAATTTAGAGCACCCTAGCAACCACATTTATTGATTTCAATTACAGTAAGATATCTTCAGATCAGAATGTCCTAGAGACATGATAGTTGCTTTGTTTTCATTGGGTGATTAACCAGTCTTCAGCTTTCATCAAATGAACTACTTAGCCATGCCCTAGCAACCATTTAAAGCACCCTAGCAACAAAACACCATTGACATCCATTCAAAATCACTAAGATGTGTATCTTAGGATCAGAATGTCGTAGAGACTTCCGGGTTGACTTATTTCACTCAGGATGGAAAGTAGACTTGATAAATATCACCCTGGTAACTGCCTAGCAACCAGATGGGTTTACCATAGCAACCAAGTAACAAATCTCATATCTTTGCACTACAAAATCGTAGAGACTTCCGAGTTGACTTATTTCACTCAAGATGGCAAGGAGCATTGTTGGATGTTACTTTGGTAACTGCCTAGCAACCAGATGGGGTTACCCTAGCAACCAAGAAACAAATCACATATCTCTGCACAAGAAAATCACAGAGACTTCCGGGTTGAATTATTTCACTCAGGATGGCAAGGAGCATTGTTGGCTGTCACCTTGGTAACTGCCTAGCAACCAGATGGGGTTACCCTAGCAACCAAGAAACAAATCACATATCTCTGCACGAGAAAATCACAGAGACTTCCGGGTTGAATTATTTCACTCAGGATGGCAAGGAGCATTGTTGGCTGTCACCTTGGTAACTGCCTAGCAACCAGATGGGGTTACCCTAGCAACCAAGAAACAAATCACATATCTCTGCACAAGAAAATCACAGAGACTTCCAGGTTGACTTATTTCACTCAGGATGGCAAGGAGCATTGTTGCCTGCCACCTTGGTAACTGCCTAGCAACCAGATGGGGTTACCCTAGTAACCAAGAAACAAATCACATATCTCTGCACAAGAAAATCACAGAGACTTCCGGGTTGACTTATTTCACTCAGGATGGCAAGGAGCATTGTTGGCTGTCACCTTGGTAACTGCCTAGCAACCAGATGGGGTTACCCTAGCAACCAAGTAACTAATCATATATCTCTGAACCAGAAAATTGTAGTGATTCCGTGTTGACTTATTTCATTTAGGATGGCACGGAGCATTGTTGTCTTGCCCCTTGGTAACTGCCTAGCAACCAGATGGGGTTACCCTAGCAACCAAGAAACAAATCACATATCTCTGCACAAGAAAATCACAGAGACTTCCGGGTTGACTTATTTCATTCAGGATGGCAAGGAGCATTGTTGCCTGTCACCTTGGTAACTGCCTAGCAATCAGATGGGGTTACCCTAGCAACCAATAAACAAATCACATATCTCTGCACAAGAAAATCACAGAGACTTCCGGGTTGACTTATTTCACTCAGGATGGCAAGGAGCATTGTTGGCTTGCCCCTTGGTAACTTCCTAGCAACCAGAAGGGTTTACCCTAGCAACCAAGTAACAAATCACATATCTCTGTACTAGAAAATCGTAGAGACTTCCGGGTTGACTTATTTTACTCAGGATGGCAAGTAGCGTTAGTGGCTGTAACCTTAGTAACTGCATATCAACCAGATGGGTTTCCCTAGCAACCATGGAACAACACCTATATCTCTGCACCAGAACATCCTACTGTCATGGGGATGGCCCCTTTCAACTTTGGGCAGTAGGTGGGACATTGTGGTAAGAAATTTTGCCACGGCAAGCACCACTCACATTTTCTTCAGGAAATGTACCTATCTAGTTAGTGGTGCTTGCAAAGCAACACTATTGTAATCTCACATACTTATTTTTCTTCTTCTTCTTCTTCTTCTTCTTCCGTACAAAACTTCGGCACCTAACTCGTCCCGCACCTTTTGGCGTAGACCCATGAATGAGGTGTCAAATCGTGCGGCTCATTGAGGAGAGGTGTGCTATGACTTTTATAAGCGATCGGGGGTACGGTGTTTGCCCCAGGGGCAAAAAATTGGGCAAAAAATCCCATTGACTTAACATTGCGCCGAACTTTGACGAGTCATAGCTCAAAGCGAGGATTTCGCAGAGACATGTGATTTACCACATTTGAAGAGGCTGACAGGCTCTGTGAGAACATACCTCACAATGGGGTAAAAGTTGCACCCCTGGGGGGCAGGAGCTGCCCAAAGTTGCCCCAATGTAAGTCAATGGAATTTTTTTCAAAATTTTTTGGTCGAAAACCCACAAATGAGGCGTCAAATCGTGCGGATTATTTGGGAATGGTGTCCTATGACTTTTATAATCGATCGGGGGTACGGTGATTGCCCCAGGGGCAAAAAATTGGGCAAAAAATCCCATTGACTTAACATTGCGCCGAACTTTGACGAGTCATAGCTCAAAGCGAGGATTTCGCAGAGACATGTGATTTACCACATTTGAAGAGGCTGACAGGCTCTGTGAGAACATACCTCACAATGGGGTAAAAGTTGCACCCCTGGGGGGCAGGAGCTGCCCAAAGTTGCCCCAATGTAAGTCAATGGAATTTTTTTCAAAATTTTTTGGTCGAAAACCCACAAATGAGGCGTCAAATCGTGCGGATTATTTGGGAATGGTGTCCTATGACTTTTATAATCGATCGGGGGTACGGTGATTGCCCCAGGGGCAAAAAATTGGGCAAAAAATCCCATTGACTTAACATTGCGCCGAACTTTGACGAGTCATAGCTCAGATCGAGGATTTCACAGAGACGTGTGATTAACCACATTTGAAGAGGCTGACAGGCTCTGTGAGAACATACCTCACAATGGGGTAAAAGTTGCACCCCTGGGGGGCATGAGCTGCCCAAAGTTGCCCCAATGTTAAGTCTATGGTAGATTTTGTATTGAACATAACTCTGGATCACAGTGTCTTAGAGACAAGGGGACGGGCTCATTTTACTCAGATGACCAATCAGTCTCTCAGGATCATTGTGAAGCTATCAAGCCACGCCCTAGCAACCATTTAGAGCACCTTAGCAACAACTCCCATAGACTTCCATTGAAAGAGATCAAAGGGATATCTCCGGACTGAATTATCATAGAAACACGAGGGTGGTCTCGTTTGACTTGGGGCAGTAAAACAGCCAATCATGAATCCCCTCAACACTTCCTAGCCCCTCCCTAGCAACCATTTTCGAGCACCTTAGCAACCAAAATCCAAAGAGAGATATCTTCCATTCTGAATGTCACAGAGGCATGGGAGTTGGTTTGTATCATTCATACTGACAAGCAGCCATTGGATATTCATCATTGGCAGCTGCCAAGCCACTCCCTAGCAACAATTTGGAGCACCCTAGCAACCACATTTATTGATTTCAATTGAAGTAAGATATCTTCAGATCAGAATGTCCTAGAGACATGATAGTTGCTTTGTTTTAATTGGGTGAGTAATCAGTCTTCATCTTTCATCATGTGAACTACTTAGCCACGCCCTAGCAACCATTTAAAGCACCCTAGCAACAAAACACCATTGACATCCATTCAATATCACTAAGATGTGTATCTTAGGATCAGAATGTCGTAGAGACTTCCGGGTTGACTTATTTCACTCAGGATGGAAAGTAGACTTGATAAATATCACCCTGGTAACTGCCTAGCAACCAAATGGGGTTACCCTAGCAACCAATAAACAAATCACATATCTCTGCACAAGAAAATCACAGAGACTTCCGGGTTGACTTATTTCACTCAGGATGGCACGGAGCATTGTTTGCTGTCACCTTGGTAACTGCCTAGCAACCAGATGGGGTTACCCTAGCAACCAAGAAATAAATCACATATCTCTGCACAAGAAAATCACAGAGACTTCCGGGTTGACTTATTTCACTCAGGATGGCAAGGAGCATTGTTGCCTGTCACCTTGGTAACTGCCTAGCAACCAGATGGGGTTACCCTAGCAACCAAGAAACAAATCACACATCTCTGCACAAGAAAATCACAGAGATTACCGGGTTGACTTATTTCACTCAGGATGGCAAGGAGCATTGTTGGCTGTCACCTTGGTAACTGCCTAGCAACCAGATGGGGTTACCCTAGCAACCAATTAACAAATCACGTATCTCTGAACCAGAAAATCGTAGAGATTCCAGGTTGACTTATTTCAGTCAGGATGGCAAGGAGCATTCTTGGCTGTCACCTTGGTAACTGCCTAGCAACCAGATGGGGTTACCCTAGCAACCAAGAAACAAATCACATATCTCTGTACTAGAAAATCACAGAGACTTCCGGGTTGACTTATTTCAGTCAGGATGGCAAGGAGCATTGTTGCCTGTCACCTTGGTAACTGCCTAGTAACCAGATGGGGTTACCCTAGCAACCAATAAACAAATCACATATCGCTGCACAAGAAAATCACAGAGACTTCCGGGTTGACTTATTTCACTCAGGAGAGCAAGGAGCATTGTTGGCTGTCACCTTGGTAACTGCCTAGCAACCAGATGGGGTTACCCTAGCAACCAAGAAACAAATCACATATCTCTGTACTACAAAATCGTAGAGACTTCCGGATTGACTTATTTTACTCAGGATGGTAAGTAGCATTGGTGGCTGTCACCTTAGTAACTGCATATCAACCAGATGGGTTTCCCTAGCAACCATGGAACAACACCAATATCTCTGCACCAGAACATCCTACTGTCATGGGGGTGGCCTCTTTCAAGTTTGGGCAGTAGGTGGGACATTGTGGTAAGAAATTTTGCCACGGCAAGCACCACTCACATTCTCTTCAGGAAATGTACATTCTAGTTTTTCTTCTTCTTCTTCTTCTTCTTCTTCCGTACAAAACTTCGGCACCTAACTCGTCCCGCACCTTTTGGCGTAGACCCATGAATGAGGTGTCAAATCGTGCGGCTCATTGAGGAGAGGTGTGCTATGACTTTTCTAAGCGATCGGGTGTACGATGTTCGAACAGCGGACGAAAAAGAGGCCAAAAAAGTCCCATTGACTTTACATTGCGGAATGTTCAGAAATTTAAATCCCAACTGACATTTTCACACACACAGACAAAAAAGGGCCTGTCAGCCCTGCGTCTCTCGCTCTCTCTCCCTCAGAGGATTTCTTTTATCAAGCAGCCAATAAAAATCTTCATAGCCACACCCTAAAACATGCTAAAAATGTGCTAGCATTATGCTAACATATGCTGGCATCACCTAGCGAAGTGCTAAAACATGCTATAAACGTGTTAGCAACATGCTAACACATGCTGGCATCGCCTAGCGAAGTGATAAAACATGCTAAAAACATGCTAGCTACATGCTAAAACATGTTGGCATCGCCTAGCGAAGTGCTAAAACATGCTAAAAACGTGCTAACAACATGCTAACACATGCTAGTATTGCCTAGAGAAGTGTTAAAACATGCTAAAAACGTGCTAGCATCATGCTAACACATGCTGGCATCACCTAGCGAAGTGCTAAAAAATGTTAAAACATGCTAGCATTATGCTAATGCATGCTGGCATTGCTTAGGGGATTGCTAAAACATATTAAAAACATGCTAGCATCATGCTAACACATGTTTGCATCGCCTAGTGAAGTGCTAAAACATGCTAAAATGTGTTAGCATCATGCTAACACATGCTGGCATCGCCTAGCGAAGTGCTAAAACATGTTAAAACGTGCTAGCATTATGCTAATTCATATTAGCATTGCTTAGGGGATTGCTAAAACATGCTAAAAACGTGCTAACAACATGCTAACACATGCTAGTAGTGCCTATCAAAATGTTAAAACATGCTAAAAATGTGCTAGCATCATGCTAACACATGCTGGCATTGCCTAGCAAAGTGCTAAAACATGTTAAAATGTGCTAGCATTATGCTAATGCAGGTTAGCATTGCTTAGGGGATTGCTAAAATATGTTGAAAACGTGCTAACATCATGCTAATACATGTTAGCATCGCTTAGCGAAGTGCTAAAATATGTTAAAACATGCTAGCATTATGCTAATGCATGTTAGCATTGCTTAGGGGATTGCTAAAACATGTTAAAATGTGCTGGCATCATGCTAACACATGTTAGCATTGCCAAACAAAGTGCTAAAACATGCTAAAACGTGCTAGTATCATTCTAACACATGATAGCTTCACCTAGTGAAGTGCTAAAACATTCTAAAATGTGCTACCATCATGAAAAACACATGTTAGCAACATTCTATGACCTTTATTTTAGTGCTTAGAAACAAGTTAGGAAATGCTATTTGACGAGTTTTGCCACGGCAAGCACCACTCACATTTTCTTCAGGAAATGTACATTCTAGTTTTTCTTCTTCTTCTTCTTCTTCTTCTTCTTCCGTACAAAATTCGGCACCTAACTCGTCCCGCACCTTTTGGCGTAGACCCATGAATGAGGTGTCAAATCGTGCGGCTCATTGAGGAGAGGTGTGCTATGACTTTTATAAGCGATCGGGGGTACGGTGTTTGCCCCAGGGGCAAAAAATTGGGCAAAAAATCCCATTGACTTAACATTGCGCCGAACTTTGACGAGTCATAGCTCAAAGCGAGGATTTCGCAGAGACATGTGATTTACCACATTTGAAGAGGCTGACAGGCTCTGTGAGAACATACCTCACAATGGGGTAAAAGTTGCACCCCTAGGGGGCAGGAGCTGCCCAAAGTTGCCCCAATGTAAGTCAATGGAATTTTTTTCAAAATTTTTTGGTCGAAAACCCACAAATGAGGCGTCAAATCGTGCGGATTATTTGGGAATGGTGTCCTATGACTTTTATAATCGATCGGGGGTACGGTGATTGCCCCAGGGGCAAAAAATTGGGCAAAAAATCCCATTGACTTAACATTGCGCCGAACTTTGACGAGTCATAGCTCAGATCGAGGATTTCACAGAGACGTGTGATTAACCACATTTGAAGAGGCTGACAGGCTCTGTGAGAACATACCTCACAATGGGGTAAAAGTTGCACCCCTGGGGGGCATGAGCTGCCCAAAGTTGCCCCAATGTTAAGTCTATGGTAGATTTTGTATTGAACATAACTCTGGATCACAGTGTCTTAGAGACAAGGGGGCGGGCTCATTTTACTCAGATGACCAATCAGTCTCTCAGGATCATTGTGAAGCTATCAAGCCACGCCCTAGCAACCATTTAGAGCACCTTAGCAACAACTCCCATAGACTTCCATTGAAAGAGATCAAAGGGATATCTCCGGACTGAATTATCATAGAAACACGAGGGTGGTCTCGTTTGACTTGGGGCAGTAAAACAGCCAATCATGAATCCCCTCAACACTTCCTAGCCCCTCCCTAGCAACCATTTTCGAGCACCTTAGCAACCAAAATCCAAAGAGAGATATCTTCCATTCTGAATGTCACAGAGGCATGGGAGTTGGTTTGTATCATTCATACTGACAAGCAGCCATTGGATATTCATCATTGGCAGCTGCCAAGCCACTCCCTAGCAACAATTTGGAGCACCCTAGCAACCACATTTATTGATTTCAATTGAAGTAAGATATCTTCAGATCAGAATGTCCTAGAGACATGATAGTTGCTTTGTTTTAATTGGGTGAGTAATCAGTCTTCATCTTTCATCATGTGAACTACTTAGCCACGCCCTAGCAACCATTTAAAGCACCCTAGCAACAAAACACCATTGACATCCATTCAATATCACTAAGATGTGTATCTTAGGATCAGAATGTCGTAGAGACTTCCGGGTTGACTTATTTCACTCAGGATGGAAAGTAGACTTGATAAATATCACCCTGGTAACTGCCTAGCAACCAAATGGGGTTACCCTAGCAACCAATAAACAAATCACATATCTCTGCACAAGAAAATCACAGAGACTTCCGGGTTGACTTATTTCACTCAGGATGGCACGGAGCATTGTTTGCTGTCACCTTGGTAACTGCCTAGCAACCAGATGGGGTTACCCTAGCAACCAAGAAATAAATCACATATCTCTGCACAAGAAAATCACAGAGACTTCCGGGTTGACTTATTTCACTCAGGATGGCAAGGAGCATTGTTGCCTGTCACCTTGGTAACTGCCTAGCAACCAGATGGGGTTACCCTAGCAACCAAGAAACAAATCACACATCTCTGCACAAGTAAATCACAGAGACTACCGGGTTGACTTATTTCACTCAGGATGGCAAGGAGCATTGTTGGCTGTCACCTTGGTAACTGCCTAGCAACCAGATGGGGTTACCCTAGCAACCAATTAACAAATCACGTATCTCTGAACCAGAAAATCGTAGAGATTCCAGGTTGACTTATTTCAGTCAGGATGGCAAGGAGCATTCTTGGCTGTCACCTTGGTAACTGCCTAGCAACCAGATGGGGTTACCCTAGCAACCAAGAAACAAATCACATATCTCTGTACTAGAAAATCACAGAGACTTCCGGGTTGACTTATTTCAGTCAGGATGGCAAGGAGCATTGTTGCCTGTCACCTTGGTAACTGCCTAGTAACCAGATGGGGTTACCCTAGCAACCAATAAACAAATCACATATCGCTGCACAAGAAAATCACAGAGACTTCCGGGTTGACTTATTTCACTCAGGAGAGCAAGGAGCATTGTTGGCTGTCACCTTGGTAACTGCCTAGCAACCAGATGGGGTTACCCTAGCAACCAAGAAACAAATCACATATCTCTGTACTACAAAATCGTAGAGACTTCCGGATTGACTTATTTTACTCAGGATGGTAAGTAGCATTGGTGGCTGTCACCTTAGTAACTGCATATCAACCAGATGGGTTTCCCTAGCAACCATGGAACAACACCAATATCTCTGCACCAGAACATCCTACTGTCATGGGGGTGGCCTCTTTCAACTTTGGGCAGTAGGTGGGACATTGTGGTAAGAAATTTTGCCACGGCAAGCACCACTCACATTTTCTTCAGGAAATGTACATTCTAGTTTTTCTTCTTCTTCTTCTTCTTCTTCTTCTTCCGTACAAAACTTCGGCGCCTAACTCGTCCCGCACCTTTTGGCGTAGACCCATGAATGAGGTGTCAAATCGTGCGGCTCATTGAGGAGAGGTGTGCTATGACTTTTATAAGCGATCGGGGGTACGGTGTTTGCCCCAGGGGCAAAAAATTGGGCAAAAAATCCCATTGACTTAACATTGAGCCGAACTTTGACGAGTCATAGCTCAGAGCGAGGATTTCGCAGAGACGTGTGATTTACCACATTTGAAGAGGCTGACAGGCTCTGTGAGAACATACCTCACAATGGGGTAAAAGTTGCACCCCTGGGGGGCAGGAGCTGCCCAAAGTTGCCCCAATGTAAGTCAATGGAATTTTTTTCAAAATTTTTTGGTCGCAGACCCACAAATGAGGCGTCAAATCGTGCGGATTATTTGGGAATGGTGTGCTATGACTTTTATAAGTGATCGGGGGTACGGTGATTGCCCCAGGGGCAAAAAATTGGGCAAAAAATCCCATTGACTTAACATTGCGCCGAAATTTGACGAGTCATAGCTCAGAGCGAGGATTTCGCAGAGACGTGTGATTTACCACATTTGAAGAGGCTGACAGGCTCTGTGAGAACATACCTCACAATGGGGTAAAAGTTGTACCCCTGGGGGGCATGAGCTGCCCAACGTTGCCCCAATGTTAAGTCTATGGTAGATTTTGTATTGAACATAACTCTGGATCACAGTGTCTTAGAGACAAGGGGGCGGGCTCATTTTACTCAGACGACCAATCAGTCTCTCAGGATCATTGTGAAGCTATCAAGCCACGCCCTAGCAACCATTTAGAGCACCTTAGCAACAACTCCCATAGACTTCCATTGAAAGAGATCAAAGGGATATCTCCGGACTGAATTATCATAGAAACACGAGGGTGGTCTCGTTTGACTTGGGGCAGTAAAACAGCCAATCATGAATCCCCTCAACACTTCCTAGCCCCTCCCTAGCAACCATTTTCGAGCACCTTAGCAACCAAAATCCAAAGAGAGATATCTTCCATTCTGAATGTCACAGAGGCATGGGAGTTGGTTTGTATCATTCATATTGACAAGCAGCCTTTGGAGATTCATCATTGGCAGCTGCCAAGCCACTCCCTAGCAACAATTTAGAGCACCCTAGCAACCACATTTATTGATTTCAATTACAGTAAGATATCTTCAGATCAGAATGTCCTAGAGACATGATAGTTGCTTTGTTTTAATTGGGTGAGTAATCAGTCTTCATCTTTCATCATGTGAACTACTTAGCCATGCCCTAGCAACCATTTAAAGCACCCTAGCAACAAAGAACCATTGACATCCATTCAAAATCACTAAGATGTGTATCTTAGGATCAGAATGACGTAGAGACTTCCGGGTTGACTTATTTCACTCAGGATGGAAAGTAGACTTGATAAATATCACCCTGGTAACTGCCTAGCAACCAAGTGGGGTTACCCTAGCAACCAAGAAACAAATAGCATATCTCTGCACAAGAAAATCACAGAGACTTCCGGGTTGACTTATTTCACTCAGGATGGCAAGGAGCATTGTTGGCTGTCACCTTGGTAACTGCCTAGCAACCAGATGGGGTTACCCTAGCAACCAAGAAACAAATCACATATCTCTGCACAAGAAAATCACAGAGACTTACGGGTTGACTTGTTTCACTCAGGATGGCAAGGAGCATTGTTGCCTGTCACCTTCGTAACTGCCTAGCAACCAGATGGGGTTACCCTAGCAACCAAGTAACAAATCACATATCTCTGTACTAGAAAATCGTAGAGACTTCCGGGTTGACTTATTTTACTCAGGATGGCAAGTAGCATTGGTGGCTGTCACCTTAGTAACTGCATATCAACCAGATGGGTTTCCCTAGCAACCATGGAACAACACCAATATCTCTGCACCAGAACATCCTACTGTCATGGGGATGGCCTCTTTCAACTTTGGGCAGTAGGTGGGACATTGTGGTAAGAAATTTTGCCACGGCAAGCACCACTCACATTTTCTTCAGGAAATGTACATTCTAGTTATTATTGCTGTTGTTCTTGTTGCATTTTTTTTATTATAATAATAACTATACAAACAGTAACATTAGTGATAATAAAAATAAATTGAGTAAATAAAAATTATGAATTAATAATTTTTTAAAGAATTTTATTGAATTCATCCTTCTGCTAAATGGAATTGCACACAATAAAAAGCTGTCAGAACTTTCTTTTCCTCTGTTAGGAGTTAGAATTTGTTTGGCAGAGTGCAGAAAACCTTTTCTCCTTTCCAAGAATGAGTGTGAAGCAAAGCAAGCAGTGTGTGTTCCTGTGTTTACGCTCTACGGCTGAAACGGACACACAACAGTTTTGTTTTGTGTGTTTGGGGGAAGAGCATGCTACTCTTGCGTTGGGGCGGGGCAGGTGCGAGCATTGCGATCTGTTTTCATTCAAAATGCTTGGAACTCATCTCGCTTACTCTTTCATCGTGGGGCCATCACATGGATCTGGCTGAGGAGCGAGAGATGGGTCCGTCCCTATGGCTCGCTCTCTCCCCAGATCCAGCTGGTCCTTCTCGTGAGCCTGAAGTGCGCTTTGGTGCCTCTTCGGTTCACGAGGGGGATGCTGAATCTCTTTAGTCTGCGGACTTTGAGCTACCCACCTATGAACATTCCACACACAATAATAAAGCAGCTGAGGAATTACTTGAGGTGGTTACTCGGGCTGTGGCCAGGCTAAAGTTAGACTGGCCATGTGAACAAGAGACCCCCAAACGCTCTAAACTAGAAGACAGATTTCTGTCTGGTGGCTAAAGGAAGGGAACGCTATATCAGTCCCTTCCTTTATTCGATAACCTCCATAACAAGCTTTCTCGTTCATGGAGGAATCCTTATACTTCCCGTGTCTTCGTGCCCTCGACGTCGACATATTCGACTGTCGTGGGTGCTGAGACACGGGGGTACTCCACTGCTGCCGGTAGAAGAGACACTTGTGGGTTATCTCTCGCCTGGCTTGGCATCATCTCTTAAGAGACCTTCTCTCCCCACAAAGCCATGCAGGACCACCTCCACACTTGTGGGAAAAGCTTATCAGGCAGGTCAGGCTGGTGCTGCCCTGCATGACAACGGCAGTGTTGGAGGCATACCTGGCTGACCTGCTGAAGGAATTGAGTGTGGGCAGTATGGTTGACGAAGAGGCTTTCGCCGAGCTTCATCGTGCCACAGATCTGTCTCTCCGGGTGACCAACGGCTTGTGCCATTGGCCGGTCTATATCTGCTTTGGTCAGCACAGAAAGACACTTATGGCTAAACCTTTTGGGCATCAAAGACAGGGACAAAGTGTTCTTCCTCGATACCCCAGTTTCGCCTTCTGGCCTATTTGGTGACGCCATGAACACTGTTATCCCCAGGTTCCGGGAGGCGAAAAGCCATGAGGAAGCCTTCGGGCAATTCCTCCCTCGCCGCACTCAGGGGGAGGGGCCGGCGGCCACCCAGCCCCACCCCAGTTTAAAAACAGAGCGTGGCGAATCGTGTTCCCTCTTGCAGAGACTAGGCTCCATTCCCAGCGAAATGTTGGGTGTTACGTTGCTTCCTGCCGTAGCCCAGGATGTGGGACACTCGACATCCCCTCAACAGGAAGTATCAGAATTTAAAAAAAGGGTGCAAAAACCCATCTCAGAGAACCTGGCAGCATGGAAACGACTGCCAGGTGTTGCTATGAGGGCCCTAAGAACAGTAGAATAAAGCTACAGAATTCAATTTGCTTGCCGTCCTCCACGTTTCAACGGTGTGGTTCCCACTACCATGAAACCAGAACAAGCATGTCTACAGTGGGAAGAAGCAAATCTCTTGGTCAAAGGGTCCCCAAGAAGGATGGAGGGTTAAGTCCGATTTTCGACCTTCGAGGCTTGAATCGCTCAGAGGGCATTCAAGTTCAAGATGCTAACCGCCAAGACGGTCGTGTCTTAAATCCAACATCACGATTGCTTGGTCACGATCGATCTCATGGATGCGCACTTTCATATAGAAATCCTGAGGTTTGCTTTCAGGCGCGAAGCTTTCCAATACTGGGTTCTTTCATTTGGTCTAGCCTATCACCCCGCACATTCACGGAATGCATGGATACAGCACTGGCTCCTTTGAGACTCCGGGGCATCCGCATTCTGAATTACAAAGACGACTGGCTGATAGTAGCACAGTCACAAGAACTGGCATTACAGCACAGGGATATCGTCTTAGCTCCTCTGGGATTTCTGGGGTTGAGGCTCACATGAGACCATTTCATTTGTGGCTCAAAGCCAGGGGATTTCATCCAAGGGTCAGTCCCCTAAGGCTGATAAGGGTTACGTGCCACATGCTGCGTACACTTTCTATGTGGTTCAGACCCTGGTTCCTCACTTTGGGTCCCATTCTAAGTGCATCTTGCTGTCACAGGTTGCTAACGACAGACACCTCCCTGACGGGCTGGGGAGTGGTTTTAAGTGGTCGTCCAGCTCAAGGGGAATGGGAGGGTCGTCAGCTCGATTGTTACATCAAATGTCTCGAGTTGACGGCTGTATTTCTGGCCCTGAAGTACTTCCTCCAGAGGCTGCCATGTCTTGGTGTGGGTGGAAACACAGTGGTAGCCTCTTACCTAAACCATCATGGAGGTCTACGTTTACGCCAGCTGAACAGACTGGCATGGCAGATTCTCCTTTGGGCCCAGGGCAAGCTCCTGTTAATCAGAGCAGCTTATATCCCTGGATGCCTGAATAGGGAACTGTCCAGACAGGAAATACCAATGGGGTATTGGAAACTCCACCTGAGGTGGTGAAACTATCTGGTTGAGATTTTTCAGGGCGGTAGTGGACCTCTTTGCCTCACAGACAGCACAATGTTCCCAGCCACTCTCAGGGTTTATGTGGCCACTCTATCGGCTGTCACGCCTTGATTGACGGGATGTCGTTCGGGAAACATCTTCTGCTCACTCGCTTCGGCCATGGAGTCATGCGATTGAGACCTCCTGCTAGGACCAGGATCCCTTCATGGGGATTTGAGACTCGATTTGAGATCTGGTTGAGACCCCCCCTTCGAAACTCTAGAGTCAGCGTCTGAGAAACTTCTGACTCTCAAGATGGTTTTTCTTATGGCAATTACTTCTCTAAAGAATTGGGGATCTGCAGGCTGTCTGTCTTGCCAGCCTGCTTAAATTTTGCCCAATGGCTAAAGCAATATTGCTTCGCCAGTAGGGGTCAGGGCTCACTCTACGAGAGGGGTCGCCTCCTCTAAAGCCTTGGCTAGAAGTTCCCTCTGCAGCATGTTTGTGGTGTAGCAGGCTAGTCCTCCTCACACATATTCATACGACTTTTGGGTGTTCATGCCACTCTGGGCTCTTACGTCCTTGAGTCAACATCCCAAGCTCATGTCTGAGAACTCTAGCACTCTTGTGAGCACAACTACACAACCGTAAGTGGTCTGGACACCCACAGTGCGGCGGCGTGGGTATTCTCACTCCCAAAGCGCTAAACAGGTGCATCGTCAGGTATTTTGTCTGAAGAGCAGTCCTGGGGCATCCTTAGTGTGGCAAAGAGGCGCAGCATCTCGTTCCACTTTTTCAGGGAACAGGGGTTACAGTTAAGTAACCCAAGACGTGATAGGGAACGTCTAGGGTACACTTTGCTACACTTTGATGCTGCGCTTCTTTGCCACAATGAGGATGCCCCAGAACTGCTTTTCAGACAAAATATCTGACAATGCACCTATAATGCATCTATTTAAAGCCCTGCTTCAGGTGCATCCTGGTGATGTCACCAGCAGAGGCTATAAATTCTAGTCAGTTTCATTGATGTGTTGCACACATATTCACAGCATATTTTTGCTGATGAATTTAGAGCTGTCGAAGTTAACGTGTTAATATCATATTAATGCAATATCTTATATATATTTTTTCTAATATATATATATATTTTTAACGAGGGTTTTTGAAAGAGAGGGAGAGGGTTGTAAAACTGCACAGACCTGATGGTCATCATTAGCCAGATGAGGATGGCGCGGTCTAAATCAGCATTTAACAACTGGATGTACTGAGATAATTTCACTTTTAAAGTGACACATGAGTGTCACTTCAGTCAGCATATGATAAGGTAAAAGGACTAGACAGGCAACAACTAGTAAGTCAGAATTATAATAGAAAGAGTAGACCATTTTCAGTTTAATATGTTAACTTGTTTAGGAATTGAAAAAGTAGAAAGTATAGAAGAGGCAGAAATGTGGAGAAAAAACATTTACAACGGGAAGCCTATTTGATGCATTGTTTGAAGTCGATAATAATGGGCTTGAATGAGGATTTTGATCTCTCTTGTTATCTTTAATCTCTTACCAACACTCTTCATAAATATCTGTTGCACTGGTATACTTACAGTATACTGTATTTCATGCTGCTATTGATCAATTTGATTTTAGATGGTGGTACTGATTTATGAATGGCATTTATTGCCTGATGTGTCAGATTGGTATTTATATTTATTATTAAATTTGTCTAATTATCAAATATGTGGTGATAAGATGTTTATGATTGTATTGTGACTCAATAGTTGTGATAAAATGGATTGTGTATTCATATCTGATGTTTGCATTAATATATAATTTGTCCTATTTGATGATCTTTTTGTCAATTGAGGTGGTGGTGTAGACACACAAAAGTTGTTTATTAGTCACTTGACATATTGGATCATTCTATTACAATGTCTGGTTCAATTAATGAGCTTGTGAAAACAGCTAATGAAATAAATATTTGTTATGCGTTTCAAGTACCAATGATTAGCATTTAAGGCCTACACCTGAAAGTGATCAAATTCAACTTTAATAGAACTTAATGAAATCACACACTGAAGAAGGCATTAAAGCCGAAAAGTTTGTGTTCTCCTGTGTTAAAATGTGTGAATAAATGCATATAAGAATTTGCAAAATGGAGTGTGTCTCATCTTATTTTATAGACAAAAAAAACTTACTTTCTATGGATCTACACACCCTGAACTGGTAGAGCAGTGACTCCATTTCTTAAATCAAAGTGACACAGGACAAAAACATTAGTTCACCCAAAAATATCCATTTTAAGATATTTATAAGCACATTTCAGCTCTGTTTGTCCACACAATGAAAGTGAATGGGTACCATTAGACTGCTGGGTAGTTGACGGTCCAAAATGCATATTTAGGCAGCATAAAACTAGTCCACACAACTCCAGTCGATCAATGAAAGACTTCTGAAGTAAAATGATAGGTTGGTGTAAGAAACAAATCAGTAATTAAAATGTTTTAACTAAAAATTGTTGCTTCTGCCAAACACTGAATTGCTGTTTGAAATGAGCTAACTCTCATGTGACGTTCATTCTTCTGTTGTATACAAAGAGCATGCTACCGACTTGCACGGACGCGTCATTGCTCTTATGTCACTGATGTTTCGACTACTGTCATGAAGCAATTTATTTTTAAAGTTAATACAGTTTTAATTATCGATTTATTTTTAACACAAACCTATCGATTTACTTCAGAAGTCATTCATTGATAGACTGGAGTCGTGTGGATTACTTTTATGCTGACTAAATATGCCTTTTGGACCATCAAAGTCTAATGGCACCCATTCGCTTTCATTGTATGGATAAACAGAGCAGAAATGTGCTTGTAATGAAATGTGCAAACTACACAATACATTTTTTTTTTCGTGTCCTCGCAATAGTTTTTCTTTCCATTGCAAAACACTTACCATGGTATTACTACAGTAATATTTAACCAAATTTTAACCTTGTAGAAAGTGAAATCAGTAATAAAAATTTATAAAAACAAATGTTGTGGTTATTGTGTTTTTACTACAAATATATGTAGTAAAACCATAGTAAACACAAGATTAACCATGGCAATATACAGTAAAATCATGGTTACTAAGTAGCTAGAGTACACTGTATTAAAACAATGGTTTTCTAAAAAAAAAACAAAAAAAAAACTGGTCACTTACTGGTTACTTACTTCCCATAGTTACTACAATATCACCACAGTAAAACCATGGTTTCTGCCCAAAAAACTAAACACCACCCCCCCCCTTACACATGCAAGGAATTTGTCTTGGTGACAGGAGCTTCCAGTGCACAAACAATACAGGGACAAGACAGATATTAAAAGCTAGTTAGTATTTTATCATGGCTCGAGCTCAGTTATTATTGATCTGCTTTCTCTGCTCCTATCAGCACTGCTGATTTTTTAAAAATTAGGTAATAAAAAACGCATTTGTGCATGGAACTACTTTCTTACGCGATGTATTAGAATCTTCTGTTGCTGATTCAGACAAAATGATACGTCCAAGCCTTCATTAGTAATTAAAAAATTTCACTTCAGAAATAGTATCACGGCTTGTGCTGTTTCGAACAAGTTATTGGATAAACAAGGATTATGTGTGTGTGTGTTTGTGTGTGTTTGTGTGTGTGTGTGTGTGTGAGAGAGAGAGAGAGAGAGAGAGAGAGCGTGTGTGTGATCACCTGTTGCCATTCCCAAGCAGAGATGCTGTCAGCTTTCTGAATATCAGCTTTCTCAGTGGAAAAATAGCGTCCAAGCGGGGGTATTTCTCACTATCTCACATGAGTCGATCACTACAGAAACCGTAATGTCCTCCGACATTTTAAACAGGACCCATTGTGTAATTAATCTGTCTGTTGTGTCTCTGAGCTGTAATGAGCCGCAATGCTGAAGTTGTTAGTTTAAAGTCATTTAAAGCTATTTCCTAGCTTTAGTAGTAATAATACAAGCGATCACGAAGAGCTGTTGTATGTAAAGTGTATTGTGTATTGCACATTAATTATTGCTCAATGGGGCAATTTTAACTGTTCATGAGATGAATAGCCTGAGGTAAAAAAAAAATTATTGTGCCAACAGTTCAAAAAGGTAGTGGGCTGCGTGAGTTGGGTCCAGGATTTTCCACCCTTTTTCCTCAATCTGAAAGTGTACATTTCTTGAAGGGAGGGCAGGGGCCAAACGATAATCCTCTCAGCAGTCTGAACTGTCCTATTGTAGTCTACTGATATTCGATTTTATAGCTGCACTATACAAGACAGTTACTGAAGAGTAGAGGACCAGTCTCACTAGCTGCTGCCTGTCCGTCAGAAAGCTGGTGATCCACTGACAGATAGACATGGAAACAGAGGTATGTCATGTCATGATATGTCATATAGTCATGTTTATTAGAATAGTAAAATCATGGTTTCCACCAAAAACTATGGTTTACAATATCACTATAGTAAAACCATTGTTAATTTACGGCATTTGTATAGTAAAACCATAATAAACACAAAATTATTATTTTTATTACCAGAGTTTTCATCTTCCTGTATTATCACTATTGTTTTACGATGAATACCATTGTGAAAATATAGTTACTGTAGTAAAACCATGGTAAATATATTAAGAGGGAATGCAAAACTTATTGCAAGGGAACGCAAAACTATTTTAGAAAACAAATTCCCTCCCTGTCCTCTAAGGGCCTCTGTACTCATCTATCCTACTGCAAATCTTAATTTTAGAATTTAAGCTCAATCAAACAGTCTATTAAAGTTCAGAGAGAAAGATTTAGGTCTTATATGCAAGTGTAAGGGCTTTTTTGACTGAGGCTAATATGCATGTGTGTGAATATTATTCAATATCATTACCAGCCAAAGACTCAACAAAGGAACTAAATAGATTTTATGTGTGATATTTCATTCACCTCCCACACGACGTCAGGAAGAGATGGGTGGGGATGAACAAAATTGAATCACTTTAGCCATGCATAGCTCCCTTAGCATTTTGTACTAGAGCAATATTCTTGTAAAAATACCAGAGATAGCTTTAAAGAGTCCAGAGAAACCATATATTGTTTGTTACCACAGACTGCACATTTGGGATGTTTTTGATGAGTGGAATCAGGCAAATTTGATAAAGGAGACTGTAAAGGAGACTTTCTCTCTCTCTCTCTCTCTCTCTCTCTCTCTCTCTCTCTCTATTTCTCTCTCTCTCTCTCTCTCTCTCTCTCTCTCTCTTTGATCTGTTTTAAATACCTAGATTTAGCAAATTGGTGTGCGAGAAGTTTCTGAATATGAATGCGCAAATGCAGTCCAGTGAAGTTGGAAGCCATGCAGTGGTTTCAGTTCCTCTGGTGACTCTGTTGTATGCTTGAGGGGATTAATTAGACTCTGGACTTCCATATATAGAATATCCTGTATGTGTTTAACAGTGACAAAAAAGTATGTGACCCTTTGAAATGAACTGGTTTTCTGCATTAATTGGTCTTAAAATGTTATCTCATCTTCATCAGTCACAAGTATAGACAAGTAACAATGTGCTTAAACTAACAACACACACAAACAATTATAATCTTTCATGTCTTTATTGAACATATCCCATTAAACATTCACAGTGCTGTGGAAAAATATGTGAACCCTTGGATTTAATAACTGTTCGATCCTCCTATGGCAGTGATGACCTTAACCAATCATTTCCGGTAGCTGCGGATTAGACCTGCACAACGTTCAAAAGAAATTTTGGACCATTCTTCCTTACAGAACTGCTTCAGCTCAACCATATTATAAGGATATCTGGTGTGAACGGCTCTCTTGAGGTCATTCCACAGCATCGCTATTGGACTAATGTCTAGGCTCTGACTGGGCCACTCCAAAAAGATGGATTTTTTTTTTCCTGCAGCATCACCCAATTTGTACTGGGCTTCAGCTGCCGCACAGCCTCCCTGACATAACCTGTAGGATAGTGGTTCCCAACCCTGTACCTGGAGGCTCCCCAACACTACACATTTTGGATATTTCCCTAATCAAACACACCAGATTCATCTCATCAGCTCATTAGTGGAGACCCCAAGACCTGAATTGGGTGTATCAGATAAGGGAGCTATACAACATGTGCAGTGTTGGGGGGCCTCCAGGAACAGGGTTGGGAACCACTGCTGTAGGATATCTTGATAAACTTGGGAATTAGTTTTTCCCTCGATAATGGCAAGCAATCCAGGCCTTGAAGCAGCAAAGCAGCCCCTCCCTCCACCATGCTTCACCATTGGGATGATGTTTTCATGTTGGTATGTGGTGCCCTTTTAACACCATAAGTAGTGCTGTGTGTTCTTCCTAAACAATTGAAGTTTCATCAGTCCACAAAACATTTTCCTAGTAGCATTGTGGAGTGTCAAAGTGGTCATTGGCATACTTCAGGTGTGCAGCAATGTTTTTGTTAAAAGCAGCAGCTTCTTTCATGCCAGTTTAATGATTTCCATATAGTAGACTCATGAACAGAGATGTTAACCAGTTCCAATGTTTCCTTCAATTTTTAGCTGTCACTCTAGGGTTCTATTTTACCTCATTGAGCACTCAGCAGTGTACCCTTTGAGTCATCTTGGCTGGACGACCATTTTTTGGGAGAGTAGCCAGAGTACTAAAACATCTCCATTTATAGACAATTTCTTTAACTATGGAAGATAAATATCGAAGCTCTTAATGAACTTTGTAACCCTTTCCAGCTTTATGCAAAGCAACAATTCTTGGTCTTAGGTCTTCTGAGAACTTTTTTTGTGAGGCATGGTCCACGTCAGCAGATGCTTCTTGTGAATAGAAAACTCAAAATGTTTGAGTGATTTTTATAAGTCAAAGTAGCTCTAACCCATGCCTCCAATCTTGTTTCATTAATTGGATGCCAGGTTTGCCCATTCCTGACTCTAATTAGGTTTTGATGATGTCATTAGCATAGGAGTTCCCTTACTTTTTCCCACAGCACTGTGAATGTTTAATGGGACTCGATCAATAAAGACATGAAAGATAATAATTATTGTTTGTTGTTATCTTAAGCACATTGTGATTTGTTTATATGCGGTGTCATGGTCCATGGTAATGCCATGTTTTTTTTACCTCCACCATAGTAAAACCATGATTTTTGAAGTGACATGTAAATACTGTGTAATATTAATATGAAGCCCAGGGGCCCACATTCTCTACCATCAACGTTCGCGGTAGGAGTGCACATCTAACAGCTTTTAGTGGGAGATGCTGATACAGTATAAACATGAGACAATGGCAATTAAAACTGATGATTGTAGATAGCATCCACTTTCACATTGCAACAGAAAACATGTCACTAGTACAGAAATCATGACCATTCAATTCTAATAAGACAGACATGTTTATAACGGTAATATCTGTGTTCATGTCATTCTCACTCAGGATACACCTAAACCAGTGCCTCATGTTTTTAGCTTTATGCAAATTATGTTTCTGTGTGCTCACTCAAAATGGAAAAACACAAACTAAGTCTGTTAAGAAGTCTTAGTTGCTAATTTAAGACTACTACTTCTTGGTCTTTAAGTCTGTAGAAAATCCTTACTTGTGTGTGAAATGAGCAAGAGCGATTACTCGCAGTCTGCAGGTTTGCTGTCTTTTCTAATATAGTTTTAAATTACACCCTCCTTCAATAATAGTCTCTTTGAAGAGGTTGCATCACATTGTGACAGAACCATAAAACAATCCATGCTGAAATCTGACATAAACTGTTTAGATCAGACAGAAAGCCTTCTGCCGCTGTTTCCTTACATTCTGAACAACGAACAGGTGGCATTAACATGTAAATGTGGGTGTTCATGTGTGAATATATTCATGTGTCTGAAGTATGTGTACGTTTGGAACATGTTTTTGCAGCTTAGTTTCAATAGATGTCTCTTTGGGCTGGGGAGGAAGTTTTGAGTTCGGAAAGTTACAATAACTATATTGTAAGGACAATATTTCAAAAGATGAAGTAATATGACCCTTAGGTATGAATGGCTTCTGGAATCTATGAGTTCTGACCAAAAAAAAAAGCAAGGAGCAACATTATATTATAGAAATGTTTCTTTAAATCTGTCCAATAAGCTCACACTAATTAAAATGCAATTTATGAACTGGATCACTATATGGTTAATATTAGAATAACTGCTAGTGTCAGCCACCTATATGTTATTAATTCTGACTCATGAATTATTTGGTCCCCTCTTCTTGTAACGTTTGGGGTCCTAGGAGTCACGAGGAGACGCAGGAGTAGGAACTTTAAATCCTTTAATCACAAATGCTGTAGTGGAACAAACACTGGAGTGGAACACTGGAGTAGACCAAACACTGGATTACAAACATGACAAACCAACCATCACAATACAAGGACTGACCCCGACTGACAAAACTAGAGAGTATATATACACTTAGAACTAAATGAGTGAATGGCATAAAGGTGGGGATAAGGAGGGAGTGATCAGGGCAGTGAATACTGGGAAACGTTGTGAGGGAGAGAACTTCAAAATAAGAGTCCTTGAAAACGGTGCAGACAGACTGTGACACTTCTCTCATTTCCACTCATCTTTTTTTCCTTATGAAAGACTAGAGGTTAAGAACAATATTACCTTTATTTGGTCATTAAATTTTACCACTTAAAAATGTGAAAATTTAAGTTATGACCCAACACCAAATGTATTTTTCATTCAATGTCCGTAATATTAAATAGTGACATGTATTAAATTATTATGAACTGCATATACCCAACATTATGCTAAATGGTTGACATGACAAAGGAAAAAAAAGAACAGAACAAAACCTTAAAAGTGTGCTTTACTAGTCATATACATGAAAAGAACATAAGGCTAAATATTGTATTTTGCTAGACTAATGCAAACAAACAAACAAAAATCTGTTGACCCGATTTGCGGTTGCACCCTACCTGTTTGTAAATGTGTAGAAAGTGCCAAAATTCATTGTCCACATACTGGGTGTAAAATGTAATTGATCTGCATGCTATCAAAGGCAGAACTAATTCCGAAACCCACACTGACATTCATAATAGATTAATTTCAGTCAACCTACAAATGTATAAATACAAGATGGTTGGCATTAAAACAAATCTGTGTCACTGGAGAAATCATGTTTTAAAAGCATCTTTCTGCCAGAGCCAGAGGCACTGAAATATTTGTCCAGAAGATGGAATTCTTACCTCGTTGTTGTGTGACTTGCAAATTTAAAAATTAACAGTTATTTTCATAAAAAATTAAACATTTTAAGCACATAGAAAGACTTGTTTTCAAATAAGCAACACAGGGGAAGTCTGTGGGGCAAACAATTTTGTAGGGTTTAAAAGCATCAATTTGAAACATGGATTTTTGTTAAAGCTCTTATATTCATTAATTTGTATAAAAAAAATGTTATTTGAGCTGTGAAATTATTTTAGCGCTGGGACTGTGGTTCTAGGCAGATGAACTTCTGTTTTGTAATTTTCTAGTTGTAAATCAGTTTTGATATCAGGAATGGAACATTGCACTAGTAATAATGTAATTACTGATATCAAAATCAGTAAGTAGTATATTGCTGATATGTTAAATTGGAATTTAAAATAAGTAGATATCTTTTTTTGCATATTGAATAGGAGTGAATGTCAGATCATTGTGAAATTCTACTACTACAAATGTTGTTACAGATATAAAAAAAATTGTTTTTTACTAGATTCAATTAAATTTTATATCAAGAATGGGTATTTCTGCCAGTAACGAAAGCAATTTTTTTTTTCAAGAATTGACGTTTTTAACTAGTGTAAATGTAATAACTGATTAAATTAGCTCTTTTAGTAGTAATTCTATTCCTGATATCAAAACATAGCATTTTAACTAGTGAAAAGGTTTTTATTGATATCCTGCACATGATTAATAATCAATTCAGTGTGCAAAAGTTCATTGTGAAATTCTACTAATGAAAATGCCGTTGCAGTTAAAAAATATGTTTTTATACTAATTAAAACTATATTTTTCCAATATCAGAAATGGGTATTTCTGTGAGTATTTACACCAGTTTTGATTTCAAGAATTAACACTATAACTACTGTAGTGCAAATGTTATTAATGATATCAAGAACTGGCATTTTTACAAGTAGTAATTCCATTGCAGATATCAAGAATAAGAATTTTAACTAGTGAAAATGTAATTGTTCATATCTAAAAACCTTATCCTGCTAGTCATTAAATGTTAAAAAGGATTTTAATACTATTCATGCATAACATATGTAGTTCCTTTGGGTCCTTGTGCATGACCAGTGCTGAGTAAATTACTCAAAAATTCATGCATTACAAAGTACTTATTCCTACTCTAAAACTGTAATCAGATTACTGACTTTACTGATGACTTGTTTTGAAATGTAATCTCATAACTAATTACTTTTAAATTGTTAAAAGATTTTGTTTTTCTGCTACATTAATTAAAAATAACATCTATAACTTTCTCCTTGTTCATTGACTCATTAGGGGGCACACACCCTTCAGTTAAATATATGTAACCCAAGTAAAGTAATTAAAAGTAATTAACTTAACTGAAAGTCAGTAACTGTAATCTGAGTCAAATAAATAGAAAATGTAATGCGCTACACTACTCAGAAATAATTAGATTACAGTAATGAATTACTTTGTAATTAAATCATCCCAAAAAAATGTGCATAACTATTATTCGAAAGTTACTGGGTGTGCCCTATCAGGTGGTTTCATAAGAGGATTTAAAATATAAGATATAACTATTAGTGATGTATCGGGTCCGATACCTCACTCGTGTACTCGCACTCATAACAACAAATGTCATTACGTATACAATCAGAGCACAAATTAAAATCACATCATGTCCTAGTGAGATTATTTTACTGCAACCCCTGTGATTTAATGACAGAAATATGCTTGAGCAGCGCGCTGCAAATTTGAACATGTGAATATGTGGAAACAGTGTGCCGACATCAGCTGCATGTACCTTTTAAAGCTCCTCCGTGGCTTATACAGGGAACATCGTCATGGCCATCGAGCACTCTATTTGAAGCATGATGGTGAACAGAGCGCAAATTCACTTTGTAGCATGAGGCACATACAGAATATATTTATTTATTTAAATAGCAGTCTTTTGTGGTTTAATAATCACTTTGAGTCATGTAGCGACCGGCTTTTCCGTGAGAAAAAGAGAGCTCCATGAGATGTGAGAGCTCCAACAATACAGTTGGTCATAACAACACAGAAACACTTCAAAATAATAGCCCAGCCATAATAAAAGCTCAATTTAAATAAAAAAAAGTATGACAGAAATGTATTATTATTAGTAGCTGTTATGCTACTACTACCACTACTACTAATACTACTACTACTAATACTACTACTACTACTAATAATAATAATAATAAATCAATAGTAACTGTATTATATTTAAGCAATAACTTACATCTGTGATGCTCATTATGCAGCACTTTATTTGACAGAAATAACAATGTATTTTAGATTGTGCTGTCTATATAAAAGCACTTCATTTGATGAAAATTATACATGTTGAATTTTTTTTATTTTTATCATTTAATTATTTTTTCAAACACCATTTTGATGATAAAGCTGAAATTAACTGTTGAAAAAAAAATATCGCTGATCGGAATTGGCAAGTAAGAAAAAAAGTATCAGTGCTCGTCCTCTGTCTAAAAAAAATTGTATAGGGACATCCCTAATAACTATGCATAAAAAGGTTAGTAAGTGATTTTATCACAATAGTATCATTTTAATATATATATATATATATATATATAGGTTGATATATATATATATATATATATTGTTTAAGTTGTTGAATTGTTTAAGTATTGTGGCTATAGGCCTACTTTCATGCATTTATCATTCATCCATGCATTCCTTTGTTTTTGTTTTTTTACCAGTAAGTGACCAATCGAAAATTTTGTCTGTGATAACTGACAGCATGTAACAGATTGTCCATGGAGCTTTAACTGAACCCGAAACATTCCCTTAAAGGAATAATTCACCACAAAATGAACAGTCTGTCCATACTTCACCCTCATGTTGTTCCAAACTAGTTCAACTTTCTTTCTGACATGAAGGTAAGTAAAATACACATTTTTGCATGAACCAGCCTATTCCTTGAAACCTCAGTTATCATCAATAAAGTTGATATTTGAAACACATTATGCCAATAGCAATGAGTCTGTTCAGAAGTTGCAGTATTGCAAATGTAACTTTGTTGAGCCCATATCCTGCTCTGTTGACAAAAGCCCTGTGATAGAAATGCACAAAACAGTTCTGCTTTGAAGAGGAGCAGTGTGCTTCATTGTCTATCAGCAGTACTCTCTGCCCTCATAGTCTAGTAATGTGGAGTTGATGAAGGATGGCTCTACGTCATTCACAGACAGGACAGTGTGTTGGTCTGCTTTTTCTGGTAATGAAGTGATGTACCATAAGTCTTCTGGCACATCCAGCTCTAGAATCTTCTGCTTGATGCACATTTTCTTCTCAATGGTCCGCTGCTTGAACTTAAACTTGATGATGGTTTTGGTATAACGGTTTAAAGTTGTGACCGCTGAGCCCATGCAGGTCCCAAACGAGCCCCATGCCAAACTAAGAGAAAGAGTAGAGGAGAAAGCTAACTTGTGACATTTACCATATTCAAAATCCTGAATCTTTTATACAGTGATTTCTAATTAGAATTCACATATGTGCACTAATTAAATGGTTAGACAAACTTGACTGAATTTATTTTCCTCATGATCTTAAAAACGTTTTGATTTGAATACTGTTGCTAGGTGTGTCCAAACGTTTGACTGGTAGTGTAGAAAAAAAGTGTAGATTTTGATGTACTTATTTTGTGCTAAATATGTCTTGACTATGCATCTGCCTTTATGCATATGAAGCTTACAAATAGGACCAGCTGTAGTCCCATGTCTTAGGTCTCCAGTCCTCTGGACCCATACTGACAGCTAGCTGGAAAGCTGTGGTAAACATCATGTGGGCAACCATCCCAAAAAGGCCTAGGGCACAGAAAAATTTAAGATCTGTTACTGGGCATATGTTGTCATTTTTGTCTTTATCCACAAGATGGCAATCTGTGTTTAGCTGTAATGACTGCTGGCATAAGAATAAGCACAGTCCAGCTTGGAATGCCATACTGATAAGAAGCTGTAATTATAAATATAGTACCACAGAACTGGGAGAACAAATACATGAGCTGAAGAAGCTGTAGCCCTGAATCTTTTTAGGATAGCCCCAAATGTTTTAGAGACACAGGGGTAAAGGAAGTAAATTAACTTTGACTATTTATGTATAATTAATTGATGAGCTAGAAATAAAAAGTATGGTAAAGTATTTGGCAAAATTAATCATTCACATTTCTAAACAATAATCCTTTACAACAATGGTTCTCAAAATTCTCAAATCTCGTCTTCACACATTAAAATTTAAAGCGGTAACAATACACGCAAGAACCAGTGTGCGCAATTTTCACTGCGCTTTACTCATATGAAAAATGTAGTATTGTCCATCAATATTTTTTTTTATCGCGATTAATCATATAATGATTTGTAGTTAATCGAAGATTTTGAAAATGCTGTAATTTGACACGGTATATACTTCTTTTACTGTAAAAAAAATGCATTTATTTCATCATAGGAAAGAAAAAAAAAAACATATCGGTTACTGTCGTAACCCCCGTTCACTGATGGAGGGAATGAAATGTTGTGTCGATGTTGTGTCACTCTTGAGAGCCTCGGTTACCTCTTATCTTTGAGCCAATGAGAATTGCTGAACAGAATTTGCTTGCCCCTCCCCTGGACATACGGGTATAAAAGGAGGGAAGCGTGCATCTGTTCAGACAGGTTTTTAGCTGAGGAGCCAAGAGTAAGATACCAGCCATTTCAGCGGCTTAGTACAGTGTTGTGGCAAGATGGACACGTCTCATTCCCTCCATCAGGGAATGGAGGTTACGATAGTAACTGGGACGTTCCCCATCTGTCACTCATTTGACATTGTGTCGATGTAGTGACACCTGGGTTCCCTATTTAAAAACGCCACAACACTGAACGTGTTACGTTGACTGCTGATGCAGGTGCAAGCAAGCTGGTCCGTGCGAAAATAACAGGTGCATCAGACTGCACGTAACTTTCCCCAACACCACAAGAGACGTCATATTGTTCCCCACATCCCTGAGGGAGGAAAGCGACATAACTAGCCTGGGAGCAGGCCGTGCCAGCCGCAGCCTTTTCTCTCTCTATGATTTCTCTCCATAGAGTGTTAGATGCAGCTGAGGCCATCTAATGCTATAACACACATCGGGGAAGGTGTTCTTTTCTGATGTTATTCTTTCAGGGGGAAAAGGGGCAGACACATCAACACATCACAAAGGTTCCGACCTTCCAACAAGTGTTTATACTAGTTTATGCTGTATTAACGGTAAATGTGTTAATCGTGATTAATTTACATCTTTTTTATTTAATCGTATGCGTTAACACGTTAAGTCTGACAGCTCTAAAAAACAGTTTTTTAAATGTGTGAGCCAGTGTGAAATGGTTGAATAAGAAAATTTTCAGCGAATTAAGACTTTTTTAATTTGGTCTGTTCTTAACATAACACTATCATATGGCTTTGGTAGACTTAAATATAGTGCTGTGATATGGATGCATTTTAGGTGCTTTTTGGAGCTTGACAGTCAAAATCACAATCCTCTCATTCCTCATTTTGTGTTTCACAGACAAAAAAGTCTGGTTAATATTAGTATTAAAGAAACTGGTACTCAAATACTGGTTTGAAACGACAAGGGAGAATAAATTATGACAGAAAAAGTTTCAAAGGAGAGCATGACCACAAAAAAAGAAAAAGAAAAAGAGAACCACTGCTTTAAAACATTAAAAAAAAAAAAAAAAAAAAACTGTGCGAAAAAAAACTACCACTCATTCGATGCAGTTTCACAGGACTGCGCCCGCTCTCCATTCCACTCCCCTTCTCATTATAAAAGAATTGTGCTATACTTTCCCACCCCCTCTCAATTCTGCTGCTATTTGCAGAATTTACCCTATGCTAAGTCTCGCCTGACCGTTCCTATCTTAGCAACTGTTGCCATCTGCCATTTCTCTGAAAAGCGTTTGCTGGAGTCTAATGGAGTGTGTTTGAACAAAAAAAAAAAAAACTATGTTGTTGGGTCACTTGTAATAGTGACACAAAGTACCAAGAGAGGATACAAACAGTGTTTTTCTTCCTTTTTAAAATAAATATTTACATAAACCTCTGGATGCTATGGATTAAACTGTGTCAGCCCTTATTACCAAATGAACATGTATAACATCAGCAAGGACACCTGCATCCATCTACTGACATACAACTGCAATTTTACTTAGTCTGTTCTTTTTTTAAAGAAACATCTCGGTTATGTATGTAACCATCCCTGATGGAGGGAACGAGACGATGTGTCGAAGAAGCGACACTAGGGGTCTCTATTGAGCGCCAAATATGCCTCTGGTCTATGAAAAAAGGCCAATGAGAAGTTTGCAGACAGTATTTGCATACTCCGCCCCGGACATACGGGTATAAAAGAGGGGAAATACGTCGAATACATTCAGGATTTTTCTGAGGAGCCGGAAATGGTCCGGACACTGCAGTGGCTCGTCTCGGCGACGTGGCCGGGAAGACACGATGTCTCGTTCCCTCCATCAGGGAACGGAGGTTAAATACGTAACCGAGACGTTCCCCGGCTGTCGCTCACTTTGATGTTGTGTTGAAGAAGCGACACTAGGGGTCCACTTCAAATCACACCATGGGCTGATCTGTGTACGTGTACTGCTGACACAGGAGCGGGCAGGTATTTCACGTGTACAAGCGACCAATAGGGTCAGACTGCGCGTACCCTTCCCCAATGCCCCAAAAATGTCGTCAGAATCCTTCTGGTTACACTAGAGGGGAACAAGGCGACGCTTGCCAACCTGGGAACGGGCCAAGCCTGGCTGGGCCTCTTTTCTCTCTATGTTTTTTCCGCATAGAGCAAGAACAGTCGGGGCCCTCACACGCATTGAGGGAAGGGGGTCTTAACTAGTTTCCTATTCCTTCAGGGGGAAAAGACACTGTGGAGGCCACACCTGCCCAAAAGGGGAGGTAAATGTGGTGAATACATCACATGGGTTTTTTAGGCAACATGTGGAACATGGTGCAGTGGTAAATCCAACCTCCAGGAGGGGGGAATTGCTACAGCATAGCGACCAGAGGGCAGTGAAAACTGCCCAAGGGAGACACGGGTCAGCTCGTAAGGTGACCGTACCACAGAAAATACACACAGGAGGAGTCCGCATAGGAGGCCTGATCTGTGGAGCACTTTTCCCAGTGCAGGGTAGATTTGAGATACCCGCAGTGGATTGGTTCGGCGAATTCCTCCGCTGAATTGCGGACCCAGGGCTAGGGAGGATCAACCAGGGACCCAGGTGGGTGGGATCTCCTGGGAGAGAAAGCGCACTGTTTTACCTCGGCCGAGGGAAAGGGCGCCAGGTGCAAGCGATTCACCCGGCCAGATCGTCAACGTGTTACCGAGTTCTACTGGCTCAGACCTTAGAAAACACGGGACGAGACTGACTCAACCCTGAGATTGTAAAATTTTGCAAAGGTATTAGGTGTTGCCCAACCCGCTGCTCTACATACGTCTGCTCATGGGCACTAGTCAGATGGCCTGGGTGCAATAGGCCAGTGAAATGTCATCCACCTCCCAGTGGGAAAGCCTCTGTTTGGAGACAGCGTTCCCTTTCCACTGTCCCCCAAAGCAGACAAAGAGCTGCTCAGAGGACCTAAAGCTCTGTGTGTGGTCCAAAGAGGTACGCAAAGCATCTACCGGACACAGCAATGAAGGGGCTGGGTCTGCCTCCTCCCGGGGCAGTGCTTGCAGGTTCACTACCTGATCTCTGAAGGGAGTGGAAGGGACCTTAGGCACATAGCCCGGTCGTGGTCTTAGGATCACATATGTGTCTGCCGGACCGGACTCCAGGCAAGTGTCGTGAACAGAGAACGCTTGCAGGTCCACGACCCTCTTGATGGAAGCGAGCGCGATCAGCAGGGCTGTTTTCAGAGAGAGGACCCTGAGTCCAACTGATTCTAGCAGCTCAAAGGGGGGTCTCTGGAGGCCCGTGAGTACCACTGAGAGATCCCAGGAGGGGAACTGGCTTGGCCGGGAGGGGTTCAACCTGAGCCAGTCGTCGAGGTAATTGAGTATGTGGATGCCGGCTTCTCGGAGCGGGGCAAGGGCTGCCTCTGCGACTTTCGTGAAGACGCGAGGGGACAGAGACATGCCGAAGGGGAGGACTTTGTACTGATATGCCTGGCCGTCGAATGCGAACTGTAAGAAGGGTTGGTGTCGAGGCAGAATTGAGACGTGGAAGTACGCGTCCTTCAGGTCTACCGCTGCAAACCAATCTAGATGCCGAATGCAGGATATAATGTGTTTCTGCGTGAGCATTTTGAACGGGCGTTTGTGCAAGGCTTCGTTGAAAACTCGGAAGTCCAAGATCAGTCGTAAGCCGCCGACTTTCTTGGGTACGATGAAGTAAGGGCTGTAGAGACCCTTCTTCATCTCGGTTGGAGGGACAGGCTCTATTGTGTCTTTGAGTAAGAGAGTAGCGATTTCTGCATGCAGGGATTTGGCATGTTTGCCGTGTACTGCGGAGAAGCGGATGCCTGCGAAGGGGGGCGGAGGACTGTCAAACTGAATTGCATAACCGAGTCGGATGGTCCGGGCCAGCCAGCGAGACGGGTTGGGAGTTGAAAGCCAAACTCCGTGCTAGAGGCACCAAGGGGACAGTTATTTTTGATGTACCCAGCGGGGCATGCAGCGGGGCAGTGCAGGTAGTACGGCATCAGGAGGCGAAGACGCGTCCCGAGGCTCTAGTGCTGAGAAAAGTCTCAAAGCACTTACCTCGCTCCGCACACCCGGCAGGGGTGGGTTAGCGACTGAGGAGGAGGTCCAACGTAGGCGTCCTCTAGACTCGTCGGAACCGACCGGCCGGGGAACAGTCATGGGGCTGAAGGCGGGAGGCCCGCGTCCAGCATGCTGGGACTGTTGAAATCTGGCGGCAGGTTGCCGTGAGAACGGCATTTGCGGGGCAGATGACCCAGAGACAAAGGAAATAGCTCTGTTATTGAGAATGTGAAAATAAATTCAACAAAAGATTCTCCTCCCGGCCCTCCACCGGGGGGCGGAGTGGTCTTACCAGCTCCGGAGCTAACGTCTCGGGCTCAGGGTCGAGCGTCTCAGGAGCGCCTGGGAGCCTTCTGGGTCCTCGAGGGAGTCCATGAGACGGGGGGTGCCTGCTTCCTGCGGGGTGCTCGACGCTGGGGCTGAGAGCTGGGCCCGTTTGAGGCGGAGCAGGGTGTTTCATTGCCGCAGGAGGACGCCTTCGGCGAGCAGACGGGGCATGGCCCATGGCGGCAGGTTTGCAGCGGGGCAGGATGTGTGAAATGGCCTCCGTCTGCTTCACCGCTGAGAATTGCTGGGTGGAGTAGTCAACGGCGACGCCGAATGGACGGAGCTGGGAGACGGGGGCGTTCGAGAATCCTCCCCCATTTTGACCAGGTCCAGTCCATAGATTGCGTTTCTGGACCACACGGGTGGCCATCGCCCATTCGAGTGCCGGCGCTTCTGACCTTCGTGGCCCGGGGGGCACGGTTGGTCATTGAGCGCAGTTCCTGCAGCACATCAAGAACAGGACTACCCAAGTGCAAGTTTTTTTGCCTTGGCCTGGGGACTGGTTGCAGGAAGGGCTATGGCGTGCAGGGCGGAAGCGGTCTGGGACCGCTCCACTGTCGAGGGTAGTGAGAGCGGAGGAGCGAGGAAGCCGTGGTATCCGTCATGCATGTGCGGGAAGAAAAGAACTGGGGGGGGGGGGGGGCGGCTGTGAGTGGCGCACATGCCCGCGGGACCAATCAAGTAGCCCGGGAAAGCATAGCGGACCTCTGTGCGTCAGGCTCAGACTCGGCGAGCAGACCTGCGGGTCATCAGCATCAGACACCGCTGTAACGCTCTCCGATGCAGCGGTGATGTCATCCAATTCCAGGAGCTCAAGGGACCGGCCGGCCGGCCGTGAAGCAGGCCGCACTCATCCCGAGCTCGGGTTTTGAAGCAAGCAAGCGTGCCGAGGAGGCGGGTGGTTCGAGGGGGTTTACCTTGTGAAACGCAACCCGTCATTATCCCCAAATCGCATTCATCGCCCGCGGCGCCTGCCCCAATCCCGTAGGAAGGAGGTGAGGCGTGGGGGCGGCTGAAGTGGCTTTCTCTCATGACAAAAGAAAGCCGCAACCGCAATGCTGAAACGGCCATGTTCTTGCACTGATTTTCTAGTGTTTACCATCAACTTTGTTTTGGCAGCAGTGCATTTTAAAAGTATTCCAAAAGAATTCCATAATTTTAACTCGTGTCTGCATTTTCAATATAGCCCAACTGGGCATGAAAACTCAAAACTGACAACACTCTGTCTGATCAATGCTCATACTTCTCTTATGAGAGCACCAAGAAGACTGCGTAGTCAAGTCATTTTGGGTATTTAGGGGTAGTATGAGTATGAGTAAATGATCAGATAGTTTTCAACTATTCCTTAAAGATCATTAATTATATTTTATACTAACTTTGATGACAGTATTGATAGCATATGAATATAGCAATTGTTTTTATTTGATTTATATTTTCTTTGGCTCTTGTAATGGCAGGTGCTGATGTGCAGTGTGTCTGTGGGTGAGCATTCCTACAATCGTTTGGATTAGCAAAAATCTAGGGGGAGGGAGGTTGGTCTCTGCTCGCCATGTCACGTACAAAAACCACTACCCCCACACCAATCCGATTACAGCACAAACCACCAAATCCCCACGCTGTTGAGACAGATCACAGATAGGCAGTCGCACATTAGGTTCAAAATGATGACTCCCCACCACCCAAAACACACTCTACTTTATAACTTTATAACTTTATATACTGCAAATGCACATACAAAGTATGATTTCTATTTTATAAGCATAATGATACCATGAGGATATTTAGCAAGTCCAACAGCAAATTGTTCTCAAACCAGAAAAAAAGAAATGTAGGATGTGTTTTAAATTTGTGCCCATTAACTGATGTTGATCAAGCATGTTTATTTTAATTAGGAGGGTTGCAAATTGAATTAAATAATAATTTAATAATTAATCAAGATTAAAGTTACAGCTTTAATCATCTACTGTAACTAATCATCAAAAGTGTCAATTTGACTCTACTCTTGTTGCATCAAAAAAAGGGGGTGCTGGGGGTCAGCTGAAAATGTAAAAGAAAATAGTGTAAACAAATATTTAGAAGAAAATGAATTTAAAAATATGTTTTACTCTATTTTAAATTGCTGATTTGTTGATGCACCTTTTCTAGGGGAGTTACCTGAGAGAGCAGTACACAGAGCTGCAAAGGCACTGAGCTTGAGTCTGTTTATCACGTTAAAACAGGGACACATCTCTATGACCATGAGAGCACCACCCGTGAATAGCAGAGCAATGTACAGACACTCTGCCACAATACAAAGCCAAAGCACTCCTAATAGAGAGAGAGAAAGAGAGAGAGAGAGAGAGATTCCATAAATAATTGCCATTGCACAGATGTTATTCTCCAAAGAGAGTAACTACTATTTTTACAAATAGTAAACTGATTTTTAATTACTCAAATAATTGCCAATAAAAATTACTGAAAAAATAAGAAAAGAGTAGAAAAGAAAAACTATGCATGCACACATAAGCACAAACAAAAAGTTATTCGAGTTAAGTTTTACTCTAAAAATTTAAATTAAATATGGTAACATGCACAATAACATGGAAAAATGTTTAACCCCATTACCAGTTCTTTCACTTTATTGTCATATTATTTAAAGATAAAAAATTGTTTTTTTTCTATTAAATATTCAATCCAATTTGAGCAATGATGGCTGTATATTTACTTTAAATAGGATCAACTTTGCAAACTATTAGGCCCCTATTAAGCCCTTAACTATAGGATTGATTTTGTTCCATTCCTACAGGCAGATGTACTCTGAGCTGATACTGAGAGAGCTGGGAAGTCAGAGTTCTGTTGAGCTCTAACAACTTTATTAAAACCTAAAAATTGTCATTTAAAACGTGTTAAATTTTTGTTTAGTTTTAGTTTAAATTTTTCTACCTATATATATATACAATTATTCCAATAATATATAAATAATATTGTATATTAATAATATTTTATAACTTTACAGCATATAATTCATGTTACGTATGCTCTATCTATCCCTCAAAAAGTTTTATTTTATTCCACTAGATAGAAGCAAATACTTGGAATAAGACACTTTTCTCTTTCCTTTTCCATTGCAATATGCAGATCTGAAATGCAGGTGGCGCTCTAATGCAGCTGAGCACTTGATTTGTGCTTGTTGCTGAGCTTTAAGTCTATTTTGTGATCCTAAATTATGTGATCCGGCCTCTGACTGGACTACAGGATTAATCTATGTGTTGTTGTAAAGCTAAAGAGATCCTCAGCTTTGCGATAACATATTTATGATATAACGTTTCATCATCAATAGCCAAAAACATATTTTGCCTGTGATTTGTTTATCATGCTTTTTATGCTGGAATGCATAATTTGTTCTAGATATCTTAGACATGGATTATTTAGCCAAGCAAGCTCATAGATAAGTAGAAATGGCTCATTTTTAAGAAAACAGCCTTAGGTAAGAGCTGATATGGAGTTTGTGTCTACTTGGGGTTTACAGAATCAGTGATAGGCACAGACATGAAACTTTTCTCTATGCTGTTTCACAGAGATCACATTTCACTTTGTAGTTTGTTTGATAATCAATCGAACTGTGGTGTTATGGCAATAAAATGATATAACCGCATTTCTGAGAACGAGAGCATTCATTTGATGTATGACTTGTCTATTTTAGAGCTATCTGAAAAACTTTTATGCTCATTTCATATTTCAATTTTCACCTCAGGGTGGTGATCATTTGGGAGCATAAAGATTGGACTGTGGACCAATAGCAAAAGGTCGATGTGACGATGAAGTGCATGAAGCGATGCACCCATCATACATAGTGCCCACTATACAAGCCTCTGGAGGAAATGTTATGATCTGGGGTTGCTTCAGTTGGTGAGGTCTAGGCTCAGCAACGTTATGCGGCAATAAAATGAAATCAGATGAGTACCTGAATGTACTGAATGACCAGGTTATCCCATAAACTGATTTTTTCTTCCCCGATTGCACGGGCATAATCCAGGACAACAATACCAAGATTCATCTGGCTCAAATTGTGAGAGTGTTCAGGGAACGTGAGGAATCATTTTCACACATGAATTGGTCATCACAGAGTCCTGACATTAACCCCATTGAATGTCTTTGGGATGTGATGGAGAAGACTTTATGGAGTGGTTCGACTCTCCCATCATCAATACAAGATCCCAGCTTAAAATTAATGCATGGAAATAAATGTTGTGATGTTGCATATGGTTGGCGAAACAATGCCACAAAGAATGTGTGCCATAATCAAAGCAAAATGCGGTCCAATTAAATATTAGAGTATCCACCTTTTCTTTTCTTTTTATTTTTTTGGCCAGGCATTGTGTTATTAATTAATATTAAACGGGTCTTTGGAATACTAAATTCTGATTGGTCAATGTCACCATCTAGTGTACTGATATTTCTGAATAACAAATGCATATCCGGGGATTAAGTCATATCAGACTGTTCTTCTGGCTATTTTGAGTCATCTTTCCTACTTCTAGGATCACTGTGCAATCTCTACACGTAAGCTAATGAATTATATTTATTCTAAATTATAATTATAATGTAAATCAATGTTTCATATCCATTTATTTAGTTATTTGGCAAGTGGTCTTGTAATAAACTGGAGAATGAGCAGTCATTTTTAACAAAATGAACACCAACAGAACTCCAGTGCAAACTGGAGGTGGAATTCATCTGTTCAGCAATTTTTTTCTTCTCACATTATTAAATAATTTCAATGCAAATCAATGTTTCATGTCTATTTATTTATTTGGCAAGTATTCTTGTATTAAGCTGGACAATGAGCAGACAGACGGTCATCATTTCAATGCAAATTCATATTTTTACAGTATTCTCATTTATTTGGTTAGTAGCCTTGTAATAAGCTTAGTTTACTTAGCTATTATGATTAAGCTTACTTAGCTTAATCATACACTCCTGGCCCCACACACTGGACCCATCATGTTGTTTGGTCAGCTCTAGATGTGGTTTTGTAAGTTATGTTTTTTTTTAGGACCCTTTCATACAGTCCAGTGTTACAGAGCACTTGATGTGGTTGATTGGTGTAGCTTTACTTCATTATCAACTTCGGAACCGTAGCTGCTTCAAAGTGATCTCCTCTGACATCTCTTTTCACACAAAACATTTTCTTGGCAGTAACTGTGAATTGAAGTTGATGACTTTTCCTGTGATAATGGAACCGACGGTCTGCTTTAAGATGCATAAATGCTTGAATATTTCTTGGTAAAATTGTCCAAACTTATTTAGTGAGTCCTTTAGATTCTAAATGTCACTTCCTTAATCGTGGGATTTTATTGTGTGAATTGAATGATTCACCAGGAGGTCAATTGTAAGGGAACTGTGTCAATTAGTTTGTGTACATGGTGTAAATCTGTAAACTTAGAGCTTAACAGGACTGCAAACTTAAACAGAATTTGCCTTTGTGTGTGTATGTGTGTGTGTGTGTGGATCTTAAATATTAAACAAATAAAACACATCTAAACAATTTCAGTAATCCAGTGAACTACAGTTCATTTCAGTGTTATATTTGTAATATTGTAATATAAAATAATTGGTTTAGGGTAAATAGTTTTTCAGTGCTCAGTATACAATACCATTGTTCATTTTTTCATTTGAAAAATGAAACACCTCCTAAAACCTTTCACATGTAGCCTAACATGTGTTACTTACCCACCTCTTTGATGATCAGGTGCGATCTCTAAAAACTTCCTACAGCTAAATCCTATAAACACAGAAAGTTCTGGTAAAACACTGGATTCTGCCTTTTAAATTCATTTCAAAACAAATACATGCAACATCTGCATTTTCATGTTAAAGGCTCTAGTACATACTGTGTGCAGTTTTGGTTTATTTAGTAATTACAATACCTTGTAAATACATTACCATGGTGTATACTGCTTTTACTGATGTTGAGTATTTTTACACTATATTTTATGTTTTGCATTGCAAATGTACCCATTATACATTGAAAATGTATAATCCCTAATCCTAAACAGAACCTTACCCCAACCCTTACCCTAAACGCTAAACCGAATCTAACCCCTAACCCTAAACCTACCCGTACCTCAACCTCAGTAGCCACAAATGTGAATCTTGTGATTTTACATAATAAGTACATTGTATTGTATGTTACTACATAGTAGCTTAAGACACCTAATATAAAGCAGGACAGAACAACCTAAAAAATATGTCTTATAGATGTAAACAAACACATCAAATAGAAGTCAGGGTCTGTAACTGTAAGGCTGGCATTCCTCAGCATGAACTGGATACAAAAATTATAGTATATTAATGACAAAATATGCATTAAAAGCTTTTGTTACCAATAGACTCAAGAAACATTGTCAAAATATTAGGTTGTTTCAGTTTTAACCATCACTTGTTAGGGTAAAGAACCCTAACCCTAAGTCATGAGTTCAATTCCCATGGAACTCATATACTGATGATACATATACCTTGAATGGACTGCAACCACTTACAACCTTCTGCAGACAATGCAGTCAAAAATCTAAATGAGCCAATGATACTGCTGTCTTACCTATTAAGTCGACTGTTTGTTCACAGGAGAACCAGATACCTGCGTGAAACTTCCTCATGAGGAACTTCTCCTCTCCCGTCTCGTAGATGTACTGCACCAGCCGCGTGTCGTTGATGTTGGAGCTGTTAAACCGGATGCAGTAGGACTGCTTGACTCTCACTGGCCCCGTGCAGAAGGGTTTTGCCACCTTCCTGGTCCCCTCGCACCAGTAGCTGGTCGTGACCGCTGAGATCGCCATGGCAAATGCCACATAGTTGAAAATGAGAGCCAAAGATGCTCTCTGAGCATGCTGTATACCCATAAGAGAAGAGTAATCCTGGCTTCAGGCAAGCGACCGTTGAGTTTCTTACTTCAGACATTCAAACTTTTTTGAATATTTAATTGTCTCTTGTTTATTGGGTAGTACAGATAATTGAACGACTCATTTGTGGTTGCTGCTCCTTCGAAGTGCTGAGCTATGATAAACTAAGAGGACCAGCACGGATGTTTCTCAAATGATGACCGCTTTTGCTCATGTCTAGCTCTAATGCTATCGGTCTCACTTATCCCCCCTCTCAACAACCTCCCTTCCCCCCAACTTTTTCCACTGTTATCATTTCAAAAGGCAAATTACTTGTTAGACCTTGGTTATGTTGTTCCACCTAAACCCGTAGCTTATTTCTGTGAGCATAACAATAAAAAAGATTACCAATCAGATTATTCTTCAATCTGATGTAGGGCTCTCTGCCAGCATGTGAGTGGAGACTTCCACCATTTTCAAGATTACACAACTTTATATTAATAATATAAATGAATTGCAACAGGGTATTGAACAATGGGTTTTATGTACACAAGATGAATGCACAATATTTTGATGCCACAAATAAGCATATGTTTGAGCATGCAAAAATGGTTTATGTTTGTTTGTGCACAGACAGCAAATCCTGTCTGATTTGACAGCTGGATTATTTTTGTGGGATATTTCAAGCAAATATAGGCAAATCGCTGTTGCAAATATGTTTTTAGGGGCTGACAGATGTAAGCAGACAACAAACCCTGGCCCATCTTCAATATTTTCTTGTTTTCTTTCTTTTCTTCTTCTTCTTCTACTTCTTCTTCTTTTTATAATAATAATTATTGTTATAAATACATTTATTACTAAATAATGTATGTTATAAATTACTTTTGAACTTTTATCAAAAACATATTCACAAATAGAGAATAAAGTGAAAGATGTATTAGGTGCTAAAATAGGTACACACTGAGATTCATAGATAACACTTTTCAAAAAGGCTGAACCACGAGACATCATGACAATGTTTGCCACATCTCACCATTTCTAGATTTTAAGTGAGCTGTGCAAAAAGAAAAAAATACAGTGAAGGAATTTACATGATTTTTAGAGGTGCAGTGGAACAGGAAATGGATTAAATCTCATCATATCAAAGAACATCACAGGATGTTTATGTAAGATGGAATCCTGATCTTCATGTATATTTCATGCTGAGTGAATTTAATTTTACACAAGGTAATATTATATAGGCAATTTCAAGATGGTTTAAGGAAGTGACGTCTTTTTGTTTCTTGAACATTTCCTGCTAGACGCAAGCTCATACTGCATTCCAAATGGGATTAATGACACTTTGAAGGGAGAACAATCATAATAGTCATTCTGTTTCTAACATTATTAAAATGTGGACCATGTTGATCAATGGCTGGATACTCCCTGGATACCTGGAACTAATGGAAATTTAAGTGTTTATATGTGGCCAAGTCGGTCGGTGGCACTGTTGTGCGTGCCTGCTAGAAGTTGCGACTTTTATTTATATTCAGTATACCATTTCCTGTTTGTAGAACAGGTTGGGAGGTTGTTGGGAGAACAATTTCTGGTCTGTCTTATTAAATGATCTTGCGGCTTTATGGTAGATGCACAATTTGTCTTGTCTCTGTAATGTTTCTTTAATTGTTGTGAGTCGGCAGCAACCGGTTTACTGCGGTTTTATTAAAAGCCGGTAAAACTATTTTCATCATCTGCGGTGTTGCTTTGTTTAAGCAATATGAGACAAAACAGTTATGTGTAAATTTTCCGTTTAATTTTTGTTTATTTGACTGTAGATGTGCATTATAATGTGTCGACGGCACTTATATCTATCAGTTTAGCTGGTTGGGCTGTCATTTTGGGTGCCTGATAGTGTGGAGGTCACACTTTGTCATCAAAGAGGTGGGTAAGTTTGTGGCGTTCTTTAAAAGCAGATTATGCCATTTTTGTCGTTGTGGAATGACCTGAATTGCCGTAGAACATAAAAGAGTACAATGCAGTTTATTTATAGTGGGCATTCAATTATTTTCCTTTATTTAGGAGGTGTTTTGTTTCTGCATTTTGTTCATAAGGTATTCAGATATCAAATTTTATTGATCTACCTTTATATATATATATATATATATATATATATATATATATATATATAAAGAGAGAGAGAGAGAGAGTATCAAAAATACATCTATGGAATTGTTTTATGATGTGATCTCTTTACTAATTGGTAGTATGTATTAATATGTATTAATTTTTTGGGTCTGATGATGAAGTCTTTTTTTCTCTTGAGAGTGTGATGTTATTGGAATGCATGGGCTAATGTATTCATTTCTATTCTTTTATTTTAACCCCAATTCCAACAAATGTGGGATAGTTAATATTAAGAAAAACAGAAACAAGTGATTTGTAAATTATGTTCACCCTTTTCTATATTGAAAGCACTACAACTACACATTATATGATGTTTTACCCTGTGAATTTCATTATTTTTTTGTTTTTTTATGTACAGTAATTTCAAATCAGATGATTGCAACTCACTCCGAAAAAGTTGGGACTGTCGAGTGTTTACCACTGTGAAACATCACCGTTTTTTTCTAATAACACTTAACAAGTTTGTTAAGTTTAAAAAGTGGAATTTCCCCCAATTCATCCATTATGCACAGTTGTACCGGGTCTTTGTTGCCATATTGTGTGCTTCATAATGCGTCACACATTCTCAATTGGACGTGGTCAGGACTGCAGGCAGGCCAATCTAGCACCCGCACTCTCTGCTTATTCAGCTAGTATTTGGTTTGAAGTTGTCCTGCTGAAAAGTGTGGGATGTCCCTGGAAAAGACTGTGTTGGATGGCAGTATATGCTGCTCCAAACTTTTTGTACATATATGTCTGCATTAATGGTGCCCTCATAAATGTGTGAGCTACCCATGCCATGGGCACTGACACACCCCTGGCCCATACAGACACTGGTTTTTGGAACTGACACTGATAACAGCTTGCATGGTCATTTTCCTCTCTCTCATAGATGTGCTCAGTATGAACATGTTTGGAAAGCTCACTTCAGGTTCAGTGCTCTAATTCCTTTGATATTGTATACGTCCTTGAATTGGTCTATTGCTTCTACCGTTACTCTTCTAAAGGCATATGTGTGGTATTGTTTGTTTTTACCTGAACACTAGGCTTGGGACCAATGCCATGTACATGAATTGATAATCAGAAAATTTTTCAGATGATTATCAATATAAATTGCCATTTTTTTTTATATAATATGGTTACTCGTTGCTACATTGATTACTGCATGAAAAGAGGTGGATCCGGCCCAGTAGACTCCTATATACAATACGGAATTTCAGACATATTCATAAATGTACTGAGGTGTATTTCCCAAAATCGTTGATAGCCAACTAGTATTAGCCAACAATAGCCAATATTCAGGTAACAGAACAATAGTCACAAATTCCATCGTTACCAACATAGTTAAAAGATTTGGTGTTTCCCAAAATCGTAATTCCAACGAACATTCACAAACAGCATCGCAAACTCGCGTGGTTAGAACTACATCTCTTTGCCTGTAGTTAGAAGCATAGTTTCTTGTTAGTTTGCGGTGTTGATGACATTTGACTTCACTAAGGTTTCATCAACCCCATCAGCCCTTAGTTTTTGCCTCTTATTGCAGGCTTTTAATACATTTTGACACAATATAAATATACTGAGACAATAATTGGGTTAATATATTTTTTTACTTTATTACAAGGAACATTTGAAATATATAAAATATAACAATAATAAAATACAAGGTAATAAAAAAGTATTAAAAGTATTAAAAAAGGTAACAAATCTAACATCTAAAACAGTGTGAAGTTTTAATTAGAGTTTAGTATTTACTCTGTGGATAAAAGTTATTATGTGAGATGCAGTTCAAAAACTGGGTTAGATGTTGCTTCAATATATCCACACAATTTTCTTTCCTTATGATGCAATCTATTTTGTGAAGTGCACCAGTCCCTCCTGCAGCAAAGCACCCCCACAACATGATGCTGCTACCCATATGCTTCACGGTTTGGATGTTGTTCTTCAGCTTGCAAGCCTCACCCTTTTTCCTCCAAACATAACAATGGTCATTATGTCCAAACATTTCAATTCTGGTTTCATTAGACCAGAGGACATTTCTCCAAAAAGATCTTTGTCCCCATGTGCATTTGCAAACTGTAGTCTGGATTTTATGGCGATTTTGGAGCAGTGACTTCTTCCTTGCTGAGCAGCCTTTCAGGTTATGTTGATATAGGACTTGTTTTACTGTGGATATAGATACTTTTCAATCTGTTTCCTCCAGCATCTTCATAAGGTCCTTGCACTTATTTGCACCAAACTATGTTCATTTCCCATGATGTCAAGTAAAGAGGCACTGAGTTTGAAGGTAGGCCTTAAATTACATCCACAGGTACACCTCCAATTCAGTACACCTCCTATCAGAAGCTTATTGGCTAATTGTCTTCAATCTGTTTCCTCCAGCATCTTCATAAGGTCCTTGCACTTTTTGCACCAAACTATGTTCATTTCTAAGAAACAGAATGCATCTCCTTCCTGAGCAGTACGATGGCTGCGTGGTCCCATGGTGTTTATACTTGCGTACTATTGTTTGAACAGATGAACATGGTACCTTCAGGCATTTAGAAATTGCTCCCAAGGATATTGGCTGATATCTTTGGATTTTCCCATGATGTCAAGTAAAGAGGCACTGAGTTTAAAGGTAGGCCTTAAATTACATCCACAGGTACACCTCCAATTCAGTACACCTCCTATCAGAAGCTTATTGGCTAATTGTCTAAAAGTTGCTTAAAGGCACAGTTAACTTAGTGTATGTAAACTTCTGACCCACTGGAATTGTGATAAAGTCAAATAAAAGTGAACAATCTGTCTGTAAACAAATTTTTACACAATGAAGAATACAATTTTACTCTAAGCAGCTTTATACATATGGTCTTAATTTTTGTGAAATAATGTGGTAAACAAAATAATATTTTGGGAGAGACAATGCCATCAAATATTACAAATAATATTAAGACTCATTTTTGAACACATTTATACTGACAGGGTGTCTAGACTGTTGTTCTGTACAAAAAGGCTGTTTGCTGTAGCCTATTCTGAGAATAATTATTAACATATGAAAAGCCTTTAAACCTTATCTCCTTCACGCTACACAGACAACCCTGTTGTCTGTACCTCTCTTAAAATATGGTATCAATTCAGGCGTCACTTTTAGTCATGTTCTGCCTCTACTCTAATGCCCATCTGCAGCAATCATCTCTTTCCACCCTCTCAGTTAGATCCCGTCTTTCGTCTCTGGGAGAGAAATGGCATAATGAGCTTCAGTGACCTATACATTGGCAATGTTTTTGCCAACTTTTCAGATTTATCCACCTCTCACAACTTACCACCTACTCACTTATTCAGATATTTCCAGACTAGGCACTGTGTCTCCAACACCTTTTCCGACTTTCCCTCTCCACGCCCAAGGCAACCATGGGAAGAGTTATTTCAACATAAATCTCATCAAAAATCTCTAATTTCAAGTATTTATCCAATTATTTTATCTTTTGACAAGCAGACTAGCTCTAAAGCCTCTGCTGCTTGGGAGGCTGAACTGGGAATAGATTTTGTAGTGGATTTTTGGGAGAGAGCCATCAAGAGAATACGTACCTCTTCGACATGTGCTCGCCTAGGTCTTATCCAGTTTAAAGTGGTACAGAGATTGCATTTTTCAGAATCAAGATTATCAGAAATTTACCCAGATGTTGATGACACCTGTGTCAAGTGTGGAACAACTCCCTGCCATCTTAGCCATATGTTTTTCCTTTGTCCCAAACTTGAACATTTTTGGAATTCGATCTTTAATATCCTTTCAGACATTCTTCGAGTCCAACTAGACCCAAGCCCCCTGCTAGCTATTTTTGGTGCTACACCAGTCCCACAGCTCCTTAATGGAGAACAGGCAGATGTTGTTGCCTTTGCTACTCTGCTGGCAAGGCGTAGGATCCTATTCTCCTGCAAATCCTCACAGTCCCCTTCTGTGTCCCTGTGGCTGAAGGACCTTATTTTCTTTTTAAAATTAGAGAAGGTGAAATTCACTATCAGAGGGAATACTGATAACTTTTTTAAACGCTGGAACTCTTTTATTACTTATTTTAATGAGCTACAAACACTTCCTTGATTAGGGTGCGCATTCACCCACAACCACTTTTCACTCAATTGGTTTTATTTTATTTATTTAGTTAATTATTTTTTTTTATTTTTTTTATAAGTATTATTTATTTTATTTTAAACACTCATTTAATTTGGTTTCTAAGTAAATGTTTGTTCGTTTATATGTATGCGTGACATGCAAGACCTGTCCTGGGGGGTGGGTTGTATGGGTTTGGGGATGGTAGGGGCTCGGGTAAAGGAAAGCTCTGTTATCTTCATTTATGCTGTATTACTATTGTACAATGTTTGAAACTTTTGTCATGTCTTCATATAATAATGATAAAAAAAAAAAAGCCTTTAAACCTGACAGCCATCAGTCCTTACAGCCAACAGAATTTCAGAGGTATTTCCACGAATATTCACAGATTCTTGTATACGTCTGCATATGAGAAGAATCTGTGTGTTATAACCCCCCAAAACATAGACACACACACACACACACACACAGGCAGCTTTGTGCGTCTCTCTCTCAAACTGTGGCTCTGGCACCTCTTTATCTCTCTCCTGTCTGATTGCGCTGATTCTCCACCAGCCGTCCATCCTTACCACTAGGTCATGCCCTTCTCACCACAAATGCATTTTAAAAAACAATCTTTTTCCATGAGGTCTGATAATGACTGAATGATACAGGTGAAACATAAAGACAGACATAATCAGCAGGTCTGCATAATTTAGCCCAATTTCCAGTATGAGCTACAATTATATAATAAATAATCCACATGAATACCTTTAGCTTCCAGGTGGTGCCACAACATATAAAGCCCAAGTTACAACAGGAGTCAATAAATGTATTTTTGTACCATTGCACTACCGAGGAAACTACACAGAGGATTAATATATACATATACTGTATATATAATTTTGGGTAACTGTCGGTAATCTGTTTTACAATACATATATCCAGCAAGCACACTTTTCAGTTTTAGATGATATGAGGATTATGTGTGCATTGTCCTTTTAGGACCTACATGTCCTATATGTATAAACTACACTCAATGCCGTGCATCAGAAGGCTTGTACTACAGGCTCAATCCTTGTTCTTGACAACTGCCCTTTGTTACATTTATTACAAGTTGAATGTTCATGCACTTCTGCAACCATTTTAAATTTGACTTGAAATTAAACACTTGTGAAATGTTTTTGGCATAAAAATGGCAAAATATGCAAAGCAGCCTGATATAAAAATAAATGTATTTACTCAATTAATGTTTATAAATGTATAACAAAGTAGAACAATGAACATGATTAAAACAAAGTCAAAGGCTTTAAATTTTTAAGTTTTTGATGACTCATTTAAGTTTAATATATACTGTTTGTGGCACTTTTTATGCAGTTCTTTCAGAATTAATCCTCCAGTGTCTGTCCACGGGGGTTGATTGTTACATTGCATGAACAGAGATTGAAACATAGGACTGCACGGTGCCCACTTAATTGAAACTTTGCTGTAACAACCTGGAGAAAGAGATGCTAAACCATAAATCTGCTTTATGTAATCCTTACCTGCACATGATCCTCCCATGCCAGAGTTAATTGCTTTTGTGTTTGACTACATGTGGGATGGCTACATGTAGGACAAATGTTTCAAGCTTTTCTCAATGTAAAATGACAAATAAAGTTGTATTGTCTGTGAAACATTAAATATTTATTTTTTATTTTGGAACCAAAATGTCAATCCTGTTAAAGGACTGAATTCAAATGATTATATAAGCCAGATTTAACCTCTCTCAGGTTAGTTTGGTGGCAACAGTTGAACTCAGAGAACTCATAAGAAGAGTAAAAAAAATAAATAAATAAATAAATAAATAATAAATATCATGCACAAATCATTTAAAAACTAGTCTCTCATCAAACCTACCATATACTCTTTTAGTAGCACATGGGGTGGGTTGAGGCTGGCTTATTGACTAATGCTAAAGATTGTAATATTGTTTCTTAGCTGAGAATTGGTGGCCTAGATTTGACCAGTACAGGCCTGGATTTCTCCAGTGCAACATTCACAGGGATGTGCCTGGTGTCAGACATAGAGTAAGCCCAGTTCCCCAACTCATTGACGCCATGGCAGTTTAAACAGTTAAGATGTATTGAGAAGTTTAGTATTAGATCTACCTCTTACATAATATGATGAAATATTCCTGAGCATTTCTGAAGCTTCCCTGAAAAATACACCCGTTCCACCAGTGTTACAGTGACAAACAGGCCAAGTAAGTTAATGTGTTTTTTTTTTTTTTTTTTTATTATTTAACATTATTTATTTCTCATGTAAGATTTAAATATTTCACATTTATTTTAATCTTATTTTTTTCTGTAAATATTAAATCATACACTTAAAATTGTTTTAAATATTTTTTATTAAAGGAAAGAAATTATGAAAGAATGAATGAATGAAAGAGACTGATTCAGCTTTATTCTGTAAAAATAATCAAACTAATTCACAACTAAAAGGTAAACATTCAAAACACACCAGACACATTATCCAAGATCAGTTTCCCTTTTTTTGGCTGGCAGATCTGTCGTCAGTCGTAAGCTGGTTAGCAGAGGAGCTCTGACCTCCATGACACCGAGCCAACTAAAATAGGCAATGTGTGTTAATGAGGTCAGTGATGTCAGTAGCTCAGGCTGTTCACCAACCAAACCAAACCCACCCAACAAAACAACTTCAACATTATATAATAATAGTAATAAATAAAAATGAATGCACCAATTTACATAAATGCAGATGAAAGGGCTATTTCCATGTCTATCAAAAATTATCATTCCATTAATATACATTTTCATCTGAAAAATATAATTTATGGTGAATCCTAAATAGTCTTGAAAATGAATGCAGTCTCAGTTAAAAGTGCATAGTAGGGTATAGAAGAACAACATAACAATCAACAGTACAAATATGAATAATAATAATCGTTAACTATGTGACATTGTCGAAATACATTATTTGCAGGCGTCACACATCCCATATGATTTCAACAAGCCACGTCCCACTTGCTGACTTGGACCAATTGATTTTGGTAGGGGACGTCACACTTACCAACTCTTTTTGCTGCAATTGCTTCCTCTTCTTATGGAAGTCTGGGAAAATATCTACAAAGTCTCAGGACCAAACCTACTATGGTGTATGTCAAGCTGTAGACTAACTGTTACGAATACACAGGGGACGTAGGAGCCGACATCATGGACGACCATGACCACGAGGACCTGGGCGGCCAGGATGTGTCTCGTGGAAGTGTGAAAGGAGAAGGGGGTTGAGGATGTCATCATGAGGAACCCATGATCTCTCCTCGGGGCCATACCCCTCCTAATCGATGAGGTACTCGAGACGACCTCTGCGGCGTCGAGAGTCCAGGATGTCTTGGACTGCATAGGCCGGTCCATCTCTAACAGAAATGGCTGAGGTGGAGTGTCAGCGGGATCCAGCTCAGAGGGAAGTGTAGAGAGGGAAGGATGATAGGGTTTCAGGAGGGAAACATGGAATGTTGGATGAATGCGGTATTCCGGAGGAAGCTGGAGCTGGAAAATGACAGGGTTAATCTGTTTGGTGATCAAGAAGGGACCAATGAAACGGGGACTTAGCTTCTTGCATGGGAGCCGTAACCGGATGTCCTTTGTGGAGAGCCACACCTTCTGCCCGGGATGATAGGTAGGGGCGGACGCTCTCCTGGTGTCAACATGACATTTCTGTTGATGAGCTGCGTTCCAGACTCTCTCACTCTCCTTAAACCAGAAGTCCACTGCTGGTACTGTTGATGGTTCGCCGGACCATGGGAAGAGAGGCGGTTGGAAACCTAAAAAACACTGAAATGGGGTTAGCTTAGTGGAGGCTTGGCGAAGGGAATTCTGGGCATACTCAGATAGGAAACGGCTCCATTGGTTCTGGCATAGATGGCAGAAGGTTCAGAGGAATCAGCCGATCTCTTGGATCTTCCTCTCAGTTTGAACGTTGCTTTGGGGATGGTAACCGGAGGAGAGACTGATGGAGACCCCTAGGAGTGAGAAGAAGGCCTTCCAGACTCGAAAGATGAATTGTGGCCCTCAGTGGGAGACTATGTCTTCAGGAATTCCGTAATTGCGAAAGACGTGGTTGAAAAGTGCTTCCGCTGTTTGGAGGGCTGTGGGGAGTACCTTGAGAGGAATTAGCTTGCAGGCCTTCGAGAAGCGATCCACAGCCACCAGAACGCAGGTGAATCCTTCTGAGGAGGGTAGATCTGTGATAAAATCGACTCCTAGATGGGACCAAGGCCGATGAGGGATTGGTAGAGGTAAGAGTTTACCGACTGGGAGTTGACGTGGGGTTCGGGACACATCCCTTGATGTAATCTCAGACGTCGCGATCCATCCGTGGCTACCAGAACCGTTCCTGGAGGAGAGAGAGGGTTCTATTGGATCCCGGATGGCCCGTGCCCAGGGAGGAATGTACTGACTCGATGAGAGTCACACGTAAGGTAGATGGAACATAGGTTTTGTCTGCAGGACAATTTGCGGAGTGGGTTCGTGGATCATAGCTTCGGCGATGTCCTCATCTAGGGACCATTGGATGGGACTACTAGGAGGAAGGATCAAATCGGGTTTTTCAGGAGCTTCGTCTGTGGAGTAGAGACATGATAGTGCATCTGCCTTAATGTTCTTAGCACCCGGGCGATAGGAGATTGTGAAGTGGAAACGGGAAAAGAAAAGTGCCCATCGGGCTTGGCGAGGATTTAAGTGGCTTCTTGTGATCAGTGAGTACCAAGAAGGGGAACTGGGCCCCCTCAAGCCAGTGTCGCCATTCCTCCAGTGCCAACTTGATCACTAGGAGTTCCCGGTTGCCGACGTCATAGTTCTGCTCTGCGGGGTTGAGCTTTTTGGAGAAGTATGCACACGGATGGAGTTTGGATGGGTTCCCCTGATTTTGTGACAGAACGGCTCCAACACCTGAGGTCGAGGCATCTACTTCGACGATAAAGGGCTTGCTGGGATTGGGATGACAGAGAAGGGGTGCAGTAGTGAAGGCAGACTTTAGGCGCTGGAAAGCAAGGGAGGCGACCTGATTCCAGGACAATGACTTGGGCTTGGCCTTGAGAAGTGTAGTAAGCGGTGAAGTGTGGAAACTGAAATTCTTAATGAACCGGCGGTAGAAGTTCGCGAAACCCAGGAAGCGCTGCAGTTCCTTAATGGTGGTGGGAACAGGCCAATTGCGTACTGCTTCCACCTTCCCTTCATCCATTTGAATACCTTCGGGACTGATGTTATACCCAAGGAACTGGAGGGTTTTCTGATGGAACGAGCACTTCTCAGCCTTGAGGAACAGGTTATATTCCCTCAACTTTTCCAAAACCAGATTGACATGGTGACGATGATCAGACTCAGTCTGGGAGTAAATTAGGATGTCATCTATGTAGACAAGGATGAATTGGTGGAGGAACTCACGGAGTACTTCATTCATGAAGCCTTGAAACACAGAGGGGGCATTGACCAGGCCATACGGCATCACCCGGTACTCATAGTGGCCTGTGGGAGTAACAAAGGCAGTCTTCCATTCATCACCTTTCCGGATCCGAATGAGATTATAGGCACTCCATAGATCTAGCTTGGTGAAGACGGTTGCCCCTTGTAATAGTTCCAAGGCTGCAGGTACAAGGGGTAGAGGATACCGGAACTTAACTGTGATCTTGTTGAGGCCGCGATAATCGATGCAGGGTTGGAGACCTCCATCCTTCTTGGCCACGAAGAAGAAACTGGAAGCAGCAGAGGACGTGGACAGACAGATGTAGCCCTAGGACAGGGCCTCCTCGATATACTCCTTCATCGCTACTTGTTCTGAGATGGAAAGAGGGTAGATCTTACCTCTGGGTAAGGGTTCGTCCGGAAAGAGGTCGATGGGCAGTCCCAAGGGCGGTGAGGTGGTAATCGAGAAGCGAGAATGGGACTAAAGACGTCCTGATAGTGGGAGTAACAGGACGGAACATCCGCCGACAATGAACCAGCAGGGCTCTCCAAAGAGGTGGTGTTTAGCTTGAGGAGAGAGGGTTATTTGACCAGAGTAGGGTATCTTGGAGTGGGTAGGTTAGGAAAACAAGTGGGAAAGCATTCGTCTCTCCACTTCAGGACATTACCGGTCGACCAGCATATAACAGGGGAATGGTGGATGAGCCAGGGACGGGCCAAGACTATATCTGCGGTGGAGTTCTCTAATATCAGAAAGGTGATCTCTTCGATGTGTAAACATCTCACTTGTAGTTGTATGGGACCTAACCAGTGGCGAATGAGCCCCTTACCCAGTGGCTTGCCGTTTATGGTTTGGATGTGTAGGTTGGGTTTGCAGGGCCACTTCTTGAGACAAAGCTGGTCGCAGAGTCCCTTGGAGATGAAGTTGCCCGCTGAACCGGAATCGAGGAGCGCTGGTACTGGGACTGAAAAATCAGAGGAAATAAGCGTAACTGGAGTCATAAGCGGGGAGGTGGAAATCCTAGGTGTGTGTAGGAAACTCACCAGAAGACGTTGGGGCCGTGTGGGACACCTAGCGATGACGTGTCCCTTGTTTCCACAATACAGACACTGACCTTGGGTCATCCAACGTAGATGCTCAGATGGGGACAATCAATAGGTATCCACCTGCATAGTCTCACTGTCTGGCACTACGGTATGAGCTGAGGGGTGCTGCGAACTGGCATGGAGAGGTGGTGAAGTGGGTAACTCGTCTAGGCAGGACTTCATCCGGTTTCCCACTCTAATGGAGAGCTGGATGAAATGCTCGAGTCCCATGGTGTCGTCAAAAGATGAGAGTTGTAAGCGTAATCTGGGTTCTAGCCCCTGGCGGTAAACAGTGAGGAGGGCAGTCTCGTTCTATCCGCTAGAGGCCGCTAGTGTGCGGAATTTTAGAGAATAATCCTTAATAGCGGTCTTTCCCTGGCGGAGGTTAATGAGCTGTTCTCCTGTTGTAGTATCTCCCGCCGGTTTCCCAAATACCTCGCGGAAATGATGGGTAAAGCTGTCCATAGACTGAGTGACAGAGTTAATCTGATCCCAGAGCGGTTGAGCCCATTGTAATGCCAGACCAGTCAATAAGGAAATCATGTAGGCCACTTTAGCTCGATCAGTGGAGAAACGAAGAGGCTGCATTTCCATGGCGAGAGAGCATTGTGTCAGAAAGCCGTTGCAATCCTCCGCCGAACCAGTGTAGGGCGCTGGGTTGGCCACGGGGCTGGCGGAATACACCGGAGAAGAAACTGCGGAGGCACCATCGGTTGATGGAGGAACAGTTGAATCAAAACTTTGAGGGAAAGCTTGCCGAATTGCCTCAGACAGGATCTGAACTGGGTCTAGACAAGCCGGGTTCATCTTTGTAGATCTTTGTTGGTCTGGTCTTCTGTTATGAATACACAGATTCGATGGTAGTGATAAACCCGGAGGTTGTGTTTATTGATATTAAGTGATTTGATGAATGGAATGCAATCAGCGATGCAAGGGTAAAGGAACCTTGGACATCTGCAATGGAGCGAAGGAGAGTGGATATTGAGCTATCGTCACTGGGGAGAGTGGGAGTAGAGCAAGGATTAGCGTGGAGCTTGGGTTGCAGCCGCTGGAGTAGACGGGGTTTGGAGCTGGGGTGAACAACACTGGAGCGAAGGAGCGTGGAGCTTGGATGATCGTCGTAGGAGCAAAGGTGTGTAGAGCTGGGAATCGTAAAGGAGAATCAGAGTTAGGGTAGCAAGGAAGTGAGTCTGTATTCATGATCGAAACCAGACGAAGAGTGAGGGGTGAACAGTGCTTTTAAGGAGTAGAGCTGATACAAATGACAGGTGCAGGTAATCAGTAATCAGGGGAGAGGGATTGTTGATTGCTATTGCAGGGAGAGACAGGATGATCTGTGACGGGATGATCTGTAACACTAACAAACAGTATCTTCAAGCAATTCCCTTTAGTTTTGTAATGTCTTGGCATAGTATGCTATTATGAAATCAATGAAAAATGTTTGTTACACATGTCTGTTTAACTATTGTTATCTGGGAGCAACTCAAGTCTAGTAGTCACTGAAATATCATGAGTGCATTACTGTATAATGACAGGCAAAACAATGCAACAATTCTTCAAAATAAACTAATGATTGTTGAAAATACAGGAAAGGGATATCCTTAACATTTTTAAATATCACATTTTTACATGCTGCAAAGAGAACAAATGAAAGCAAATATTTTATCAATTCAAGAGGCTTGATGGACATGACTTGATCATTGTTAATAACTGCAACAGCACAATCACACAGGAAATGGACATACTGTTTCCAAAATTTCACATACCCAGAAATCAACCCGATTTAACCAAATTACTGACAAGCGCCATCCCCCATCAAACATATTTGAATCAATTCAAGTATGAACACATTTCCCTCTAGTGCTACTGAGCAACTTCCGAGATGAAGTCTTATGGAAACCTGGAAGCAATCTTGTTCAGATAAATAATTTTTAGAGTGATTTGGAGGTTGCATATTTACTCTAAAATTACATTTATATTTCACTAACGATTAGGTTTAGGGTTGACATTTGGGTTAGGAAGTAGAGTTAATTATGTCTTCCTGTCGACTGTATTACATCATTTAGAACTCAAAATACAACTTGCTTTTGGTACCATTCAGTTAACATTTCACCTGAAAATATCCTCAATCATTCAATAACACTTACAGTTTCAACCACTGGGTGCAGTCCTTAGATTTTCAGTAAGCACAGACGATTTCAGCAGCAAAACTTTCACCCTCTTTGCTGAATAAACAGTGAGATCAATCAGTCTGGAAGCACCAAAATATTTAAAGAACTTTTAGTTTAGTCATCTCATTTATGAATGCAACTCAAGGATGTTTAGAGCACACCAAATAACACAAGGTCCCCTGTTAATTACCATGTCCCTTTCTAGTCCAATTAGAGCAGTTGATCCCAACCTTTAAACCAGGGCTGCATTTTCCAGGCCAGTGTTGGCTCAGCAGTTAAGGCTCTGGGCTACTGACCAAAAGGTTGGGGGTTCAAGCCCCAGCACTGCCAAGATACCACTGTTGGGCCTTGAGCAAGGCCCTTGACCCTATCTGCTGGGGCACTGTTTCATGCCCCAGCTTAGTTGGCATTTGTGAAAACAACTGCATTTCATTAGCTCTGTACCTGTGCTCTGCACAATGAGAATAAAGTTGAATCCAAAAGCATTGCAAGCCTAAGTAGATTGTAGAAACCCTTGATGCCAGTGGTCTCTGCAAGCAATTTAAGCTCGTGATGCTTTGGGAAATGCAGCCCAGAGAATCTTTGCACTGCATGAGGATGAAGCGCACCAAGCGAGTGGTGGTGGCGTAGTGGGCTAAAGCACAAAACTGTTAAAGGGATACTTCACCTCTGGGAAGATGAATGTGTATTTAAAATTGGGCATTTATATAGTATAAATGTGAAATTATTTTTGAATTTGAAGCATTCTAGACTGAGAAAAGGCAGAAAATGTATTTTTTACACATGTGGCTGAAAGACAACAACTCCCAGAATGCACTTGCTTTGCTGCCCTTACGAGGCCACTCCCAAACCACGCCTACCGGTTACAGGCAGCAGTATCTGAAAATATGATACAAATATGATACATCGTGACTCTATAAATCGTGAGTTAGTTGATAAATTGACTGACTACGCGGGAAGAACATTATAATTCCGTGTGTCCAAACTCTGTACATGACGTCTTAGTAACAAAAAAGAAAAACAAACAAAATACTCACTTTACACTAAGCCGTCCGTTTGTCCATGCGGGCTTTGGCTGGCGTTTCCAATTTATCTTCGGAATCCTAAAATAAGTTTCCAGGACTCCCCTGTCCATGTGTGATACAAAACTTGGGTGCTCAGTTATACATGCTCATGTTATCGGTGCAGTTTCATCAGCGGATTCAGCGATCTCGTCCAGTATCGCTGAAATTCGCGACAGCAATAGGACTCTCTATCTGTTTCCATAGGCGCACAGCGAGAGCACTGACACCACCAGTCCGCCCCAACTCGAGTCTGAATATAATTTAACACTCTCTTCCTCCTGCCTGCCAAGCAGGTTTTGCTCCCCTGCTACAGCAGCTGCTCCAGCCTCTGTTCATCGCTGTATTGCGGCTCGTACAGGTAGCGCGAGCATCAGATTCTCGCAACAGATCTTCGAAATCCCCTTCTGCCATTTCAACTTCAAAACTACCTTCCGCCATCGTGATTAGCCTACTTGTATACAAACTTTCTACACAGAGCAAAGAGCCTGTTTTCTTAGCTTCTACAGAAAGATGGCTGACACTATCGTCACATTCTGTGAGTGAGATCCCGCCCCATATGGGCGTGGTAAAACATGTTTTACCTTAAAACTGCGTATCATATTGACATGTTACAGTTTTATAACGAGATCATCAAATAGCAGCTGGGATCTGCGTCAATAATCACCAAAATGATATGCCATGTGTAAACCACTAGAAATTTTCAAGTATTGTTTCTCTTGCGAATTGGCAAAATCCCAGGTACACTTTAATTATAGTATACTCACCATATTATTGTTTTAAGTCAATAATCCTTTGCATTATTTTTGCATTTCTCACAGTCTTGGATAATAGCACTCTCTCGCTCTCTCTCGCACATGCTCAAGTGAGCACATACACAGCATACGGGGGTGGGGTGGGAGAGACAAAGAGATAGAAGACCTGTAAGCCTGTCCTCCCTTAGTTACATTTGCTGATGCCATAAAGCTTTCCTATTAACATGTTTCGCCACAAAGCATGCAGAGAGATAGCACTGAGATAATTACCTTAGCAATTATCAAATCTGTCTGTCTGTCTACCTATCTTGCTTATGTCTAAGCGGGGGGAGGTGGGGGTGAAGGAAAATACCACTGAACTAGAGTAATAGCGGATGGTCTTTTAAGCTGGTGGGTCTTATTGAAAAGGAAACCTTGTGTAGAGTGCACTGACCCATATGTAGAGAACAAGAGTGGAGTGGAGCTGTGTTACTCATCTCACAATGACACAAGTAATTTCAATAGCAAAGAGCAGAGTTTTGTTTACCATCCTTTTACCATAAGACCTTGCCATAAAGAAACAAATAAACATAATGCAGGACTCATCAAAGTGGTGTGATGTAACTAACTAATCTTTCAGAAAGCCTATCTGGATTTAAATAGAGATATACATAATCCCATTCAGCACTTGGAGGAGTTGTCAGGAGTAGCCAAAGAGGGGCAATCCAGCGGAGACATCGCCAGCCTGTTGTTCTGGACAGAGATAGAAATAAAGAAAGGAGGGAGAGAGAGTGAGTGAGAATCAGAGTGAAAAAGCGAGGGTGGGTGAAAGAACGAAGAAACTAAAGTGGAATACAACTGTCTCTTTTACACATCTACAACTTGGGAATATGGGCAACACCAAGAGTGGAGCTTTGTCCAAAGCGATTCTGGATGATCTCAAGATGAACACCAAATACTCAGAGGAAGAACTGTGTGCATGGTACGCCAGCTTTCTCAAAGAGTGCCCCACTGGACGCATCACTAAAGAACAGTTTGAAGGCATCTATGCCAGCTTCTTTCCTGATGCCGACCCTACTGCCTATGCACGACATGTCTTCCGCAGCTTTGACACCAATGCTGACGGCACCTTGGATTTTAAGGAGTACATTGTCGCACTGCATCTTACCTCTTCAGGCAAGACCCTGCAAAAGCTTGAGTGGGCGTTCGCTTTGTATGATGTAGACGGCAATGGGACCATCAGTAAAAATGAGATGCAGGAGATTGTCAGGGTGTGTATAACATGCATTCAACATTCAAGTCAATCTTGATTTCTGAATTAGTATCCTACCTAGATTATTAGACTGATGTTGTTGTGGAATGTTTGCATTAATTTCTCCAGTCATATGCTGTTTGATTCTACAGTGCTTGTAGTATTTAGTAGCAAGTTGTAGTATCTCAGTTACAGTTCACCAATTGTGACCAGATGGCTAAAGAAGCTTAGGATAGATTATACCACCTGATAATACAAAGCTCAATCACTTAATCATTCCAGACCTCATTTGTTGTCAATAATATGTCATTATTTTTATTTTAAATTGGTTTTAATACTTAGTATTCTCCCTAAACGCAGTCAATATTCAACATGATTCCATCCGAGGACCAGAAAATCCTTCCAGAAGATGAAAACACACCAGAAAAGCGAGCAGACAAAATCTGGAACTTCTTTGGAAAGACTGAAGATGGTAAGATGAACTTCCCAATATATACATGAATCACACCATGTGGTAATAATACATATTCATAATATGTGATTGTCTTCACAGATAAGATTGGCGAGGGAGAATTCATTCAGGGTGTCATGGAAAACAAAGACATCTTGAGGTTAATACAGTTTGACGAGCCAAAGAAGATTCAGGACAAACTAAAGGAAAAGAAGCATTAATGGCCACATTTCCATGAGACTGTTCATAACCCCATTTCCATTCCCTTAACGCCCAACCTACACTACCCAGACTGCTTTTCCAGGTCACATTTTGGAAGCACCCGAATGCCCAATCCAAAAACACAGCACTGCCATGAATCAGACAAACATAGCTGTTCCTATAACACATAAATGACTTATTTGCTGGACCACTAGCAAGTAAAAATGTACCTGAAGGAATTCTCCCATTGGCTTTGCCAATGTTGATGAGTCCAATTTCGATAAGAGCAATTAGGCTCATGTTAACAGACCTACTCTAGCAAACTCAATCCTCTTAGGATCTGAAGGTCGGGTAAGACAAATCCGCAGGGTCCTGGGGCTCTCCTGTTTTAGATCCCTTCAGGGTTAAGGTGGTTTAAGGTCTCAACATGCATTCATCAGACTTTGAACAGATGACTGGATATATTTTATCAAATAGATTTCTTGTACTGTGTTTTTTTCAGGACGTTGCAAGAACTGTAGTGAATTATAAAGTAAACGTTTTAGGAATTCATATGAAATATAGCTATAAAAACTATATCACTGACCAATCCTTCATTGCCAATTAGCCACATTCAAATATGTTTTCTGCCCTTTTGTAATCAATGAAGATTTAAGAATTGGTGTGTCTGTAAGGAATAAGTGTATATACAAATGACTGCATGATTTCTATCTGTGTAATAATTTATCATCTTGGTGTTTTAGATGAGTGCAGATTGTGTATATGCTTTCCCAAATAATAGTATTTTTTTAGTTGATTTTCAATGCAAATATTGTTTCTGTAACCCTCTGTTTGAGAAAGTTACTGACCTACTTTTGTACATGCTGTTATCACACAAAAACAAAGCTGACTGAAATTTAATATTTTGCTTGTCCTTTCTAACTGATTGAGTTGAGAGTGAGATTAGAGCCTTGAGTCTACCAACAAGTTTAGACTTACTAAACTTAAGCACTAGAAAGGGCTTCAACCCCGAGTGTATCTTTATCATGTTGACGCTGCTTACAGCCAAAGCTCTGAGGACAAGCCTGATGCACAGTGGCTTACCTATTTCTTTTCTTGAAGCCATCTTTGGCTCAGGCTAATGCATGGCCTGGTTTCAACACAAAACATAGACTGGAGCATGGTGGCTGCTGACCCAAAATAAACCAGGGGATACAAGGTTAAGGGTCATTCCATTTGGACAATAATTATTGTGTGTGGAGAACCACTTTGCAATAAATGTTCCTGAAAGAAGCAATTTCATGGCATTTATGTTTTTATTTCATTTTTTTGGTGAGGTCCACAGAGGTTCTGGACAAGAAACCTCACTGACTGGTGATAACAATTAGAGTTTTTTTAAAATAAATTTTATAGACATTGTAGCCATATCATGGGCATATTCAACATAAACTTCATATTAAGTTGAGAGCAAATAAATCAACATTTACAATATTATATATATATATATATATATATATATATATATATATATATACACACACACATTTAAGAGATCTAGCTCAGAACACAGACATTTAACTGAACAAGTTTTCCGAATACACAGAATGCACACCTTTAACATCGATTTTCAATACAATTTTTGCAACATGTAGACCTAGAATAGCTTGGGCAATGCAATACATTGAAAACTGTTACATGCTAAACTAAGCAAATGTAAACCAGTCATACCCTATATTAGGTGAAAGGGGAAGATCAATCTGGTCTCATGACAAGTTAAAATAATTAGTATGAGATGCTGAAATTGTAAGAATTCGTACAAGCTGGATTGCTCAAATACTTACAACTTTTACTTCCACAGAGAAAAATAAACGAATCAATGAATAATGTATTAAGTTTTATAACCCCTAACCCAAACCTAACGATAAAGTCTAGCCCCTTACCCAAACCCTAAATTTAACCATGATTATAATGAAAATAAAGTGTGCGTACCACATAAGAAAGAAAACATCAGTGTTTGGAACAAGAGGAGGCAAGCATATTACAGGTTATTGACATACATCTATGAGCCAAAACATTATATTATGCCTAATATACTGTTAGTCCTCCACATCCCACCAAAACAGCACCGACCCACCAAGGCATGGACTCTACTAGACCCTTGAAGTTGTCCTGTGGTATCTGGCACCAAGACATTAGGAGCAGTCTTGTAAGTTGTGAGGTGGAGCCGTTGTGGATCAGAATTGTTGGTCCAGCACAATCAACAGATGCTCAATTGATTTGAGATCTGGGGAATTTGGAGGCGAGGGCAACACCTTGCCCTCTTCATCATGTTCCTCAAACCATTCCCGAACAATGTGTGCAGTGTGGCAGGGTACATTATCCTGCTGAAAGAGGCCCCTCCCATCAGGGAATACCATTGCCATGAAGGGGTGTATCTGGTCTGCAACGATTTTTAGGTTGGAGGCACATGTCAAATTGACATGAATGGCCGGACCCAGGGTTTCCAGCAGAACATTGCCCAGAGCATCAAACTCCCTCCATATGAAGGCTATCCCATCTGGTCCAAACCGACAGAAGGTCTACTTTGGCACAAGTCACAGAAAATGTTAATGATGGTTATGCGAGGAATATGTCACAATGCACAGTACATCTCACCCTGCTGCATATGGGGCTGCGCGTCCGAACGTTCTGTCAGTTCGGACCAGATGGGATAGCCTTCATTGTCCTTGCGCATCGATGAGCCTTGGCCGCCAAACACCCTGTCACTGGTTTGTGGTTTTTACCTCCTTGGATCTCCATTGGTAGGTACTCACCACTGCTGACAGGGAGCATTCCACAAGCCTTGCCGTTTCAGAGATGCTCTGACCCAGTTGTCTGGCCGTAACAATTTGGCCCTTGTCAAAGTCACTCAGTTCTTTACTCCTGCCCATTTCTCCTACATCCAACACTTTGACAACGAGATCAATCTAATCTTCCCAGACCTTGACATGCGGCCTTGTTTGGAGATGATCAACGTATTTCACTTCTCCTGTGAGTGGTCATAATATTTCGGCTCATCAGTATACAGTACATCTGTCATTTGAATTGCATAAATAAATATGGACTGAGTAACCAAATTTGTTTACAGACGTTTCCGTTCACGGTTTCTTCTTTTATTTTTTTCTCCCCTTTATTCCCCAATTTGAAATGCCCAATTCCCAATGTGCTCTAAATCCTCACGGTGGCATGGGTGGTGGAGAACGAATCTCAGTTGCCTCCACGTCTGAGACGTCAATCCACGCATCTTATCACGTGGCTTTTTGAGTGTGTTATGCAGAAACGTAGCGCATGTGAGGGCTTCACACTATTCTCCGCGGCATCTACGCACAACTCACCACGTGCCCCACTGAGAGCAAGAACCACATTATTGTGACCACAAGGAGGTTACCCCATGTGACTCTACCCTCCCTAGCAACGAGACCAACTTGGTTGCTTAAGAGACCTGGCTGGAGTCACTCAGCACACCCTGGATTCAAACTCACGACTCCAGGGGTGGTAGTCAGCATCTTCACTCTATATTGTATAGACTTAAAATATTGTTTGTAGATTATTTGGTCTAAAAGTTTTACGATATGTTAAGTTTTCACCATTTTGTATGAATAATTATGATTTGTCACGAGACTATGCTGGGAATGAATGTGTGGCACGGTGGAGGGCGGGGCCGGGTCGTGATTCAACACGCTCGGTCCCGTATTGGGCTAATCAAGCCTCCGAGAGGGTTAAGTGCCGACTGCGGAAGACGGACGTGAGAGAGAGATTGTTCACGGACATGTCCATTGTTTTATGTGTTTGTATTTTGAGTTTTACATTAAACCTATCATTTATATGTTAAGCCGGTTTCTCGCCTCTTCCTTGCCCGTGAGCATGAACTGTTTTACAGAATGTTAGTAACTTACAAAAGAGCAAACAATAAAGTGAATGCATTACCTGTCACAAGGTACTGCATTTGTACTTGTACATTTCAGATTTTATTTCACATTATTGTATAATAATTAAAATGTTCTCATTATAATGTGTTTTACAAAGTTCTTATTAGAACACAAAAGATCCCATTGTTTTTCCATCAGCGATTCCTTGTGTGCATATTTGCATTGTAAGTTTAATAGAGGCAGCAAGTGTATCATTTAAGTCGTTTTTCCACCTGAATTCTATGCTTTGACCGCTAATGTCTTCCCTGCCAAGAACATATTCGACTGATAGTAAAATAATACAAATCTGAGAGAAATTTGAATGAAAGCACATATTTTTCTTCAACCAAAATGTGCTTTGGACAATCTGTGCTTTGACTTTCTCAAACGAGCATTCTATAAATGTACCATATTTCTGAATGCATTTTAAAATGGGAAATTATCTGCCAGTATTAGAGTAGTATGGTTTGAACAATGTAATAATTAGCTGCCTATACAACATGCATTCAATATAAAATTGTGGTATCCATCAGTCACAAGTTTACCTAACAATGAATGTGCATTTTAAAATTCAGTTAAAACATGGTACACACATGGTATCACAAAGATGACAAAGAGATGAGCATTTTTAAGGATGTGCTTGACAATAATTACAGACAAAAAAACGGCACACACATATTTACACCTATATACAAACACTTAACAGAATAGATTATGAACATTCCAAGGCAATTTTACCTTTAGGCACTAAAAGGTGTACATTGTAACACAAATCATTATAGTTCACATCTGATCCACCTTTGATTGACACCTGGATTCTACAGTCAAAAACATATAATTTCACCTTTAAGAAACGTTATCCCCTATTAAGTTGTTTTAGTGCAACTTATAGATGCCAAAAGAGTAAATCTGGCTATCTGCATAAGGGGGTTTCTTGGCTTTAGCAGGGAAACATTATATGAATTTGCTATTGAGTCCTGGTCTTTTGAATGCCAAGCTAGTTGATATATCTTCCATGAACACAATCAATGGACTAACCAGTACCACTCAAGTAACACATCTATTTTCCATTAACCATACAGAACTAGTACTAAATTTAGACAAAACATGCTAAATAAATCTGCAAAAATATGAAAATAGATTAATTAATGCATTCTGTACAGACCTCTCTTTCAGAAGGAAGGCTGTAGATTTGCCAGCAGTTTATGTGTAGTTTGTGAAAATAACATTGAAAACTTTGCATTGCATTCCTTGTTGCAAAAAAAAATAAAAAAAAAATAATAATAATTCAAAACAGATCTAGCAATATTATTTAATGACAATATATTTGAGCATTTTCCCCTAATAATTTAGTGCTGGTTATTTCTGCACAGGATTCAAAGTATTTCTGGCAGTACTTGTTCCAGGTTTTTGTTGTGTTCAGTCAATGTGCGTATACGATTTCACTTTGACACCAAAAGGATAAAAACTAAAAACATTGGTTGGATGAAATTTCTTTTGTAGGCATCTACTTCGGCAAATAAACAGGTCGTATTTTTACTGTACAGTATGCTAGTTGTTCTGATTTTTAGCAATGATGTTTTGGCAATGTTAATATAAATGGCATACCGGGAAGTCATAATATTAAAGTTATTTGAAGGACATGCAGGATTATATGCTAAAACACAGCACAGAATCACTACTCAATATTCAATCTGTGCTTCAGTCCTTTATTATCACCCATTTAATGTGATATTAAGAAACTCTTTGATTAAGAAAGCTTTGATTTTGTATTTTCTATCCAAATCCACAAAACAACCAGTGCTTCAAGGGGAGATACCTGTATGGCTTTGGCTGAGAGGTTGAAGTACTCAGGTAGACAGGCATGCATGTAGATTCTTATATAATCTGTACTGTATGTTTCTCAAAGGTCTGTGTCTTCTAGATGTCCATGTCCACAGGTCTCAGTTCCCCTGTCTTGTGTTCTTTAACCCAGAACTCTCTGTCTTTGGCTGGATCCACACTCTGCAGGAGCTGGTCCACTGGCTCCAACGTCTAAAAACAAGAATAATCATATAACATAATTTACATGGTAATTTCAAAGAAATTTCTTCATTTGCGGCAGAAAATGTTAGAAAAAAAAAATAGAATATTTTAAGATTGTTTCAAATAAATGTAATACATTTTATTACATTTTTAATAAACTTTTAATACATTTAAAAATTTATTTTTTGTTTCATTTGAAAAGCTTCCTGCTAAACGTATAAGTAAATAAATCGATACAGTACATTCATTAAATAGTTTTACTGATAAATCGGTTCCGTAAATTTTGCAGTGGTCTCTTAATTTTTTCCAGAGCTATATTTATATATATATATATATATATATACACTCACCTAAAGGATTATTAGGAACACCTGTTCAATTTCTCATTAATGCAATTATCTAATCAACCAATCACATGGCAGTTGCTTCAATGCATTTAGGGGTGTGGTCCTGGTCAAGACAATGTCCTGAACTCCAAACTGAATGTCAGAATGGGAAAGAAAGGTGATTTAAGCAATTTTGAGCGTGGCATGGTTGTTGGTGCCAGACGGGCCGGTCTGAGTTTTTCACAATCTGCTCAGTTACTGGGATTTTCACACACAACCATTTCTAGGGTTTACAAAGAATGGTGTGAAAAGGGAAAAACATCCAGTATGCGGCAGTCCTGTGGGCGAAAATGCCTTGTTGATGCTAGAGGTCAGAGGAGAATGGGCCGACTGATTCAAGCTGATAGAAAAGCAACTTTGACTGAAATAACCACTCGTTACAACCGAGGTATGCAGCAAAGCATTTGTGAAGCCACAACACGCACAACCTTGAGGCGGATGGGCTACAACAGCAGAAGACCCCACCGGGTACCACTCATCTCCACTACAAATAGGAAAAAGAGGCTACAATTTGCAAGAGCTCACCAAAATTGGACAGTTGAAGACTGGAAAAATGTTGCCTGGTCTGATGAGTCTCGATTTCTGTTGAGACATTCAGATGGTAGAGTCAGAATTTGGCGTAAACAGAATGAGAACATGGATCCATCATGCCTTGTTACCACTGTGCAGGCTGGTGGTGGTGGTGTAATGGTGTGGGGGATGTTTTCTTTGCACACTTTAGGCCCCTTAGTGCCAATTGGGCATCGTTTAAATGCCACGGCCTACCTGAGCATTGTTTCTGACCATGTCCATCCCTTTATGGCCACCATGTACCCATCCTCTGATGGCTACTTCCAGCAGGATAATGCACCATGTCACAAAGCTCGAATCATTTCAAATTGGTTTCTTGAACATGACAATGAGTTCACTGTACTAAAATGGCCCCCACAGTCACCAGATCTCAACCCAATAGAGCATCTTTGGGATGTGGTGGAACGGGAGCTTCGTGCCCTGGATGTGCATCCCACAAATCTCCATCAACTGCAAGATGCTATCCTATCAATATGGGCCAACATTTCTAAAGAATGCTTTCAGCACCTTGTTGAATCAATGCCACGTAGAATTAAGACAGTTCTGAAGGCGAAAGGGGGTCAAACACAGTATTAGTATGGTGTTCCTAATAATCCTTTAGGTGAGTGTATATATATATATATATATATATAAATATATATATATATATATATATATATATATATATATATATATATATATATATATATATATATATTTGTTGACTACAAGTTTCATGGACAACATGTCTTTTAAGCCAGACATCTCATTTAAGATCCATCTGTTAAAGCTCTTAAGTGTTACTCTGTTTGTACTCTTTAAGCATGTGAAGTTGCGAGTGTTGGCAGCTAGTCTCCTGTTCAGTTTGCAGCTTTTACTGGCACACCCCAAGCGCTCTTGAGCAGATGTTTACACTTACGCTCTATTTTAAACTCTCTATTATGTTACAAGCCATGAAACACAAGCTGTGCGCATTCCTGAGGTGTCTGCATGACGTACAGTTAACCAATGATTCAATTAAATCAATTAAATCCTCACATACAACATGGCTACAAACAGGGTTGGGGAGTAACGGAATGCATGTAACGGGATTACATATTTAAAATACAAAATATAAGTAAATGTATCCCACTACAGTTACAATTTAAATAATTGGTAATCAGAATACAGTTACATTCAAAAAGTATTTTGATTACGGAAGAGATTACTTTGCATTTTATTGTCATTTGTATCATTTAATATTTAGTCCTTTCAGATGGAAAACATTTATACATATAATAATGCGATCCAAAGTGCATTTGAACAGCGGTGAAACACGTTCTTATGATGTGTTGCATACTTACTAAAGAAGTAATCCAAAGTATTTAGATTACATTACATGCACTTGATGATTAAATCTTGTTTAGCTGAGCTGTCACTAAGAGGAGCATAATGCTGTTACTCACACTTTGGTTGAACATGTCTGTTTCATGACGTAGCGTGGTGTACTGGCGCAGGTGCTGCTGTATCATCTCCACTCGCTCTACCTCCAGTCTCTCCAACTCCTTCAGAGCACAAACTCAGAGAAATCACTGATCTGTAATCAGTCTGTGTATTGCAGTCAAGAAAGCACACTGAATGAACGGTAAACTCTATCTGTATGGCAATTGTATTGCCCATTTTATCATCTGCCAATAACCATTAACCCTAAGTGTGAGTAATATTAACAGTGAGATGATTGCCAATAATCATTGTCATTACCATGCTTGTGGTGACCATCTCCTCAAACCATTTTGACTGAGCTTGATTGTAAAGGTCCACACAGCGCATTAGATCATCACCTATTGAGATAAAAACATGAGACAATCATTTCAATCAAATTCAGATACAGTCTGTACACAGTAACATATCAAAGACGCAGTGCTTTTCTTTACTAGCAGTGGGCAGTAAAAGCTAATTTATTATAATACCTTCTGTAACAAACAGTTGTGTCATTCAAACTCAAAATGCTTAAGAGTAAAAATTACGTTTTTATTCATAATACTTGGCTTTCACACTTTGCTTTATTAATGACATAATTAAAGGTAATCTGAGACAAAAGAAGGTAGAAAGAGAGAATATTGACTCCTTGGGGCAAAAAAAGAAAGATCGTTCCATCTATATGTAAATAAGGTTCTGGCTTTAAAGGAAAGCTGCGTTTGACCCATGTTTAATGCTTGGCCATTGATTTATACTGAGAACTGAGACATGCTCAGTGCGTGGGAGCTTCAAGGGGGGGTGGGGGTCACAGATAACATCATACAGGGTTTTTCTACTGAGCTTGAGCTGCAGAGAAAAACATTAAAGATCTTGGCAGCAGCACAATTAAAAACAATCTACTGCAGTCAAGCACTGAAAGAGATCTAGAGTGAAGCAAACAAAGACATTCAAAGCTGTTTCTAAAGCCCTGTTTCCATTCACTTGAAACAGCATAATTATCAAATGTGGATAAATTCTCACCAATAACAAAATGTGAGTGCTGCTTGGCCTTGCAAAAGTTGGGAAAGTGGGTGGCTGCCAGGTCAAAGCAATGTTGCTAATGTCTTTTGAGTGTTTTTTATTAGGAATGGAAATCAAAAGGGATTTAACAACTCTGAATCTTTCACCTTTAACTATTACGATTCCTTTGAGTAATTTTGAGGACTTCAGATTCAGAAATGTTTTATAAAATCCCTCGAATTACAAGACCAATATTATACATTGTTATATAAACAACCATCAACAACCATCCAGTAATTGACTTTAGTCTCACAAGCCAGTACAGTAACAGTTCTTGGTTCATTTGGACTTGTGGTTCAGTAAGTTTTTTATTCACTAAAAAGAACTGGTTGATTAGAGTCATTCGTTCTAGGGGTAGCACTGAATATTTTTTGGGTGTCGGGTCAAAAGAACTCATATAAACTTATAAGAGTCATTTGCTTGGGAAAGGGCTGCACAGGTTGTGCCAGGCATGGATTAACCACAAGGCCAATTCGGCCATTGCCCATGAGCCTCTAAAAAATTTTTTTTTTTTTAAATGTGTTGTCTCAGCGTTTAAGGCTCTGGGTTACTGACTGAAAGGTCAGGGGTTCAAGCCCCAGCACTGTCAAGATACCACTGTTGGGCCCTTGAGCAAGGCTCTTGACCCTATCTGCTCCAGGGGTGCTGTTTCATGGCTGACCCTGCGCTCTGACCCCAGCTTAGTTGGGATATGCGAAAAAAAAAAATGCATTTCATTGGCTCTGTACCTGTACTCTGCACAATGACAATAAAGTTAAATCTTAAATCTTAAAAAAAAAAATTTTTTACGAGATAAATGCCTTTTGCTTGGCCAATGCACAGGCACTTGAGTGTGCGCTCAGTGAATCTGCATCTCACAGGCACAGCACGTTTATGTGAAGGACTACAGAGAACAGCCTCTGACAAAACACTTCCAAGCACAGAGATAAGGTGCAGTTTACGCTGGCTGCGTCCAAAACTGATGGTTTAAATTAATTTGTTATTGTAAATACGAAAAGTCCTGCATGCATTAAATATTTAATGAAAAAGCAAAAGGAGGCCTTTAAAACAGATGATCTTGCTCCTGCTCATAATTCAAAAGTACATATATGCCTAACTGGCAAAGTAAGACTCACATTTTCACTGTAATAATTATGAAACTTTCCAAACTTTTCCTCCGAAATATCCAACCAAATCTGCAAAGCGCCCTGTAACAGATCGCATATAGGAGAATGTAAAAAAAAAAGTACTTTCAAAAAAGTACAGTAGCGTTATGGTATCAGATGGTTATACCATGGTACAGCGCAGTGCAAAACTTCACTCGACATCGTGGCGGAGACCATCAAATTGGTGTGGCCTATTTGAATTCTACAGTGAGTGTTCTACTTTAAAGTGACATTAAAGTTTCCACTCAAACTGCTTGACAGCCACGCCATTTGGCACTCTGTGTTGACAGTGTCATTCTATAAGCATTGTCACTCATAGTCATAGTCACTCAGGCCAAGAGGTTGTCTCCAACATCAAAGGTCGAAAGAACTGTCCCTGAAATGGATCCTACCGTTCAGAGCATGTGAACCTCAAAGTTGCCAGGTTTTATAACATTTAGGATGTATGAGTTGCCAGCGCAAAACAAATCCAGCATTGACAGTAGTTGTTCCGAGCAATTAGAGGCTTGGCATGCTCATCGTCAACTCCCATGGGGCCAATTTTTTTCCCACTGCAAAAATAGATAATTACTCCATGCCTTTCCCAACTCCGTCTGGAACCAATATAGCCAGGCTTATTTTAAACGCCATCTCCTGGGACTGAGCCAAAGTCCTCTTCATCCCTTGGCCTGCACTGTTCACTCCCATCCTGTTTGTCACGCCACTCTCCCTTTGCACTTAAAACACAGCCCAAACTCCACAACCTCAGCACGCTATAACAATGACCCTTGTTATTTGTGCCCTATTCAAGATTTCCCCACACAAAAAGCTCCTTACTCAACATAAAAAACCACTGACATTGGATTATGGAGGGTTCATTTCACTTGCAAAGCCATCCCAATTGGAAAAGAATAACTGGAGGGTTTTGAAACGAGTGACTGGGCAGAAGTCTGGAGTCTGGAGCTTTTTTGATAAAGTCAATCTTATAAAAAAGTTGAGGACAGCATCCAGGAATTTGGAGCACCGGCAGTGATTTGACAATTCTGATAGTTGGAGAGAAATCTCTTTTACACAGTAAATCAGTATGTTTTGTAACACTTCATAAAGGGTTCGTTCAACCGATAAGTAATAAGAATCATTAAAAGGATTTGGAATAAGAATTGGAATCTTTTAAGTCCTTACAATTCCGATGCCAATAGGGTCAAAATATTATCGCTATAATCCTCAACTTGTTTTGTCTCTGTAACTCCTAGTTCCAAAATACTATGAATTTAGTTTCTGAGTTAGATCTCAGAAAGCTGTTGACAGGTGTATTTTGTGTGATTCTAATTTGACATTTACTTAATGAACCACTTTTAAGCAGTTCCACAATTACAGCAAGTGGGTCCTGATGATCTGACCTGCTTGTGTAGATTTCCGTCGGGCTTTCTTAATATCCTCCTCTGTTTTGTTGCTCAGTTTGATCTCAAGCTGCTGGGTTTTCACCTCAAGATCCTTCTGTCTGTCTGCTAGAGCCTTCCGTGCCTACAAAACACAATACAAACAGATGATGTAATGTCAGACTAAGAGTAATGGAACAATGTGTATTGTAAAAAGAGCTGTAAAAATTATATTAAATCACACTGGCACATAGTGGCTTGAATGCAGAATCATTTAAAATCAATAGTTTTCAGTTTCAGATGTCATTGTAGAAATGTAGTATTCACAGTCAGCCATGATTACTTTAGTCAAATGAATAAGTATATGTACAGGTGTTCCTAATATAGTATTCAGTGTATAAATTACATTTATAATTATTTTAATAGTTATTTTTAAATTGCCTCCATTTAGTGGCCTTTCGAAGTACATATTGGAATGTGATTTATTACACTTAATAAATTACGCACATCACACTTGATTTCAACACTGTAAAAAAGCCATACCTTCTCTACTGCAGCATACCGACTGACTAGCTGCTTCCTCAGGTCAGCGATGTGATGGTCGTATTTCTTCATGTCTTTTTTAAAGTTGTCTCCTCTGAAGTTCAGCAGTGGCTTCTCTACTTCACTCTGAAGCTAAGAGACAGAACCCTCGAAATCAATTAGGAAGACATTTACACTTAGTCTGGACAGCTCTCAGTCCAAGAAACCCTTCCCCTCCTGGTGTAACGGCACTGAATATTTAAACTGAATTGCAATTAAGATGGCAAACAGGATGCAGAATTGTTATTCGAATTAGATTTTAAAGGTACATTGCTCTATTATATGCTCTTTATACATGCTTGCCTGTGATTATCATATCAAAGCAGATCTGACATGCTACATCAAGACTGATAGTAAGAGGAAAGTCCTACAAAACATATATATTCAAAAAACATGCCTTTCAAGCAAATAAGTAACATATCTGCTGTCGGACATTCTTTTCTTTGTTTACGGACATGACGTAAACACGCAAGGATGAATGATGACAGTCTGAAACTCCTCACCAAATCGAACAGTCAGCTATAATTGTTAAATAATGTTAATAATGATGTTAAATCACTGAATTATCCTCAATGGTACAGCATTTTGTTCATTTATAACATATAGGTAATGACGTGAAAATCAAAATTAAATAAGAATTTAAACAGAAATGCTTGGTTGTGTTCCTTTAAGAAGCAGAATTAAAATTAAATTATCAGTGACCAAAAATGCTGTTTAAGTGTGGATAGGAGGCCAAAACAGAGAGAAAATTATATGTTTTCAAAAATATTGTACAATTTAGACTGGGCCTGAAATTAGTTTTCTTAACTTTGGGCTATATTTGGATCAGGTGCAAGTTTCCATATCAGTAAAGATTATGATGTTCTCTCTGAGAGAGAGAGAGAGAGAGAGAGATAGAGAGGGGGGGGGGGGTTGTCTCAGGAGGACAGTAAATCATACGTGATCTGAGGGAATAAGGCTGCAAAATCACCTCCATTTATCTGTAATTAATCACCCACCCTGGCACTAAATGGAGCATGCTTGTGTGAACGAGGGAAAGCAGAGCTGTGAAAAAGAGACAAATCACAGCAGACTGAGGAAAGCTGTGTAGTTCATTACATACAGGCAGCTAATTACATCTCTGAGGAGAAAGCTATTCAGCACAGCACCGAAATGAAATAAAGGCAGGATATTTATCTTCCAGACATTTCTAGAGTTTGAACCAATAAATCAATCATACGTCATCCCGGCTGAATCTTATATCATCTCTATTGCGAAATACCATTGCAGAGATTGTGCCCACCTTTGAAGAGAACTTAAGATGGACCTCGGCCTCGTCAGCTAGACTCTTCTTAAGTTGAGCCCAAGCTTCTCCAAGAGTCCTACATCAAACCAGAACCCAGTTATTATGGTTAAAACAACCATATTCTTCCACAAAATGTTCATACACACTACTAGTCAAAAGTGTGGACACGCTTGACTGAATTTATGTTCATGACCTTAAAAACCTTTTGATCTAAAGGCTAACTTTTAAATGTTTTGTCGACAAATATAAATTGTGCCTTTGAATTTCTTAAAAAGGAAACATTTTGCAAAGTTAACATTTCAATACAAGTGTTAAACTTTATTGTAGTTTTGACTCATTGCATACCCTTCCTCTTGTGCTGCCATAGGGAACTGTGAGAGTTTGGAGAGGTTCTTGGCATACTCCTCTTCAATTTTTATCCTGAATTACAGTGATCAACAAAAGATGGAGAGATAAAAGATCGATCCAGTCATGCAACATGATGCCACACTAGTGGCTTGAGACCTCTTTTGAGACTCTTAATGGTTTGAATCGAAAAGTACAAACCCAGCCAAACAATAAAATTGAAATCTCTGACATTATCTAATTAAATGAAAATGATTCTGATCACATCCATGATGGACTAACATAGTACTGCTGCCACACAACAACAAAACCGGAGGTGAAACAGAGAGCAGTCGAGATTGAACATGAAAAAACAAATCCAGATTTTAAGATATCATGAACAAGATACGGTAAGAGCCTAATGCAGTGGAAAAATAACTAGGTTTGCATTTCCAGAAGGTAAAATCAGTGCTTGCAAGGCAGCACAAGAATAGTTTTAAAGCTTTAATGTAAGCTTAAAGTTGCTGTAAGCCAAAGAAAAATTATTCAATCAGCCAATCAGAAGACTTTTAATCTTTCTGCCTGTCAATAATTATACAAGTTGTCATAGTGAAGTAGTTGAAGTGGTTAATTCAGGTTAAATATCATTTTCAGACTCATAACAGTTGTCAGTTGAGAGCACTGTTTTGCTACTTTTGTGTTTGACAACGGTGAGAAGGTGACAGTCTCAACACTATCTTTGGAGGGTGGTATTTTGGAAAGAGGGGGCGTGTCTAATATAATGACTCAGTCTCATGGAAGTTCCAGAACGGCTGAAATCGCTTACAGCACCTTTGAGTTTTAAGCCCGTACACACATGCAGCGTCTTCCAGCGACTAGATCTCGTTCATTTTAAATCACTCTCATATGCAAAACATACATTTTTAGGAACAAGAAAACTGACTCTTTGTCGATATAGAATGACGTTTTAGAAATTGTTGGCAGTTAGTTTGTTTCATAGATTTCGTACATTGATAGATCGTTCAACATCGGGTTATTGATTTAATACTCTGAGCACTGCTGTAACTTATATAACAACACTCTCCACTGCAGAAAATTCATTTTAGGCATAAAAAAAACTATCTGTGATCATATTTTCAAAAGATATGTCCAGACATGAAGTCCACCAATAACGTCAGAGCAACAAGCGTAGGAGAGCCCACTGGCAACTTCATGTGTGTACGGGGCTTTAGTCTTGGATTCGATGTAAATTAAATACTGCATTAGAGACAGCGAAGCCTGTTGTCATGCTGCTCAGCATTTAGTTATCTGCAGGAGAAATTGTATAGACATTTTCTGGTCATTTTTTGTCAAGCATTTACAGTAAATAAAGACGAGGGCTTTCAAGCTTCAAGGATGCAATATCCTCAAAAAAGAATCATAAAAAGTAGTCCATATGACAATATCTTTGTGTGAGGAAATGATCAAAATTGAAGTCCATATTAACTGAAACTGTTGACATCTGCACAAACTTAGTTAATCAGAGTAGTAAAGTCCGATTCGCAGTATTGAGTAAGTCACTCAAAATCGAATCACTTAAAAGGACTGATTACTTCTCTGAAATTGTAATAAGATTACTGACTTTACCGATTGCTTTCATTGAAAACGTAAGATTTTTCTCAACGAATTCAGATTAATGGCAATATTTCCTCATTGTTCATTGTCATGGGCAAGTCATACATGTATTCTAGATAAATAATATTATTTTTGAAAATGTTACTTATTTACTTTTGTACTAAAAGATAATAAGATTACATTAATTCATTACTTTGTAATCAGATTATGCTCAAAATTATTTGTGAACAAATCATTCTTTTGTATCCAGTTCACAAAACTGGTCTGAATAATTCATTACCAAATATGACTTGTCCAGTTCTCACTGATTCAATGATCCGGTCACAGCTCACTGGATTTTAAGTTTACAGTATCAGCGAATAATGATTTCAATTTCAGTCTGTTCCTCACACAAAGCATTTGAATGGCTTAAAAATACTTTTATGATGCTTTTTGGCATCCTTTTTGAACCTAAGTCCCCATGCATTTTCAGTAAACAGCATCAGGCAGAGTAAACAATGACACAATTAACATTTTGGGGAGAACTCATATGTAATATAATATATAATAATAAACTGACAGAAAGAAGTCGTGAAATAGTTGAAGAATGGTATACTATTTGCAAACTGTCAACAGGCGATGTGTAAAACATGAACCAATATGACATTGAAATATGTTAATTAGCACATGCCTCATTCTATGAATAGAATACACATGAGATCAGTAAAAGAAGCTGTTTGAAGCAATCAGTGATGGTTTAAAGTAATACATAAAGTAGATGATGTGTAATTTGTCAGGTTTACATTCTGCATTCATGGTACTAACGCTAACATGCTATACATGGCCATAATATGCACCGGAATTGTATATGTTATATGATAAAAATAACAAAAACATAGTCTTGGAAAATATAGGTAAGATATAGGTAAGATATAGGTAAGTTTGCACCAGCTTGGCAACTCTGCACACAAGTGTGTTCATTTTTCTCATTTCACTCACACAGTGAAGAAATCAACCGGAAATATATTTTGCCGTCAAAGTAGGTGGAGCAAAGGGTCACACCTACAATTACATTGTAGAGACATTGTTATAGACCATTGACAGGCTTTGGAAGTAAGGGAATATTTGTAACAGTGTAACGTAATCAGGATACAAACAATGTGTAACTGTAATCGATTAAACATTGTAATCGAATGCATCATTCCTAATTGTATTTGCTGTATAAATAAAAAAATGTTTGTTCAAAATACCATCTTTCGTTCTTTATTCAGTTTCCGTTAGAAGTATACATAGGCCTTAATATTCAAATGGTGAGATGTTATAATGCTAAAGGAGAGATTTTTGAGAGAGAGAGAGAGAGAGAGAGAGAAACAGGGTCGCCCACCTTTCTCTGATGAACTCTGCCATTTCTTTCTGCATCTGCTTCCCCTTCAGCTGTTTCTGCAGCAGCACCTCGAACCCTGAAACTGTGGCCCCCTGAGGGTCCCTCTTATCAGCCTGCAGAAAATAAATACTCAATCACAAGGGGCGGACTGGGAAGACAAATCAGCCCTGGATTTGAAAATAAAGGAGGGAAGGCACTTGGGGTTCGGCCCCATTCAGCCCCATTTTGTAGTCGGCCCACCAGGAAAAGTCCCAGTTCTCCCTATGTCCAGTCCGCCCCTGTTATCACACATCACACGTCATCAGCAACAGCCTGTCAACAACACGTGACAGTGGGCACATGTGTATGTGAATCAGACTGTGGGTCTGCATGAATCAGAGTGTGTGAGGGGGTGTACACCCTTGCGGTGTAACTGTGAGTGTGTGATTCGCATAAGAGTGTCGAGCAGGGTATGACTAATGAAATGTGAGTGCCCCTGATGCAGTGTCTGTGTATGGCATGTTAATATAATATGCGTACATGTGTGTGTAGGTGTGACGGTTGCTGTTGTGCTACTCCACACATAACAGATGTGTCATAACCTCTGTACATGCTTGACTTGAGAAACAGGCAGATAAAACTTTCCCAGTAAAATACTCTAGCATTTCAACTTTATACACATATGATCATTTCCACTCTTTTGTCATACATAATTCTAACCAGGAATGAAACTGTACTGAATTATATATTCAATATATATGGATGTTTCTTCAACTTTTTGATTTGATGATTTTGATTATAACAAGCCTTTAATTTTTTGGTTAAATTAAGGTCTTTTTAAAACTGGTTTGGAAACTACTTTTACAACTACTTTTGATTTGATTGTTTTAGCCCAGAATTTCAATATTAAACTATGCTAATCCATTATAAATACAAAATATTACAAGGTTAAAACTATGATCATGTAAACACAAATCAATATGATTGTGTAAAAATGATTTCTATACATTTTTGTGGCATTATTTCCATCATAGCAAAAATGTTGCCCCTAATAAAGATTTTTAAAAAATATAGTGTACATGTTAACCAAATCAACAAAAGACTAAATATCACTTGTGAGTAGAGTATTTTTAATGGCCATCACTTCCATTCAAGCAGTCATTTTGCCAAATTTTGCAGTGTGGAAACATTATTTAATTATGAGTATTTCGAATACATAAAAAGTTAGCTATGAAATTAGCATAACAAAGGAGTTTAAATAATCCTCCATCAGCAGCAATTCCAGCACATAATTCAATTAAACAATACAGGATCTGAGATGTGCTGGAAATGACACTGTGGTGGGAACTTTTATTAGTTTCAGAAAAATTACAAAAAGGACATAATGCTCCCGTGTTGCAATTGATGTGATAAACTGTGATAAATTGTTTGAAAAGGATAGTAGACCAATTAATAAAAGAATGTGACTATATTATAACAATACATTTTCTAGAGGTTTACAGTGTTAAAAAGTCCCAACGTTGAAGAAACTCTCATTTAGTTATTATAGAATACTTCATTCTGATTGGTTGATTGCTGCATTCTGGGGTTACATATTTTTGTATAACAGCCACTAAACTGTATAATTGACTTATGAGCCAGGCAACTGATTTTCAAATGCTGTGCTAGTTTTACCTACTTCATATCACTCTGCGCACTTCATTGCACATAATAAAATTTATCTAATTCAAATCAATATTGCAATATGTGCATTTATGTATTTATTTGCAAGCAGCCCTGTAATAAGCTAGATAATGCATCCGCCCACTACCGCAATTTAAACCCGTTCAGGGTGACATCCTTACATATTCATCCCTATTACAATGGCGATATTTAGCTGTTTTACGCATATTTTTTAACCAGTTGCTGCATCATATTTGCCATTCTTGAAGTGAAGCTGTACCTGTCACAAAAACCTCAAAATGCTCAACATAATTTAGATTAATTTAGTAGATTATTTTTGGCAACTTTATTCACTCACATCATTTGCATCAATTTAAACTAATGTCATATATATCTATCATTCAAGTTAAACCATAAAAAAAAAAAAAAAAAAAAAACGTTACCAGCCAATTGTTTTTGGTATTCACCGTTTGCTACAATTGTTACATTTGAACCCTTTGTGTATTATGAGTTTGTTCACAGGCAGTACGTTTACATGCATTTAAACGGTTCAATTTCATTAGACTAAAACAATATTTCGCCTTATTAAAGTGTCATAAAAATGCGTTAGTCCTTGATTTTTGCAAAGTTGGACTAAATGACCTAGATATCGTGATTGCAGCTCGCCTTCGTCCAGTATGTTTACGTGTTAATTGGACCACAATTGGCCTCGGCATTGTGCGCGTGCTCCGAAAGGCAGGTGAAATGTGGCGTAGGTTTAACCCATCACATTTGATGTCCTTAAAATATTTGATGAAGCATTGTGTCATGTACAGTATATTTGGAATGACAGATGAAGCACGACTGAAGCACGACTAAGCAAAAACCAATTGTAACATGTGCATGTAAAGATATTGAATTACTGAATTACTTTGGGACTACCAAGATACTTCGATCTATGAGATGGGGCCTGTTTGGTATGGTACTAAGCCTTATTTTCTAGTATTAGTACTCAACAACTGTGAACAACAACTCAGGATGTCCATGGTTTATTGTCCTCTCTCTTCTCACCCAGAAATAGTCGCAGTAGCTCCATTCATTGGGCTTGAGAAGCTGCTGCTCCGGCATAGACATGGGCACAGGGAAGGTGACGCAGTTGATCTGTGGTGAGATAAAACAGAGAGAGATCATTTCACTGTGTGTGTGTGTGTGTGTGTGTGTGTGTGTGTGTGTGTGTGTGTGTGTGTGTCTGACAGAGACGCTTTGAGTAAGACTCAAAAGAGAGAGAAATGAAAGGTTAGGACATATAGACTGTGACCTATTATACTGCTGGAGGATAGATGAGAGAGAGAAAGAGAAAAAATATTTTTGAAAGACAATATTATGCAGTCTGCATTGCATGCACAGTATGCATGTTTTAAACTTGAGTTTCTTGGATTCAAGCAGATGGAGGCCTATATCTGGGGCCAATAAAATCAAAATGCGAAGACAGACACTAATAATAAAATATATTTAAAAACAAAAGTGGGACCCACATTATATTAGTTGGTCTTACCTACAATGTAATTACCATTTGATACAATGTATTTAATATGTACATACATGAAGTTGCATAGTAATTACATTTAAAGTACTTGCATTAAATTACATTTGTAGTTACATTATTAACTTTACCCCTAACCCAACCCTTACCCCAAAACCTAACTCTAACCCCTAATCCTAACCCTACCCTTACTCCTAAACGTACCTCAACCTCAGTAGCAATAAATGTGGGAATTTTGCAGAACAATATGTAGTTACACAGTAAATAGTCTTGAACGTATGAAATGTTAGTACACAGTAGTTAAGTCCACTAAACAATGTGTGACCAATAAGTGAAAAGACCAATAATATTGCATATTTTGATCCACTGAAATGGAAGCGTAAGCTGTAGTTCTGTCAAGGAGTCTTGCGCGGTACACGTCATCGTTTCATTCATAATTTCCTTTTAACCAATTACTGTTCACCTTTCCCTTTAAAGGTCTGTCAACAGCCAACCACTCTTCTGCCTTCAGGTGCCAATGTGGCAACCTCCCCACCACCAGCAGCAAGTCTTCTTCTGACAAGGCTTAGGCTCCTCACCCCTGCCGTGTTGCCAGGCAGGATTTAATGGTTAACTCAATACATTGTCATTCCCTTTATGCTACGCTGTTCTGGCGATAGATTTGATTATTTGAATATTATGACGGATAATTGCCCCTCACTTGTAACTAACAACTCTCTTCTAATTTGCTCTCAGTGCCCCCTGGCATCTTTGAACCCTGTTGAGAACCCCTGGTGTAGATAAAGTTCTTAAGTGGCTGATGCTAAATTGCCCAAATATGTCCTTTCACTTATTCAAGAGTTTAAGAGTGCAACATTACTCAACCACTTTTTCAGCCATGCTGGTTCCGGAAGTATTTTCCCCATTAATTTCTTCCATAGGGATCTCATAAAATTCTTCATTAAAGAGTTGTAAGCCATGAACAAAACCAATCAGCTCTGGGGTGAACCACAGCATTACAGACTTTGATGAGAAGCAAAAAAGACATTTGAAAATCGAACAAACAGACCAAGGCACAAAACTGTGTTCTTAACGTCTTTAATGAGAGTATAAACTATAATCCCAATGTAATCAAGTTTAAAACGATTGAAAATATATAAACTATTGATTAAAAGTTGATTATAAGTATTAAAAAATTATCTTAATATTTGTTACAAAATATTCTGAAATTTGCAAATATAAAAGTAGTTTGAAATTGTAGTTAGACTGACTCGTTTGTGTCACTCAAGTTGCATCATGGACGTTGGCGGGCACTGCATTGCTATTTTGGTGCACTTTGTTATTCGCAACTCACTGATTGGTGGATCTTTTTCTGCTGGATCATGGGTAGTGTATTTCATCACCAGGGATTTCACTATTAAACAATTTTTAAACAATGAAGTTGAAATAATGCAGACTGATGGCTTCAAAAGAGGCATATCCCATCAATCAGTGCAGTGTTTCCCAACCACTGTGCCACAGCAGCCTAGAGATTCAGGATTGTCTGGTGTGCCTTGGAAAATTATCAAATTCCACAAAATAAATAAATGCATGAAAAAAAAAATTCAGGGATCCAAACTACTCACCTTTCGGAGAAATTCACCATTTTTAAACCACAATCTGAATTTTGTGATTGTGAAGAGCTATGATCAATGTGCAAAAGTGAGTGACATTTATAGGTGTTAAGTGTCTTTCACGTGACTCGCGTCAGCGCTGCAGAATACATTGAAGTCTATGAAGTGACGTCACTTAACTTAAGTGTTTTTCACACACACGTTTTTGCTTTACCAATAATTTCTTTGAGAGTACTAAGCAACAAGAAATATTTAAAAACTTTCCAGATTTGTGAAGAGACATTGAATGTCTCATAATTTCTTTTAATGAAATATTACCTTATTGTTTACGAATATCAGAGACTACATTTATTGAACTTGTTTAAATTCACCAAGAAAACACTTCGACCTAAATATAAACGAGTCCTTTTATTACTTTCTGGTATTAAAGAAACTGCCAGATTTCTCTCTTCCAAATACTTGTTTACAATGTTTATTGTGCACATCTCCCGCATTTATACATGGAAAATTTGTGCCCCTCTGTGGCGCTTTCTGCAACTGTGGAGGGCGATGCGGCGCTTGACGCTGGCTGAGTGTTGACGCCTCGACTCAACTCATGTGAAATGCTCTTTACAATGATGAAAGAACATTATTGAAACTCAAAATGGTTATTATGTGGCTATTATTGTGGTCTTTTCTGATTAAAGTCATGTTCAGCTGTTTAAATACTGTAGGAAAATGATACCGTAGATCTGCTTTGTGTTTATAATTCTGAAGTCAGTAGATTTGTAGCCATGCAAGTTTTAATAAAGGAGAAGGTAAGGACGTTATTGAAATACTATTATTAGACTATTATTATTGTCTTTTTGGACAAATGTTCAGACTGAAGGAATACTATAGATCTGCTTTGTTCTTTTAATGCTTAAACACTACAAAGTCTCTTGGTAGATTTCGGTCGTGAATGACTCAAAATGATTCACTGACTCACTCATAGCACATAAGACGCTCATTTGTCTCCACATAGTGACATCTCCAGAAGGGGTCACTGAACAAATTGAACACATTTGTGAAACAGAAGCAAGCCTGCACAATTGTAAACTTCAATAAACTTGAATCACTAAAATAGCTGGAATTGATGCATTTAGCTTATTCTTTAAAAACAATATGCGCAGTAAAAATGTTCGTGGACGAATGATTGAGTTTGTGTCCCTGTAATTTGTTTTGGCACTGCAAGAACAAATCTACAAATTAGAAAAGAAGCAAATTTGTTGTTTTTACATTACCCAGTTAGCACTCTTGCCCCCTGTGACAACACACAGCGTAGCCGACCTATGTGATTTCTGTTTTTTCAAACATTACAAGTAAACACGCTACTAAGACGGACAGAAAACATTTCTTGAAAAGGAAAAATATTGTTGATGGTTATCCTATGTGTGATAGTGGCAGGGCTGGACTGATAATCTGGCATGCCGGGTATTTTCCCAGTGGGCCAATGCCCTTTGGTGCCGATCAGGGGTGGAATGGCCATTGGGAGACCGGTGGGTCGGCCGCGAAATGGACCTAATGGGCCGAGATAAGCAAAAATGAGCCGCTGCGTTATGCAGAACGGACCACAAAATGGCGCCGCGATATGCAGAATAGGACAGCGAACCACCCAACCTCGCTCAACAGTTGGGCCAGTTGCCATGTAAAATCCCGGGCTGATTTCTCTTCCCAGTCCAGCCCTGGATAGTGGTGTGCCATATAATTTTTTTGTCGTAAAAAGTGTGCCGTGGCTGAATTAGTGACCCTGACGCACATGTTATGTCTGTCTTTAAAGGTTTATAAGTTATCATTAAAAATCAATTTGCCTATGGAAAACATTAATTACATTTTTACTTTCTGTAAAAAAACTAAAATAATAATACCCTGAAAATCATCAATCAAGTGTTTTGTCTCAAAATATATGTGAACATTTCTGGGATTCTCATTAGCTACATAAATCAGCAACAGTGGAAAAAAAAAATGAACGTTTTACTAAATTACCTTAAAGAACACCTTTTGTCATTGCGTCCTGCAGTGCATAGTGACAAAACGTTGTTGAGCCCTCATACTTTAAAGTATGCAGTAAATGATACACTAGTATTCCTGGAACATAGCCAGAGATTCTGTCACTACCAAAAAAACAACCTAAATTGTCAAGAGTAACTTTAATCCCACACAAGCACATACGGCAATACAAACCTTGCACTGCTGGCTTTCCCTACCTCAGAGTGCAGTTCATGTATACACTCAAAATTGTTTGAGTATACACTCTGGGGTCCACGGCATCTCTAATTAGCCCGTAAGCACTGCAATTATGTAATGCTCACCATCTGTACCGCCTCCCTGCCAAACAGGATGTGCTCCCTGCCATAGCCCTTAAGTGCACCACACATACAGACTCATGCTCAAAAATCAATAAGCCTCAACCCCTTGTAGGCAGGATATTTTGCAAATATATGTTAATGGTAAAGATAGTTAACTTTAAATACTATTTAACATGCTAATCTCATTCTTTTTGTCCAACTTAGACAAGGTTGAAAAGTCTTATTTTACTTGATAATTCAACAGTCTGAGTAATAGTCTCAGAATATATGACGTTTGTGCCTGAAAATAACAGGATATTTTTCTTTCTCAGTTTATTTGTAAAGGTTACAACTGAGTTTTAAAGTAAACATACTTTCCCACCTCAGGGCCACAACCACTGTAGACATTGGGGGAGTACAATAAGGGAATTTGTGCCCCCCAAATAAGGTTCAGGTTTGATGTCAACAAAAATAGTTTTTTCAACCAATTCTTAAACTGGTAAATTTTTGCCAGAAATCCAAAATATCTGGTTGCAGCCTTGCAATGTACCTTTAGTTATCTATAGTAACTAACCCTTAAAATGTAATTGCATGACAATGATAGATTATCAATGATAATTAATGTCATTGCACCATTAATGACAGACTATCCTGTCATTAGCTTAGCAACATGCTAATTTGAAACCAGAGACTATTTAGCCCTGAGCACTTGTGTTAAAATGAATGGGAGACATTTGAATGCCCACTATTGTGGATGTAGAAAAGGAAGTCCTGTCTTACTGGTGAAAGAGCCAATCAGCTCTTAGATACAGACGTCACTTGTCAGTCAACTTGAGAACTTGCATGCGCATTAGCTGGACCAACCAGGAAAATAGCGTTTTTTTAGCGTGAGCTCTGCTAAAGAAGCACAATTTATGATACCACTGTTGTCAGATTTAACTGCTGATTTGAAATACACTCTCTTAGCACTTTATTAGGAATGCCTGTACACCTTATTAATGTGATTATATAATCAGCCAATCATGTGGCAGCACAACAATGCATAAAATCATGCAGAAATGGGTCAGGAGCTTCACATCAACAATCAGAATAGGGAACAAAATTTATCTCAGCGATGTGGTCTTTTCCTATTCCATTACATAAAAGCTGCACTTTTATGCCAATTGTATTCATAGAAAATAGCTGCCTAAGAGCAATCTCAAGATGGCCGCCATGTGCACCGACTTACCTTGAAAGGGACTTTGATACAACTCTATAGAAATCTATTGTGAGTTGAGTTTGTTGTGAGATGAGCATTATTTGTGTGGTTGCGGCCTATGTAGAACAGCTGCAAATCAGCCACTTATTAGGTTCCATGTTGACTAGGATACTGCCTTAAAAGAAGATGCCTTGACAGTATGCAGCGAGGAAGCTCACAAGGTTTCAGGATGGACTAGAAGGCACAATGCAAATTGCACAGACGTGTGGCCAAAGACACACAATTATGATCAAGGCATCGGATAATTGGATCTTACATGTGCTCAGTGATAAGACCATATTCAGTCAACCCAGACACTTCCTAATCCGATGCTGTTTAAGGTGAATTACTCTTTCTTGCCTCGTCATATTGTTCATTTCATGCCTGGAAGATTGCTCTGATTGTCGCAGCCACTAGATTTTCCTTTACAGTGATGCCACATCTATCACTCCTGTTGTTTATCCTTTCCTCTCATCCTACCCAAAATGAGCTCATTCATCAGATTCAGGCCCATCACCCCTCCCTTATAACTCCTCAGTGGAGTGATCTGCCCTTATCAGGAGCTTATTACAACCTCTGTCCACATGCACAAAATCCATGCAGCTTTCTCAGGGATTAGGGGCAAGTTCACTGCCTCTGAAGCTGTAACTTGAATCCCCACTGATTTTGCATCAGTGCAGGGAGGGATATAATTCTAGATACTGCTGTTGATTGGTTTGAAGGCTAACTAAACTCCATCTTTCACCCATGGGGTAGGGTAGACATCTACACAGTGGATGGGCTTTGAAATTTTGAGTGAATTTCATACAGAACAGTTTTCTGTTTTAAGATTTCAATGAATCCTGCACAGAGTATATATAATTGGCCTATGGCATTCCCTTTTGCCTCAGTGTTGGCTACCTTTCTGTGTTATAAGCCAAAAATATTCTGGTTAGTTTTGCCCAGGTTTTGGCTGGTTAGCTTAGTCAGTAAGTCCCTGCAGGTAGATGATGTGACTAAACCATTGTATGGGCACAACATATCTTCCTCCACTGATTGGCATTTAACCCTTCTCTGTGGGAGATTTCTAAACAACTATTTTGTTACAGTCAAAAAAGACCCTGTAGAGAATAGAAGATATACTGCACCTCCATTTTGATTATAAACATAAACACTGACATAGGCTTCTTTTTCACATTAAACAAGTTTTTTCAAATAGCATTTCTTCTGGAAAGAGCGCCACCTACAATGGTACTATTCGTTTACAAGTTCAAACAAAGTAACCCCTTAATTTTGAGTAAATTTGTGTTGATCAATTATCATAATTGTTTGAAACAAATACAGTATCATGGTTTTTATTTAAAAACATCTTTATTTCAGAATATGACTGGTGGGAGGATGAGCGAAAAAATTCAGATGTCCTTACCATCTTGCAAAAATTAATTAATGTCCTGGCAACCACCTAGCAACACCTGAGTAATGCAACCAATTTGGCCATGGTGATGGCTGGGGAGTTGAGAGAAATATTTGAGCCAGGTAAAATTAACCATGGTTTTATTACAGTAATATTGTTGTAACCATGTTTTTAGTGGAAGCCATAGTTTTAATGCAATTAACCATTGTATTACTACAGTAATAATGTGTTAATATAACACACTAACCATGTTTAATATTTGTGGCAACTATGATTTTACCACAAAATACCATGGTAATATCACGGTTACTCTAGTAAAACCATGGTTCATTTTTGTAAAGTAAGGTTAGGGTTAGGTTTAGAGGTTGGTATAGGGTGTCTGTGGGACACTAAATGAACAATAAACACACTGCAGCAATACTGTATGTATTTCATTAGGAGTGCAAATAGTATCTGCCACTATCTGCACAGGGGTGAAAATATAATTTATGACTATTTGCACTTTGCTCAAAGAAGATACATTTTGTTGCTTTTTACATGGTGTAAATAACATCTATAAATTGCCTCTCCCTTGTTTTTAATTTAGTCATTGGTTATTTTTTTATGGAGAATCCAATGACATTTTGACCAAATACAAGATTAAGATTTGTTTGACTGTTTTAACCTCTTAAATGGGTAACAAAAATAACCCAAACACAACAGGAAGCTAGAGGTATTTTGACATACACATTATTCTGAAATACATTTCTTTGCAAGAAACATAAAAATCGCTAAATGTTCATTGTACTGCAGTAAATGTTTCACCAGTGACTGTTTTTAAAAGGGCTCTAAACAGAGTGAAATAGAATTGAGTTTTTCCATCTCTGCTACAAGGAGTTTTAATATAGAGTGATCAGTCACTAAAAAACGAATTCTGGAGTGCCTATGAAGAAAAGATGGCAGCATCCTAGTTTGCATAATTTTTAGAGCCATCTTTGCAGAGCAAAGGAAGCCACATATTTAGCAGAATATATACCAAGAAATGGGGCATTTACACAAATGCTTTTATGCGGCATGGCATACACTTTTGAACATTAACACTTTATTCACAATTGGTGGGAAAACAATGTATCATGCACACACAAGTTAAATGTTGATTCACAGCTGGCAGTAAATCAAATGGATGAACTGACTGGCAAAGTTTGTAGACCACCAGATTTAAACTTATCAAAATGCCAGAAATCCAAATGCCACGGTTTGAACCTTCCTGGACCTTATTTAGTTTGGGAAAATCTGGGATAACAAAATCTGAAAAGCTTATTTATCTAGTCATTTTAATGTATCTGTGGCCGACATGGAAATCAAAGAATCATGGAATCATGGAGTTTACAAACAAACTACAACACTGACAAACAATTTACATATAACCATTCAAATGCATGTGTGAGTGTGAATGCCTATGTAGGGAAAGGTTAAAAGAGGACGTATTCTTTGTTTGGGTAAGCAGAATGACTGTGCCCAGCATTATCTGGCACCAGCTCATGAACCTGCTGCCCCACTCCATTTAATGGCCGTAATGAACACTGCTGGTGGAAACCTGCCATTTCTGCTGAACAGCGGCAAATATCGCAGACCCAATGATAGCATGCAGCATGCATCAGAGACACAAAAGAATCAGGCAAGCAAACAAATAAATCTACAAAACACCAATGCAGTCAGCAGGTTTCTACTCCAACAAATACACACACACAGAGAGATCTCAACCATTGCTCAGACTTTAGGGTGCTCTGCCTCTGTTGCTAAGCGACAAATTGCTTTTCCTGTAAGGGCATTCTGTTCCCTACTACAAAACAATATTTGTGCTACACTTATAATAAAAACCATTACCATTGCTAAGTGCAAGTATTCGTGAACAAATATTCCTAAAAATCTCCATGTATTTCTGGACTGTATGTATTTTTAATTCAGTTGTTAAAATGTTGCTTGGGAAGCACTGCCACTACAACCGGTTGCTGACAGCTACCTATTATTTCAAACACAGTAAAGTGCATCAGGAAAGAGCGCGAGCCTGAATCAGTCAGCCAAACTGGTACGCTTTTGGTTCCACATAAATAATACTCAAGGGTTAGCAAAAGGTAAAAGCTTCCCAGCCAGCCTTTCAAACACCCAACAAAAGCACACACTATTGATTCAGTGTTTCTCCGATTCAATGGTTGTCATGGGGAAGTGCTTGTGTGCTTCACGAGAGAGCTAAAAAATACCCTGTAATATATACAGAAATCTATATGTGCATTACACTTTCAGTAATGTGCTATGTAATATTGATATTATATAGTGCATTTTAAGCAAAATGCACAAAAGAGCTATGGCAGTACCATGTTTCAGTGATGGCATCAGATGTTAAAACTAATGGTCGAGTGATATGGGTTTATTTAATGGCTGATACAGATATCTAGAGAGCAGTGTGGCCGATGGCTGATATAGGGGAGACTGGGGCTAGGTGTCACATGGGTCTGTATAATGTTAAGATTTGGAATCAAAAGTCCATTTGCGCAAATTAATTTTTCCTCTAGCAGTGGTTTTGAATGTTTGTTTCAAACACCTAATTCATAACACTAATTCAAAAAACAATTTTTTGTGAATTTTACCCTCCAAAGTGCATTTTCACTAACATCATCCTATTTTAAACCCTGCGACTGGCAAGAGCCATCTCCAAATCATCCATCCTCATCATCCTTGACCTGTCTGCTGCTTTTGACACTATGAACCACACGATTCTCCTGTCCACCCTTTCTGACCTGGGCATCACAGGAACTGCTCTTGGATGGGTTGAATCATACCTCATTGACAGATCCTTTTAGGTCTCCTGGAGAGGAGAGGTGTCCAAGTCACCCCAGCTGACCACAGGTGTTCCTCAAGGATCAGTGCTTGGACCAATCCTCTTCTCGATATACACAAATGTGGCACGGTGGAGGGCGGGACCGGCGCGTGATTGCGCACGCCCGGTCCCGTATCAGGCTAAATTGAGCCGTCAAGAGGGATAAAGGCCACTCGCAGACGGTGATCGAGAGAGAGAGCTTAATCAGCAGACATGTCTGCTGTCCTAAATGTTTGTTTTAAGTTCTTAATTAAATTATTATTTATGTTGACAAGCCGGTTTCTCGCCTCTTCCTTGCCCATGAAATGATCTGTTTTACAACAACATCACTCTGGCTGATCATTAAGGCACATGGCTTTTCCTACCATTACTATGCAGATGACACGCAGCTCTACCTGTTGTTCCAGCCTAATGACCCTATTGTCTCAGCTCGTATCTCTGCCTACTTCTCTGACATTTCGGTCTGAATGAAGAAACGCCACCTCAACCTTGCCAAGACAGAACTCCTTGTGATCCCAGCAAACCCCATCTATTGACCACAACCTCCCTATTCACCTTGGTTCAACTTCACTAACACCAACCAGAACAGCTCGGATCCTGGGAGTGGTGGTAGATAACCAGCTTAATTTTACCACTGGTCTTGCAGATTCACGCTCTACAACATCAAGAAAATCAGGACTTTTCTGCAAGAATCTGCTGCACAACTCTGTTCATTTCAAGACTGGACTACTGTAATTCTTTGTTGGCTGGCCTCCCAGCTAACACAATTAAACCACTGAAGATGGCTTAGAATGAAGCAACACGTCTGGTCTTCAGTCAGCCAAAAAGGGCTCATGTCACACCACTCTTGATTTCAATTAACTGCCAACCTATAGCTGTCCGCATCAAATTCATGCTTTGACTATGGCCTTCAGGACAGCCAATTCAACGAGCACTTAACCAATCCACACTAATTGCACTTGCTATTGAACTTAACTTGCTCTTACTGTACACGCGAACACACACACACACACACACATATTTCTGTCTCTTTTTTCTGTGCTAGCATACTACTCCATTCATCTTGAGAGCTTGGCAGTACAACACTGTAGATATTGTTGAACTTTACATGACAAATTGCTTTATATGTTCTTTCATTTGAAAGTCACTAAAAGCGTCTGCTAAATGACTAAATGTACATTTTTGTTATAGCTCTTGGGTAAATGGGAAAACACACTGGCGTGCATGACAGTAAAAGTCTATATTATGAAGGCATATTTTTACCAAAAGTTTGGTATTTTGGGTGAAAGTCAGGTTGGGGCACGTTGTCACATTTTTACTGGGGCAGCATTTCATAAGTTTTAAAAGTCACACCTTTTAAAAATGTATACATTTCAGTTTTTGTTGGTCAAAACTATATTTTTAATAACATTTTTATTTTTATTTTTTTAATTTTCGCTTTTGTTTCATTGTGCCTCATAATTGTTTTATTTGATACATTTTGCTAAAATCCTATAATCAACAGTTTAATTGAGGTGTAGATGGTGACCCCTTCAATGCTCACATTACACTCATGTCACCAATAGTTTAATGGAAGGTTATATAAACAAAATATATATATATATATATATATATATATATATATATATATATATATATATATAAACAAAATCTCTAAAACTTTTTTTATTATTATTTTAACTCAATGACTAAATAATTTATGAATTTAAAAAAAAAATTAGCTGTCCATTGATAAAGCTGTTGGTAGTTTTTGGAACCAGTTCTGTTAATCGTCAGTGTTATTGGCCAATGCCGATAATAATTTGACCAAATATTGGCCGATTAAATGGACTGGCTGATACAGTATTGGTCTATCAGCCTATAAATAGTCTGCCATACTATTTTGATTTACAGTATTTACAGTATTTTATAAATACAATATTATGGTGCAAATGTACTCTGAAATTGCAGTACTGCAAGGTACACAACATGGTAGTGCAAAAATATTTTATGGTAATATCATTTATAATGGAGATTATATCATATCTATGGCTTCCAACCAAACAGAATTCCTTTGTTGGGAGGTATAACACTTATTATTACACGGCTCTCTAAAATGCTTGACTCTAATTGTTCAATTGTAGAATTATGAGGTCAAATATTTTTCTGTAATGACTGCTTAACCATATACAGTACTTGACCGTTGTCCCAGGCAACCGATTTTCTACATAGCGGTGATAGTTTCATGTCACTCATATCACTCTGTGGTCTCTTTCTTCTAAAACATTACAATTTTGATTTCAATTTAAATAAACATTTCATGTCCATTCATTTATTTATCTGTTAAGTCTGCTTCGGATTGGCACGCTGATCAGCCTCTGGTAACCCTATTAGGTTTATTTTTTTGTGATAATGGCCAACAATCTGTGCACTATCCCTTACTTAACACATGCACCACATATGCATACCAGAGTAGTCTAGTCTGGCTACACCAGCAAACAAAACTTCAGTATAATAAATGCACTGCGTACTGCCTCTCTGTAATGAAAAACAATGAAAGGCTGAATGACAGCGTTCTTTCATTTCTCCGATCTCTGTCTTTTTTACTCTCTCTTTGTGTGTGTCTTTTTTTTTTTTTTTATTTCAACACCCATTAGTCTATACTATTGTCACCATGGAAACTGGACTAGCCATGTCTTCCCATGTTCTCTAGGCTTCTTTATTTCCCTCTCTCTGGTGGGCGGTCTTTCTCCTCTGACGGACAAATATTCTGCCCTATACCACACCAGAATCTCCGGTGCACCCCATCCTACAGCATCCTTAAATCTCTCTCACACTACAGGTTACATAACACTAACCAAAACAAGCCTGCTATAAATGTTCATGTAAATATACGGAGTGACCAATCAATGCATTCATAGGCACTAATTAGCTAAAACAATCAGCATGTTTTCATTAATTAGATCTGTCTATCAAACATATTGCCCAGCAAAATTTTAACACCCTTCTACATGTTCTCAATGTAGATGTTATGGCTTTTTCTGAAGCAAGAGAAAATCAGAGAAGACTTCTTGCCCAAGTGTTCTCTGGTGTTAACACATATGTAATAAGTATTGCAAGATGACCTGCAGTGCCATGCGGCTGCAACATCTGACACTCTTCGGGCTGCTTTATGAGGCATAACTGCTTTTCCTTGCAGCATTTTTACTCAGGCAACATCTCTCGAAATTGTGGCGTGTTTTGCTATGTTTCCAGGTTAAGCTGGATCAAAGCCAGGTTCAAAGACAGCTGCAAAGCCACGTATCTGCACTTACGCCGCATACATAATTTGAAAATAACTGGCGATTCCCGCTGGCATATCCAAGCATCAGCCATGTCAGATAACAGTGCATTTGGGTCTCCGCACAGCTTGCGTTGGCATTCAAAATACTCTTTTCTCAGTGCGGCTGGCACGATGTCTCGTGCTGGTCAACAGCTTTTGGAAGATCAAGAGCTTTCTTGGAAAAAGGAAACGTGTAAGTGTTTTGAAGTGTGGGCAAGAATGCCGAAAGCATAGACGATAACGAAAAGTGACAATGAAAATTCAGTTGATTTTTGTGCCACTACGTTTTATTCCATTCAGTCTCATTTAAAGCACTTTCCAGGAGTCCAATCATAGCAATTAGATCTTGGAATATTTTTTTCAATCCATGCTTGCATGGTGAATCCTTTAAAACATGCAATTGCAAAACAGTAGTGATGTAATCTACAAGTCATAGTGTATCTTCACACTACATCTATTTGAAGTACACACAAACTTCCAACATCAGTCATAAAACACAAACCCACACACACTGTCAGATCAGAGAAGAGAGTGGCACAAAACATGAACAGATGTTTCACATCTGTGAAACACTTCGGGGAAAAATCCAGACCACTGATTTAGAATCCCAGGGGTCAGTACTGCAAAACTCTAATATCCTAGCTCATTCTAATTGACATAATCATTAATGAAAATCAATCCGATGTCTGAAGCATTGAGAGCATGTAGATGCATCTATACGTTGCTGTCAGTGGATGGAGATCCTTCATTAGAGAGCAGCTCTGTATTATGTGTGTGAATGAGTGCATTGTAAGCAGTTGACAATACTCACAGTGATTTTGGTCTCCTTGATTTCCTTCTCCTTATTCTGCCTTCTGGCAGGGGAGGTGGACCCAGGGCTCTGAGGGGAGAGACAGGAGGCATCATCAAAACTGGCCTCGGCATCAAAGCTTTCCTCCATCTCCATGGCTTCGTGCCTCCTCTTTCCTTTCTTTCTCTTTCTGCCTCACACTTTCTGCACTTTCACACGCTCTTCTACTCAACTCCTGCACACAGTCTGACTGTCTAGCTCTGTTGCTGTGGCAAACGATGCAGAGTAGAGTGTGTGTGGTGGGGGGTTGCTCGGGGGGAGGGGGGTCGTGGAAGCGTGACGGTGTGAGCGAGAGAGAAAAAAGAGATTAGGTGAGACTTCCAGAATAGTTAAGAGGGCACACAGTCAACAGACAAGAGGGTGAGTCTCATGGAAACTGTCAAGAACGTGTTTGGGTCATTTTTCAGTCCAAAATATAGAGGATACTAAAATAGGAAATTATAATTTGCATTAAAAAAATGAAGCCTATTTGTAGTGCCATTAAGCTGGATGGAGCGCAGCTTTGAATGCAGGGGTCTCGAGACATGTTTTTGTAAGTTTTAAACTATGTTTAACTTCACAAAAGTGCTGTTTATGATGCGATGCAACGAATTCAAGAGCAAAATGTTTGTTTAATGAAATGGAAATAAACAATACTGTATATCGCCTTCTAAATTCACATTTGTATTGTCTTATCAGTGCTTTTCTCATCAGCCACTATTATGTAATGCCTTTTAATTCATTATCTGAATGATTATATTTATGAAATAATATAAGTATAATTATTTAATCATTACATATTGAATTATTTTTATTTGGGGGCCTTTCGCTGCAAATACTGACGTGTGCGATTAATTGTGAATAATTTGATTAATCTGCATATCATGTATTTAACATAATTAAAAAATGTACTTGATTGAAAGCCCTAATTCATTCTAATTGTAAAATACATTTGTAAAGTACAATTCTAAGCACACATCATGGTATTTGTTGTAAAATAATGTTTATTTATTTTATTAATTGTGAGCGAATAGTATGATTTTCATTCACGTATTATAGTAGCCCCTTTTGCACATACAACCAGGTAAATGGTGATTGTTCTTAGTCGGTTCATTTGAATCTACACTGCAAAACATAAAGCGCAACCTGATCAAATGGCTGTCAACTGAGCTGGGGTTTTGACCAGTGTAGCATGATTTCCAAACAAATTACACTTATAAGTAGGTTCTTTTGAATCAAAACCGCAAAACATAAAGAGCTACCTCCCAAAGAATGATTCTTCTGAGATCGTTTTTTTTTTTTTTACTGAATGAAAAATGGACTGAACTGTCATTCACTCACATCTGTCTTGTAATGAACTGTTTTTGTCTTAATTAGCCTACTGGATGATTGTTAATATGACAATTCGTAGTTAAAGATACAAATGAGTTTTGGTGTTATTAGTGGTATTTTATAAAAATGTATGAATGAATTAAATATCTATGATATTTTGATCACATAATTTGGTAACAGGCTGCTGACGGCAGTAAATACAATAAGAACTGCATTCTTTATTTCAAAATATTTCTTCCTCAGAAGTAGCTTCCAGGTGTGTGAGGTTTATTTATTTATTGATACCTCAAAAAATTTAAATGGAACCATTTAGAAAACAGAATTGTTAGGCGGAATTGGAATCGGAACTGGAGTTGTTAAATTACTTACAATTCCCAACCCTAAATATGGCTACGGTTCCTCCTTCAAATGAAAATTGATGGAATGATTTTTTTTACCTGTTTTATTGTCTGCCAGTGAAAATCTTAAGTCTGATTGCTTAGAAATATAATATGAAACCTCCCCTAAATAAGAGACAGGATTTGAGGTATCATTCATGTCTATATAACAAACAGTTTAGGACAAGCATATTAGGGGTGTGTCTGCAAATCCCTAATTCGAAATATGAGTATAATAATAGTGATGCTTGCCTTAAACAGAGAGTAAATTGAGAGTTAAAAGTCTTTAAAAAAACAGCAGAGAAAAGAGTGTTGAAATGAGAGGACATGATTTACTCAAAATGCACCATGCCCCCTTCTTCCTCCAAAGCAAGCGTATGTTTGAGCGTAGAGGAGGAGTGAGAGGAAGGAGAGGTGAAATGGGTGTGCGCTGAGCACTAAGGGGCTGATTATCATTATCATTGGAGGTAAGCTGCAAACAACAGCATGGTGTCAGGAGAGACAAACGACATGACCTGCAAAAACAAAGCCATTTCTCACAGCGTGTGAGTGTATGTGTGTGCTGATATGAGCTTATCATTTAGACCGGGTGATGCTTTGATGTATCTGCATTCATTTTGAATCAATGTTAGCGCATGGAGAGAGATATGAGAGTGTGTGTATGTGTGTACTGCATCACCATCCTTGTGAAAGTAGGTGTTAGAGACTGTGGTTCTTGCGAGTAGTGTATGTATTAGCAAACATTTCCCAGCATTCATGCAAAATACACCACTCAGTGCAGACGATTACTTTTAAGACACCACTTTGCTTCCCATTCTTTCAATAAAAAATATTGTCATTACATGGCCAAAGAACCAGCATGCACAGTACTCCGTACAACGAGAAGTCAATGGCGATGCACAAACACACTTTTCTCTCTCACCGTCTTGCAGAACATGGCAGTGCTGGTCCAGAACCTGCCGTTCTGTTCCTCGCTGTTCACCTGATTCTGATCGGTAAATGTTCTGTACCCCAGACTCTTTCTTTCGTCCTCTCTGTCTAAACCTTCCCAGCTCCGCTTAAATCCAACATCTTACCAATCCTGGCCCAAGTTCAAAGTCTAACCGTGTATGAGGATCCAGCACTGGGCTACCCATATGGCCTACTCCTTGCCGCTCCCATTTGCTGATGGCATGAGCTGCCCTTGTCTGACTGCTAGTCGGTCACGTGGGCTGCAGAGGGTTTTACTTGGCCCTGCTTTACCATTTTCTTTAACTGTTACTGTCCCCAGATTGCAGCAGATAGTACAAAATCTACTGACTCACACAATTCTGTCTTAGTAACACTGGAAGATCAAATGACTTGGTATTGGAAAATAATTTTCCCTCCAAACGCCAATAAACTGATTTTCTTCAAACGTTAAAAGATTAGATTGTTATTGTTTATCATCTTCACATATGAGCAGATGGCACCTCAAAATGGGCCAATCAGGTAACACATACCTCAGGGCTATTCAATACTATTCCTGAAGGGCCATGTCCTGCAGAGTTTACTTCCAACCCTGCTCTTACAGACATCCCTTTATTTATTTTTTAAAAGTAGTCCTGAAGTCCTTCCCTGCATTCCAGATGTGATAAATGGCTGTCATGCTGTAGGATTGCTCTAAACCAAAGTGTTCAGAGATAACTTCTTTGAATGGCCCTTTGAAATGAACATTTCTGTAAGGGTTCAACTGATGACCAGAACCAGAAGTCATAAATATGCACAAGGATTGCAAGTGTAACATAAATTAAACCAGCAGCACCTGTAAACACACTCTAGTTATGTAAACAAAACCTGTGACAACCCTTTATCTCTGTGGATTATGAAAGCCATTAATTGTTATAACTTTTATCATTTTTAAATGTATTTAAACCTGTGGCCTTTTGTTTGAAACTGGTTATTGCTTGCTTTTACTGCAACTAATTTTGTTCTGTTATTCTAATAGAGGAGTTTAAATAAAATAATTATAAACAGTGGTCATTTATTTATTTAATAATTTAATACAGAGTTTACATGTGTTAACTGATTAATTTTTTTTAATTTAATAAATAAAACACATACATTTAAAATACGAAGCCTAAATTTCTTCATGAAATCTAACAGATTAGTAAAACATTTTGGACCCACTTCCTCTTAGGTGTCTTTACTATGTACACATAATTTGATACATTGTGCTTATTATTACATATGTGTTGTTGCAGTGTACTTAATTTGAAAGTACCTGCATGTAATTTCATCTATAGTTACACTGTTAACCTTACCCCTAATCCTAAACCTAATCCTAACCCAATCCTTACCCTATTCCCTAACCCCTAGCCCTACTCCTACTCATAAACCTACCAATACCTCAACCTCAGTTGCAGCAAAGAGATATTTTTATGTTAATACATAGTATTTAAAAACAACAAAGTGGTACCAATATTTATATTTGTTTTGTTTTACATTCTAAAATTAGTTAATAGTGAGGAATTTGGTACAACTGATCATTCACTTCTAATTAGCATTAGCATTTGTTTAACGGTAACAGTGGCTCTTTTGGTTTGGAAAGATGACATTACGTTCAGAATGACCAATATATTAAGTCCTAGACTCTTCAAACCTGTGAAGGTCTCATTCTGATGGGTAAAGCCTTCGAAGGAATTAGGGCATATGAATTATCACTTCAAAATGGAATACACCCCCATGATAACAGGGGTGGTACTATGATGCAATCTTTGGGGGGCATTTCGATCTTTAGGGTGGGCAACAGGTTTTCTTTTTGTCTTTTTGTATTGTGTTTTTATGTTGGTTCTGGAGGGGTGTCCAAAATTTGTTGGGGGGGGTGGTTTCTCCCCCCTTTAGACCTGGCCATGCTTTATCAGTTGGTTCAGATGTGTTCGATCAGAGTTGGAGATGAACTCTGCAGGTTGTGGCCCTCCAGGAGTGGAATTTAGTAGCCCTGACATGAATCTTGCCCATCAAGAGAGTGTGAAAGACCTCTGCTCATTCAGGAAGGACATTTACACATCTAAATGTATGACATTTATTTTCACAAAAACTTGTTTCTTTTCAGCCAACAGTCAAACACACACACACACACACACACACAGCTTTTTTGCATCTCTCTCTCTCTCTCTCTCTCTCAACTGCACCTCTGCTTGTCCTTTCTCACTTGCATGCCCACACCACAATCATCAACAGCTGGGCAAGATAATTCTCCCCAGGTGTCCATCCAGGCCTCACTCCGCATGGTCGTTGCTCGGCCTGCCTCGCTTGTCACATACCCCCATCACCCGACTCAGGCCAGGGAGCTCTCCAGCCTGTGCTTTACTCCCCCCACAATTTCTGGAGAGGAACTGCTGCTCTTTTGGCCGACCTAGAACCGGATGGTTTTCCCCACCTCCGGGAAACATGAACAGATCTAGGGGAAGGAGATGGGTAGGGAGGAGCGAGAGAAGTAGAGAGCGAGAGAGAGTGAGAGAGAAGAGAATGTAGAAGATAAAAAACGCACCACCTACCTGGTCCTAAGCCAGCTGGAACACCTCTGTCAGTGACTCTGGGTGATGGCACTGGACTCACTCAGCTGTCCACTGGCTGCTGCTGAACACAAGCAGTCTCTGCCTCCTCCGGGCAGTCGGCTCCTCTGCCTCCGGGTGGTCAGCGGGTTCCCTGGCAGACGGTAGCGGGCTTCTTCGCCTCCTGGCAGACGGCAGTGGGATCCTCCACCTCCTGACGGATGGTAGCGGGCTCCTCCACCCCCTGGTGGACAGTAGCAGGCTCCTCCGCCCACTGGTGGATGGTAATGTGCTCCTCCGCCCCCTGGAAAATCGCTCCAGTACCACCAGATCGTGTATCCTTGGCATCGCGTTCTTGAGCCAGCAGGAAGGTCTACAGGACAGAATAGTCATCCTCCAAAGTCCCGTGTTTTGACACCAATGTAAAAGACCTCTGCTTGTTCGGGAAGAAGGAGGCGGGAGCAGAGTACACATCCAAACGTATGACATTTATTTTCACAAAAACTTGTTGCTTTTCAGTCTACACTTAAAAACACACAGAGCTTCATTGTGTCTTTCATCCTCTGTGTCTCTCTTGACTACAGCTCTGCTTGCGGCTTTATCCCTCGCCCACCAACACTGCATCAACAGCTGGGCGAGATAATTCACCCCAGGTGTCCATCTCTCCCTCGCTCTCTATAAAACCTTGTCAAGCTGGTCTTTGGTAAATCAAGTCCTTGATAACAAGACTGCAACCCTATTTAATTTTTTATACATAAATAGGACTATACCTGGTTGCTGGGGCTGGTTTTTCTCAGGAACACATCTGGATGGTCCAGCATTTGACCAGTGGCTCCAAGAGACTGACGTCCATATGCTGCAACATAAAGATAGCAAGTAAGTCTTCAATTACCTCAAAGCTTGCACTCTCATAGGTTCAACATTCAGTCTGTGTGAAACACTGGATAAAGCTAAAGGTGGTTTACCAGAAGGTTGCTGGTTTAATTGCTACAAGGAGCGAGCCATGAGGCATCACCATTGTGCCATTGTGCAAAGTACCTAATCCTAGGTATCTCCAGGGGGATGGACCCTGTACAGTCCCTGTGTACTTCTGGTGAAAGTATCTTCTAATTAACTACTTGTACATTATTGGCCATGTTTTAGAATTCAATGACATTAACCCTTTGCTAATCACATATAGTTCACCCAAAAATTACAATTATCTAATTATTCACTTACCCTGATGCCATCTCAGATGTGTATGGCTTTAGCAGAACACAAATTAAGATTTTTAGAAGACGAATAAATTCGTCAGTTCCTTATAATGGAAGTACACGGGTGCCAGCACTTTGACGGTCCAAAAATCACATTTACGCAGTATAAAAGTAATTCATGTGACTTTTTAACTTAGCGCTTCCATCCAGGGCTCTGACACTGTTTGAAATGGCCAAACTCTCACAGGATGTTTATTCATCTGTTCTAAATAAGCAGCGCTTCCAAGTACTCGCCGACGCACTTACATCATGCGTCATGTCAACTGCTGGCAGGAAGCACTTTTGAAAAGTTAATACAATTTTAATTATCAATTTATTTTTTACATAAACGTATCAATTTGCTTCAGAACACATTCATTGATTGACTGTAGTCATGTGGATTACTTTCATACCACTTAAATGCAACTTTTGGACCGTCAGAGTGCTGGCTTCTTTTTCTGGTTATCTTCTTCTAAAAATCATCATTTGTGTTCTGCTGAAGAAAGACAGCCATACACATCTGGGATGGCATCATGGTGAATAATGAGAGAATGTTCCTTACTGGGTAAACTATTCCTTTTAAAATTATTCCTTTAAAGACCTGTTGTTGGCCATATTATCAGAGAAATGTTTTCTCTCTTTTATAATGTAAATTAATCTAAACTGAATTTTACAGACATTATCCAAAAACAAAGTTAAACTCATTGTTTTGACACAAGGTGCCCAGAGTGTATATTATTTTCCCTTTTTTTAAATCTTAAAATAAATCTTGAAAAGTGCAAGCAGTTAAACTGTGTCAACCCTAATTCTCAAATGAACATGTAAAACATCAATAAGGACATCTACATTGCTCAAAGGTTGATTAATGTTATTAACTCAACATTAATTAATTTTCATATTGTTTCAGGTCATGGTTAAGGCAATTGTTTTTAAAGTTTGTATTACCATGATTAGTGTATTGTAGAGATGTAATGAGCAGTTCTGTTTACATACACTAATGTTATTAGGTGTATAATCACTATCAAATGAATATTTTCTCTTTTGAGTTGAATGTGATAAGGGTTTTCCTTGATTCTGACTTGCAATCTCCACAGTTTTAGTAATGTAACATGCAGATAAAAGATAAGACACATTGGAACAGGAATTTATATGGTAACAGGACATGTTGGAAATACTGAATCTGATCAGGTTTTGATTGGCTATTGAGCCTGCAGTATGAAGAAAACTCTATAATAGACAAGAAATTTACAGACGAGGACACACAGATTAAGTATGTTGTATGTATTCATCAGTGCATGAGTCCAAGCTTACACTTAATTTCCACGAAATTACACATACATGCATATATGCTGCCTTCATAAACACATATTGACACTACATAGCACTGCGGCTAAAGTGTAAGAAAATGCAGTGGTAATCATATATTTGAGCACAGCCCTATGGCCCACAGTTGGCCAACATTCAGCTCACGTTCAGGCTGAACAGCCTGTGTGTGTGCGTGAACTGACTGTGTCCAGTAGTGAGTGAATATTATGTTGCAGTCTGTGCCACAATGTAGTTCTTCTTTGTGCTGTCCATCTCCTTCCCTCAGGGCTAAAGAAACACTCAAGGCTGCAGCTTAAATGAGACAGCCTGTCCATTAAGTAAGCACTGACATGTAGCCTTTGATACTTTGACTACAGTCTGTCCTCAAATACTGGAACATTCTTCACTACTGTTCCCATGTCTCTGATTATAAGCCTGTGCTTTTCCTACTCTTATGTCCAACATGTCCTCTCAATAAATTTATGTCCACCATGTCTTCTCTTTACACCTCTGTCCACCATGTCTTCTCTTTACACCTCTGTCCGCCATGTCCTGTCCCTTCACATTTGTCTACCATGCCTTCTCCCTACACCTGTATCCACCGTGTCTGTTGCCTAGATTTATGTCCAACATATCCTCAAGACCTCAACCATATTTCTATGGCCACCATGTCCTCTTCCTACACCTACTATATGTCCACCACGTCCTTTTCCTAGATTTGTCCACCATGTCTTCCACCTACAGTATGCCTCTGACTTCCAAGTCTGTACCACATTTATCCACCATGTCCTCTTCCTGCATCACTGTCCACCATGTCCTCTCCCTTCACCTCTGTCTCTTTTTGTGCCCTGTCCACCACGTCCTCTTCTTAGACTTTTGTCCACCATGTCCTTTACCTAGATTTGTGTTCACCATATCCTTTGCCGTGATTTATGTCCACCTTGTTCTCAAATCTATTTCTCTGTCCACCATGTCCTTTACCTACAGTATATCTCTGACTATCAAATCTGTACACGTGTCCTTTTTCCTACATATCTTTCACCATGTCATTTGCCAAGATTTATATCCAACACATTTGTCCACCATGTTCTCTTCCTGCATCACTGTCCACCATGTTCTCTCCCTTCACCTCTGTCTCTTTTTGTGCCCTGTCCACTACGTCCTCTTCCTAGACTTTTTTCAACCATGTCCTTTGTCTAGATTTATGTTCACCATGTCCTTTGCCTAGATTTATGTCCACCATCTTCTCAACCCTATTTCTCTGACCACTATGTCTTTTTCCAAGATTTATGGCCACCATGTCCTCAACCCTATTTATCTGTCCCCCCATGTCCTCTACCTATGCCTCTAACATCACGTCTGTCCATTATGTCCTGTTAATACATGTCTACCATGTCCTCTTTCTAGACCTCTGTCCACCATGTTCTCATCCAAAATTTCTGTCCACTATATTATCTTTTTATGCCCTTGCCTACCATGTCCTCTTTCTTCATCTCTGTCCAGCATGTCCTGTCCTTACACCTCAGTCCACTATGTGTTTTGCCCAAATTTATGTCCACATTGTCCTCAAACCTATTTCTCTGTCCATCATGTCAACTAACAGTGCCTCTGACTACCATGCCTGAACAACGTTTGTTCATCATGTCCTCTCCGTAGACCTCTGTCCACCATGTCTTCTTCTTAAAACTCTGTCCACCATTTCCTCTTTTTACACCTCTGTCCACCATGTCTTCTAAATGTACCTCTGGCTACCATGCCTTTACCACATCTGTCCATCATGTCCTCTTCATAGACCTCTGTCGACCATTTCCTCTTCTTACAACTCTGTCCACAATATCCTCTTTCTATATCCCTGTCCACCATGTCCTTTCCTTACATCTCTGTCCATCTTGTCATCTTTCTAAATCTCTGTCTACTATATCCTCTTCCTAGATCTGTCTACCATATTTTCATCCTACGAGTCTGTCCTCCATGTTTTCTATGCCTCTGACTTCCACATCTGTACTACTTCTGTCCATCACATCCTCTCCACAGACCTCTGTCCACAATGTCCTCTTCCTACATCTATCCACCATGTTCTCTTCCTTCACCTCTGTCCACCATGTTCTCCTTTTATTTCGTCTCCCTACAACTTTTTCCAACATCTTTCCACCATGTAGTATTTTTCTACATCTGTCCACCATGTTCTTTTCCCACATCTGTTCACCGTGTGTCCAATTACAGTGAAATTGGCTTATCTGCAAAACTGAGCAATTTAAATTTTAGACAAAGAGAGAGTACACAAGTTGATTGGAATACAGATTACAAGTCAGAGGATATATGCACCAGCTTACACCATACAAACCTATTACAGATAACAAGTTATGTTTGCGCCATGTCGAGTTTCATAACTAAACTTCAAGTAATTTCAATGTGCAAGCAGCACCATAACTGGGAACATTACTAAAATATTGATTTTAACAGAAACAACAACAGCAAAGTCATTAAACTGAACAATTTTTTAACATTCATTGTGATTTGGTAAATCTAATTCAGGAGGCACACTAATTAATATTTGGCCTAAATCTTTACACATCTAATGAAAAGTGCAGTTAAAACACAATTAATAATTTATCTTGATTTTAAAGAGTCAATATAGGATTGTACAGATAAAGAATGAAATTTATATTCATTTATATTACATTTAACCCAGCCCTTTTGAAAATACTACCTGAGTCTTTGTGAGTCCCAGTAGCCTTTGGGTTGGCAGCTGGCATGCATGGCCATTCCCATGTTGTCTCTAAAACAAATATAGGCATAGTTATATTAATTATGATTCCCACTAGTCTATATTTCCAAAATACTAGCAATATTTAAATAAAACAAATTCTATTTTTGCACAGGGAACAATGTCTACTGCATTAGGGATGAGTCTGTAATATTGTCTTTTTGTCCTTGAGGTGCCATATTGTTGTTGTTTTTTTGTTTGTTTTTTTGTTTTTCATATCACATATCAAATAATAAAACTAAAGTCAAAGAACCAAGACAAAGAAATATTGCTCCCAACTCCATACACAACAGCCAACCCAAGAAGAGGGCAGTTTCTGAAACATAGCATTGTGAAAGCTATTTTTCTTTTACAACTGCCAAGCTGAAAATGGTTAACACTGTTTTCTTAAACAGTTGCCAGAAACTATTTTTCCTGTAAGGCAAGACAGATTTTTTTTTTTTTTGCAAAACAGCATACCTCATTCCAAGCATTCAGAACAAAATTTTGACTGGCCCATTTACTGGTAATCTGGACAAGAAACGCAATGATAACCCTGATTGTGTTCTGATGAAAAACATTATGAAAAATACAATTGCTGTTCAGCAGTGGTGTGGTATTATAAGTCGAATATAAAACAAAAGATAAGCTCACAAGTTGCATGTTTTGGCATTATTTTTTTTTTTTTTTAAATAAACTTAGATTCTATGATGTCAGATAACGTTTTACACTCTTTATGTCTATCTTCGTTTAGCTTCCAGAAAAGAAAAAAAAAAATCTTATTTTTTAAGGATTTATAAAACATTTATATAATATAAGATATATTCTCTGTCAACAAGTATTTGCTACAATTATGTTTCGCAGATGAATTGATCTTGTTTAAAGGATGTTTATATATTTTTACTCTAAAACAATATAAATATTTAGAAATTATTTTAGCTGCAGCGTCTATTCACTTGCAGCATTTAGGCTTTAGTCTGTATTATCATCTATTTTCCTAGTTTCTCATATAGTTAAACATATGGCAGTGTCACATGTCTGTATGTCAATATACATATTTGAATTTTATGCAGTTTAGGTTATGCATAGATAAAACAGCCGTTCTAAGCTCAATAAATTGTTATTTCGGGACGGGGAAGAAAGCGTGTGTATGTACCTCTTGTGCATTTACGCACGATATTCTTCTAAATGGCATTAGTAAGGAGAACTGTGCACTGGTTCTGGTGTACAAACAATATTATAAATCTGAAGACTTCTTTGCCAATGCAAAATCTGACTTGTGCGCACACATATTTTAGTATGAAATCTACGCTAAATTTTAGACATGAGGCTCCTTGTGATGAAAAAAATATCAGGAGAGTGAAACCTGATTCTAATCAGCAATCCTACATTTTTAGATCTATTAATAAAAAACAAATTGTAAAATTTTGTGGTAATTGCTTACCACAGCTATGCAGATGACACACAGATCTACTTAGCCCTATCACCTAACGATTACAGCCCCATTGACTCCCTGTGCCAATGTATTGATGAAGTAAACAGTTGGATGTGCCAAAACTTTCTTCAGTTAAACAAAGACAAAACTGAAGTCATTGCGTTTGGAAACAAAGATGAAGTTCTCAAGGTGAATGCATACCTTGATGCTAGGGGTCAAACAACTAAAAATCAAGTCAGGAATCTTGGTGTGTCTCTAGAGTCAGACCTTAGTTTCAGTAGTCATGTCAAAGCAATAACTAAATCAGCATATTATCATCTGAAAAATATTGCAAGAATTAGATGCTTTGTTTCCAGTCAAGACCTAGAGAAACTTGTGCATGCTTTCATCACCAGCAGGGTGGATTATTGTAATGGACTCCTCACGGGCCTTCCCAAGAAGACCATAAGACAGTTGCAGCTCATACAGAACGCTGCTGCCAGAATTCTGAGCAAAACCAGAAAATATGAACATATCACACCAGTCCTCAGGTCTTTACACTGGCTCCCAGTTACATTTAGGATTGATTTTAAAGTATTATTACTGGTATATAAATCACTCAATGGGCTAGGACCTCAATATATTGCAGTATGCTCACTGAATATAAACCCAACAGATCACTCAGATCATTAGAATCACATCAGCTAGAAATACCACTTTTTTTAAGGATGATTCGGGTGCAGTTCTATGGCAGATACCTGTACCATTCAAATCAAGGTGCAAAAGATAGACGTTTATTGGATGAGAGACTCTAAACATGCCATTTTGTGTCATGCCCAGAAACCATGCTTCTCATGAAGCTTCATGAGCACTTTTTGCATTTGGATCTGCATCTGATTGCCTAATGGACATTAGGCTTTCGATCAGTGTATTTTGTAATGCTTAAAAGCCTAGCTTCTATATATGATGTTAGTTAGTTGAGCTCTCTATTGGGTGGGATTTTGGAACAAATGGCCAATAACTGAAATGGTGCTACATGAGACTGACAACGTATGAAATGTACACCTAAAACCATAGTCTGTGCTTCTCCACTTTTAAATGGACCGGCTGCAACCATATTCCAAATATATTTTATGTTCAATATACTTTCATGTGGAGTGGGATTTTTGACCAATGAGATTTCTCTGTGGGCAGGGCTACCCAGTGGCACACTGCAGAAGTAATACAATAAACGAAATAATACATTTGGGTTCACTCTAAGCAAGGAGAGTCTGCTTTTAGCTATTATGCCAGCCGCAGCTGGAACCAGGTTCCAGAAGAGATCAGATGTGCTCCTACAGTAGTCACATTCAAATCCAGACTCAAAACACATCTGTTTAGCTGTGCATTTACTGAATGAGCACTGTGCCACTGTGTGTCCGACTGTTTGTACTGTATTTTATTAGATTTTTTTTTTATTCTAAACTGTTTTAATTATTCTTATTTTATTATTCTTATTTTTTATTTTTTTTATTCTTTTTTTATTTTTAATTTCTTCTATGTAAAGCACTTTGAATTACCATTGTGTATGAAATGTGCTATATAAATAAACTTGCCTTGCTTTACATTACATAATCGGAACTAACGCATTTACCATTAATACAAAATAAACCAGCATAAACACTTTTTTGAAGGGCGGAGTCATTATAATATGTCGGCCCAGTGTCATTAAACTGACACACACATCACAAACACACACACACACACACACCAGAGCCCATCTACCAAGTTGAGCCTACAAGCTTAGCATAAATTAGCATAAAGCGACCACACCGTTGACCGTTACACTCTCTCCTATGATAGAGCTGCGGAGGTTGTGTTAAATAAAATCATCTCTGCACACCCACAACAGCGCTTCCATGATAAAATGATGAAGAATGTACCTCTTAATGCTATTTGATGTGCAAAACAATCCCAGATGGTGCTTGTGATAGAAATCAAGTATTTTTCAGCCTATTGCTGGGTTTCCATCCAAAATGTTTCAAATTTTTTCAGCGTATTTCTACAAATTCAACTTAAGACAATACGAATTGTTGCACGTTTCCATCAACAACGTAATGCGCATTATCATGCTTTTAAATGCATCCACAAGACACTGCAGAATAAGTGTAATATCTGATATAATGTAGGCTGAGATAGCTGCGATGCCCACACACCGCCAGTCTCCGCATACCTGGGAGTGCCCGCTGTGACCAGCTGTGGGTTAAGCACTTCCGAATGACAAGAGCTATGTTCAAAGAATTGTGAGCCAAGGTCGTACCTTTTGGTGGGGTAGTCACATCAAGCTATCACAAACTCATAACATATACACGAATGGTCAAAAAACAACATCGTTTTGTGAATAAACCGTTTCCATCACCTTAATGCGCATTTCAACTAATGCAAAACTCTAGAAAATCCACCTTCTCCTTGCACACAAAAATGTTGTATATAGTGTCATATTTAAGCACTTTCAAGATCTGCGATTAATTGCGATTAAAAACAAAACTGATGCAATTAATCACGATCAAAATTGTAATCGACAGACAGCACTAATAAATATGCATTAAAAAAATGTGTTTATTCAAAATATTTTTTAATAATTTACTCATCATCGAGATTTTTCAAGATCCAAAATGTAAAAAAAAGTACAATAAAAGTTGTCAATATGATTTGTGCAATATATTCAAAGTCTTCTGAAGACATACAATACCTTTATGTGAGAAAAAGACAGAAATTGCTATCATTTGTGTTCCATGGATGGAAGAAAGTAATTTGGATGTTTAGAGCATAATGTTAATGATGACAGACTTTTCCTTTAATGATTACTGTTGATTTCTGATGACGTCTAATCCTTTAAACACATCCCCATATTTTGTTGGACTCAGAGGCTAATGATATAAACAGGGGTCAGCTTCACATCTAAAGAAATATCGTTTCAGACATAAGATCTAAAAGCTTCTGTCATCTTTTTTTCCAAGTAGGATTTCAATTATATTATTTTACAAATTATCCATAGGGTGAAAGGTCCTATGGAATGCATTGTTTTGAATCTGGTTTGTGGTAAATATTCACTGTGAATATTCAATCAGGTAATGAAAGGCCTTTATTATACAGTAGTTTGTGAGTCTTTATATGTCTGGTTTTCATCCTGCATTACACAAAATGTTCCTTGGGAGCTGCACGCCTAAATAGCTGATAGTTAGCATGACTAAACAACCATGAAGTCAAAATTTACTTAAATTATGCTTCAATAGAAAACAAGAGGTCATTTTTCATCTTTACATCTTTATATATCCTAGGCAGTGTGCTTGGGATTGTCAGAAAAGAGCAAAATCATAAAATTGTACACAGTGAGTTAGTATGTGAGAAGGGATATGAGAATATCAGAGTGTGACGAGGAGGAGGGCATGGCCGGGCCATGAGGATGCACACCCGGCACTGAATTGTCCAAATCAGACTGGGAGGGAGAGGGGGGGGGGGGGGGGGGGCGGAAAAATATGAGCCGGAGGCGCCAGTTTGCGAGAGAGAGAGACACGCGTGGCTGCTGTGTGTGTGCTTGTCTTTGTGTTTATGCAATGTTTCAGTCACTTTGTGTCATTAAAGTTATGTTGACTGTTCTGCTGGTTCCCGCCTCCTCCTTGCCAATCATAATACCCCATTACACTGGTGCCAAAACCCGGGAAGGAGGAGGGATGCACTGTAATGGAGTCCTCGCTGCTACTATCTGCCAGGAAGCAGAGGAGCCACCTCTCTCTCTCTCTCTCTCTCTCTCTCTCTCTCTCTCTCTCCTATTGCTGGATCCTGTGATTACATAACAAAATACTGAGATACCTTATCAACATTTCACATTCTTTACTCATGTGAAAAAAGGAGCCTTAAGGTATGTGAATCAGAACTGTGGCATAAAAGACTAGCATCTTACTGCTGCCATAACAGCTTTGAAAATACAAAAATATTTGAGAAATTTGGAAAGGGCAATTTAAAGCTAAACTGTGTAACTTCTGTGCCTCTAGTGTCACTAAACGTGGTTGCGAAAATAATTATTGATTTCAAACAGATTGTTATATAGCTGTCTGAATATAAAGCAGAATAGAAGTATTTTAACATCTAATAAATTACACAATTCAACTTCACGACATCCTGTTCATCAATGTGATGCACAAAGGGGTCAGAGATGCAGCCATAGCATTTTAGGTCCGTGTACTTTTGCGTTCATTCATTATTCTATTTTGGAAGTGAAATGAAAAACAAAAAACAAGTGGTATTTGATTTTCCTAAAATCTGTAGGCACTAATTGAATGAACATTTGATTTGTTTAATATAATTTAGGATTTAAAAAAATAAATATTAACCCCTTTCTTGTTTCTATGTATCAAATTAATATTAATTTGGATTCATATAACAAGGGAAAATGCAAAAATGATAGAACCTCATTCAAATCAATTCCTAAGGATGGGCCACCTGGTGATGCTGTTGACCTGGAAGAACTATATGACCTGGCGGGGTAAATCATTTTGAATAATCTGACGAGGTGATTGACTAGCATGGCTTCCCTTGAGGCATACGCTGATATAATTAGTGATATGTTGAGAAGGCATGCGACTCATGCTGACATTTCACAGCACCTTACAGATATTGGCGTGGGACGTGGATGCTCTGTAATGAGTGTGCGAAGATTTTGTGATGGTCACAAACTCAAGCGGGGAAAATCTGATGCGCAGTTGGAAGTAGATGTGTCGACTGCAGTTGCCGAGGTAAGCAATTGTCACAGGAAAAACCAATGTGTCTTTTATGTTGACAGGCTTCTTAACTTAGTTCATCTTCTGTAGACTGGACCGACTTTCGGCAGAAAATTGATGACTGGCTACCTGGCGACTAAAGGAGTTTTTGCTGCGGAGAATCGTGTTGGACAAACTCTACGTGGAATTGAAAGACCCTACCATGAAGCGAGATGCAGGGTAATTTAGGCTATACCCAACTCTCTAATTTGAATATTTTCTGAAATAATTAAGAAACAATGAAGCATCAAACCGAGGCTAACAAACTTTATCAAGCTGTCCTCCGTTAAACCTAAACTTGTTTATCTGTCAACCCTCCCGTTTTTTCCGGGTTTCTCACGTATTTTAGCTTTTTTCCCGCTGTCTTCCCGTTTTAGTATTTTCCCATAAAATATCCCGTATTTTTACGCTCTGATTGTGTTAACTCAGAACACGCAACTATCTGTGTGGCTTGCACTTGTGTTGCTAGACCTCCAGTAAAGTAGCCTACTCGGTCTTGCCGGTCTTGCGCACTCAACGTCATTTTTGCCGCGCGCACCTTCGCAATTCTTCCGAGTAAAATAAAAATAAAAATACTAAAACGGGAAGACAGCGGGAAAAAAGCTAAAATACGTGAGAAACCCGGAAAAAACGGGAGGGTTGACAGATAAACAAGTTTAGGTTTAACGGAGGACAGCTTGATAAAGTTTGTTAGCCTCGGTTTGATGCTTCATTGTTTCTTAATTATTTCAGAAAATATTCAAATTAGAGAGTTGGGTATAGCCTAAATTACCCTGCATCTCGCTTCATGGTAGGGTCTTTCAATTCCACGTAGAGTTTGTCCAACACGATTCTCCGCAGCAAAAACTCCTTTAGTCGCCAGGTAGCCAGTCATCAATTTTCTGCCGAAAGTCGGTCCAGTCTACAGAAGATGAACTAAGTTAAGAAGCCTGTCAACATAAAAGACACATTGGTTTTTCCTGTGACAATTGCTTACCTCGGCAACTGCAGTCGACACATCTACTTCCAACTGCGCATCAGATTTTCCCCGCTTGAGTTTGTGACCATCACAAAATCTTCGCACACTCATTACAGAGCATCCACGTCCCACGCCAATATCTGTAAGGTGCTGTGAAATGTCAGCATGAGTCGCATGCCTTCTCAACATATCACTTATTATATCAGCGTATGCCTCAAGGGAAGCCATGCTAGTCAATCACCTCGTCAGATTATTCAAAATGATTTACCCCGCCTGGTCATATAGTTCTTCCAGGTCAACAGCATCACCAGGTGGCCCATCCTTAGGAATTGATTTCAAATCAAATCAAATCAAATCACTTTATTGTCACACTACTGTGTACACGAGTGCAACAGCAGGTGAAATTCTTGTGTGCAGTTCCGATCAACATTGCAGTAATGACAGTGACGAGACATTGACCACTTTACAATAACAACATATATACACAAAACAATTTACATAACAAATGTACACATACCTACACAACAATTTACATATCAAATGTACACAATACACACAATGTAGAATACACATACACTAGATACGGGTATAAATATATATATACACTAACTGAATTGGGAGCGAGAATATATTGACAAATGAGGATTAATAAAGTGCAGTGCTGATTGTAGATCGTGAGAGATCATGTGTTCAAAAGTCTTATTGCTTGTGGGAAGAAGCTGTCATGTAGTCGGGTGGTGCGGGTCCTGATGCTGCGATACCGCCTGCCTGATGGAAGCAGTGAGAGCAGCCCATGACTCGGGTGGCTGGAGTCTTTGATAATCCTCCGAGCTTTCTTCACACACCGTCTGTTATATATATCCTGGAGGGAGGGAAGCTCACCTCCGATGATGTTTCTGGCAGTTCGCACCACCCTTTGCAGGTCTTTGCGGTTGTGGGCGGTGCTATTGCCGTACCAGGCGGTGATGCAGCCAGTCAGGATGCTCTCAACAGTACACAGCCCTGCGGGGCTCCAGTGTTGAGGGTCAGTGATGAGGAGATGTTGCTGACCATTCTAACCACCTGATGTCTGCCTGACAGGAAATCCAGGATCCAGCTGCACAGCGAGCTGTTTAAGCCCAGAGCCCGGAGTTTCACATCAAGCTTGGAGGGCAATATGGTGTTGAATGCTGAGCTGTAGTCTACAAACAGCATTCTCACATATGTGTTCTTTTTTTCCAGGTGGGAGAGAGCAGTGTGTATTGTAGATGCAATGGCATCATCAGTGGAGCGGTTGTTACGGTAGGCAAACTGCAATGGGTCCAAAGAGGTGGGCAGAACAGAGCAGATGTGATCTCTGATCAACCTCTCGAAGCATTTGCTGATGATGGGGGTGAGGGCAACAGGATGCCAGTCATTTAAGCAGGTGATTTTGGCTTGCTTCGGTACAGGCACAATAGTTGATGTTTTGAAGCATGTGGGGACTACAGACAGGGAGAGGGACAGGTTGAAAATGTCCGTAAAAACACCAGCCAGTTGGTTCGCGCATGTTCTGATGACGCGGCCCGGAATGCCGTCTGGACCCGCGGCTTTGCGAATGTTCACCCGTCGAAAGGATTTGAATGAGGTTCTATCATTTTTGCATTTTCCCTTGTTATATGAATCCAAATTAATATTCATTTGATACATAGAAACAAGAAAGGGGGGTTAATATTTATTTTTTTAAATCCTAAATTATATTAAACAAATCAAATGTTCATTCAATTAGTGCCTACAGATTTTAGGAAAATCAAATACCACTTGTTTTTTGTTTTTCATTTCACTTCCAAAATAGAATAATGAATGAACGCAAAAGTACACGGACCATTTTATTTTCAGAATGCTGATAAGTGAAATTTGAATTTTTCAATTAAATATTACCAGAATTCTAATTATTTGAATATTCAAATTTAAATATGTATTTTTTTTTTTTTTTTTTTTTTTTTATTTCATTGTATTTTTCAGAAAGAGGACAAAAGCTACAGACAGTGTGGGATGAGGGTTAGGGGTTTGTTCAAATCTCTAACTCTAAGTAGTAGAAATAGTAACGCTTGCTTTTTTTTTTTACATAGTACCGTAGTAATACCATGGTATTCTTTGAATGACTTGTAGTACCATGTATGTAACAAAACTATGGTATATCATAGTACCATGATATTACCTGATACTGATAATTTTACTTTCATGGTACCATCCATCACAGTACTTTTTTGTAAGGGATGGCTTCCATGTGTTCTCAAAGCCTTTAAAACTATATTAAAGTTTCAGAGCCCATTGTGAGAAGAGACAAGAAAAGGTTTTGACAGCTTATCATCTGTGTAAAATTGGTACAGAAAACTGAATCTGACTGTTGGCTTAAACACTGCAAGTGACACTCATTCTGTGATGGTAAAAACTACTGGCTTTTATAAACAGAATGCTCACAGTGCACAAATCCACACTAAAACCATCATCAATTTTAGTTACATACACAAAGACAAAAAAAAAAGCAAAATCAGACATACCTTTAGTGTTTGTGTTTACATAGTATTTCCGTCCTTCAGGTGACCTGTAGCTTTTCCAGGCCTCAGGAAGTGACACACTCTCTATTTCCTCTGCTGGAAAAGAGCAGGAGACAACCGGCTGCTGCTATAGCAACAAACAAATACAAGTTAAACAAACACACAAATAAATAAAATAATTACTGCATTTCTTCTATCAAACCTTATCAATATACACTTGTTGCAAACATTCAGACATAATCAAATATAACAGCAAATGTTCTCTAAATCTGTGGCATTAATGTAATTTCTGTTTATTGTAGCAATCTGCCATTTGTTAATATTTGGGCAATTGGGCCTTTGCTCATTGACATTTGGAATGAATTAGAAATGAGCTCTGCTTACAAAGAAAAACCATTAACTGTTTTAGAAGGCTTTGAGTTCATCCAAATACATATTATAAATCACCAAACTTTTTAATTAAGCACACCTTGAAAACAATTATTTTTTTGTAATAGATCTTAAATGAAATATTTATATGTCAAAGTTGCCAAATGTGTTGCCAAATTATTTATGATAATGAACATCAAAGCATTCATTTTGCTGCATTGGAGGTGATGTGTGTAATTTCTTCTGTTTAAATACTTTCTCCTATCCCAGCTTAATATCCAGACAACTTAAAGGCCACATCCGCACCAATACTTTTTCGTTTGAAAATGCATTAATTTTACAATATTTTGGCCTTCTGCTTATATTGAAACTGCATTTTGGTCCAGCAAATACTGACCTTTTCTAAAATGCTTTTACAGGTAGATACATTTGAAAACATCGTCTTCGTGTTGTAGTGTGGACAGGGAAAATAGAGATACTCAAAATGTGATGGTTTTGATGTCATGTGATGCAGTCATGTAATCTGTTTAACCCAAATCAATCAAGATGGCGGCCCATGATGTAGCGGCATTGTTGTGCCTGCTATTTACTTTGTAAGCATTGTTAAAGAAAACTGTTACTTTGTACAACCTTCACATTGCAGACCTTCAAATGTGACAGGAAGTTTACTTGGAATTGCAGCGAAACACGAGGACAACTGTGTTTCATACCTTACATGGAAATTATGCAGGCCACACCTCTTACGTCTTGCAGTTAGTGGATTGTGGAGTGGAGGGGGTGGGGCAGGGCTGGAATGTCGCACACCCGGTCCCCAATCGGCCTGATGGGGCGCGCGAGGGATAAAGGCGGCTTGTACAGCTTGTATAACAGTGTAAATTTGCTGTCTCCTCAAAATAACTCAAAACACAGCCATTAATGTCTAAACCACTGGTAACAAAAGTGAGTACACCCTAAGTGAAAATGTCCAAATCGGGCCCAATTAGCCATTTTCCCTCCCCGGTGTCATGTGACTCGTTAGTGTTACAAGGTTTCAGGTGTGAATGGGGAGCAGGTATGCGAGCAGAGATCACAACACTTCTCCTCAAGGATGTGATAGAGCCCACCTCTCCAGCCGAGATGGAGAAGGGTTTCTACAGTCCTTACTTCATCGTACCCAAAACAGGTGGCAGGTTGTGACCAATCTTGGACCTGCGAGTTCTCAACCGGGCTTTACACAGACTCCCGATCAAAATGCTCACGCAGATACAGATTCTTTCCTGTATTCAACAGCTAGATTGTTTTGCGGCGGTAGACCTGAAGGATGCGTACTTCCACGTCTCCATTCTGCCTTGACACCGACCCTTCTTACGGTTTGAGTCCGGCGGCCAGGCATATCAGAACAAGGTCCTCCCCTTCTGCCTGTCCTTGTCACCTCACGCCTTCACGAAGATTGCAGAGGCAGCTCTTGCCCCGCTAAGGGAAGTGTGCATCTGCATTCTCAACTACCTCGACGTCTGGCTCATCCTGGCTCAGTTACTTTGCACTCACAGGGACCAGGTGCTCAGGCACCTCAGCCGTCTAGGGCTTCAGGTCAACTGGGAAAAGAGCAAGCTCACCCCGGATCAGAGCATCTCTTTTCTCGGCATGGAGTTAGATTCAGTCTCAATGAGCGTGCCTCATCAACTACCGAGCTCAGTCGGTGCTCAGGTGCCACGCTGTCTTCGAGCCTGGCACAGTGGTTCCTCAAAAACAATTCCAGAGCCTCCTGGGGCATATGGCATCCTCAGCTGCACCGCTCGGGTTGATGCATTTGAGACCGATTCAGCACTGGCTACAGACTTGAGACCCAAGATGAGCAAACACCCCTTGTACCATCAGACTTTCAACCCTTGAACAGACCTCTGCTTTCTGTGGACTGGAGTCCCCTTGCAGCAGCTTTTCAGATGTGTCATGGAAAATTCCCCTGAGGAAGGACCTTCTTTCTCAGGGATGGGGCACCCTCTGGCACCCATGCCCAGACCTTGGGAACCTCCACGCCTGGCCCCTGGACGGGACGCAGAAGATCTGGTGGATCTACCACCTGCAGTCGTAGACCCGATCAAGCAAGCCAGAGCTCCCTTCACCAGGCATCTTTACACCCTAAAGTGGCGCTTGTTTGCAAATTGGTGTTCTTCCCAAGCCGAAGACCCACAGAGTTGTGCAGTTCGGTCAGTGCTGTCATTCCTGCAGGAGAGGCTGGAGGGGAGGCTGTCCCCCTCCACCTTGAAGGTGTATGTAGCTGCTATTGCAGCCCACCACGATGCAGTAGTTGGCAAGTTCCTAGGTAAGCACGACTTGATTTTCAGGTTCCTGAAAGGCGCCCAGAGACTGAACCCTCCCCGACCTAGCCTATTCCCCTCCTGGGATTTCTCAGTGGTCCTCTCGGGTCTTCAGAGACCCCCCCCTCGCTTGATTCAGTTGAGCTCAAGGCCCTCTCCCTGAAGATGGCCCTCCTGATTGTGTTAGCCTCCATCAAGAGGGTTGGGGACCTGCAAACGTTCTCTGTCAGCGACACCTGCCTGGAGTTTGGTTCGGCACATTTTCATGTTATCCTGAGGCCACGACTGGGCTACATGCCCAAGGTTCCTACGACCCCCTTGAGGGACCAGGTCATGAACCTGCAAGCGCTGCCCTGGCAGAAGGCAGACCAAGCCCTTTTGTTGCTGTGTCCAGTACGTGCTTTGCATATCTATTTGGACCGCACGCAGAGCTTTAGATGTTCTAAGCAGCTCTTTGTCTGCTTCGGCGGATGGCAGAAAGGGAACACCATCTCCAAACAGAGGTTAGATCACTGTGTCATTGATGCTATTTCAATAGCCTATCACCCCCCTTAGAGCCACTTGATTCAGTTGAGCTCAAGGCCCTCTCCCTGAAGACGGCCCTCCTGATTGCGTTAGCCTCCATCAAGAGGGTTGGGGACCTGCAAGCATTCTCTGTCAGCGACACCTACCTGGAGTTTTTCCGGCACATACTCACGTTATCCTGAGGCCATGACCGGGCTATGTGCCCAAGGTTCCTACGACCCCCTTCAGGGACCAGGTTGTGAACCTGCAAGCAAGCTCCCCCGGGAGGAGGCAGACCCAGCCTTCTCATTGCTGTGTCCGGTACGTGCTTTGCGTTTCTATTTGGACTGCACGCAGTGCTCTAGATGTTCTGAGCAGCTCTTTGTCTGCTTTGACGGACGGCGGTAAGGGAATGCTGTCTCCAAACAGAGGTTAGCTCACTGGGTCGTTGATGCTATTTCCTTAGCTTATCACACCCAGGCCGTGCCCGCTCCCTTGCGGGTTCGAGCACACTCTATGAGAGGTGTGGCATCCTCATGTGCACTGGCCCATGGCACCTCCTTAGCAGACATCTGCAGAGCAGCAGGCTGGGCAACACCCAATACCTTTGCCAGATATTACAATCTCAGGATTGAGTCAGTCTCGTCCCGTGTTTATCAGGTCAGATCCGGTAGAACTCAGCGCAACCAACCGGGTGTTCTGCTTGCACACAGTGCTTCACCAAGTTGATCCAGTGCGCCTTCTATCCCAGGTTAGCCATTAAGTTTGCTCCCTGGATGTTCTCCTCCCTAGCCTTCTGGCCTGCGAATTCAGCGGAGCAATTCATGGCCAGACCCACTACGAGTCACAGGTGCTCTGTACTGGGGTCGGGCACCACGGGCTTAGTTCCTTTCTCAGGCAAACTCCCCGTGATGTATTTCCCATGGTACGGTCCCCTTGTCGGTAGACCCGCGTTTCCCTTGGGCAGCCCCACTGCCCCGGTCACCGTGCTATACAGTCCCCCCTCATTAGGCTGGACCTACCACCACGCCATTCCCACGTACGGCTTCACAATACTCATGATGTATTTGCCACATGTTACCTCCCCCTAGATTGGGCAGTATGTGGCCTCCACAGTGTCTTTTCCCCCTGAAAGAATAATACTGGGAAAGACCGCCTTCCCTGACTTATCTGATAGCGTTAAGATATCCCCAGCCGCTCACGTCCTATGTGAGATTCATAGTGAGAGAAAAGGCCGCAGCTGCCGGCCTTGCTCCCATGCTAGTCATGTAGCACCTATTCCCTCTCGCAGGCATGCAGGGAACCTAAGGTCTGTATGTGACATCTCTTTTGGGGCGTTGGGGAGGACTATGTGCAGCTGACACGGTTGCCTCTAGAACACAGTAGCCTGCTTGCAACTGTCTCGACAGTTCACTAACGCGGTCAGTGCGTGGCAATTTTTTAATGGGACCCCTTCATCCATCCATCGACAACCACTTATCCTGTGTACAGGGTCACGGGGGGGCTGGAGCCTATCCCAGCTAACATTGGGCAAAAGGCGGGGTACACCCTGGACAGGTCGCCAGTCCATCACAGGGCCACACATAGACAAACAACCATTCACACTCACATTCACATTCACATTCACACCTAGGGCAATTTTTGGAGACATCGATTAACCTAGCCTGCATGTCTTTGGATGGTGGGAGGAAGCTAGAGCACCCGGAGAGAACCCACGCAGACACGGGGAGACCATGCAAACTCCACACAGAAAGGCCAGGGCAACCGGGGTTTGAACCCACGACCTTCTTGCTGTGAGGCGACAGTGCTAACCGCTGCACCACCGTGCTGCACCACCGTGCCGCCCATGGAACACCTTGTGTCACTAAATTTCACACAATGTCGAGTGAGTGACAGAAGGGGAATATCACGGCTACTGTTGTAACCTCTGTTCCCCGAAGGAAGGAACGAGACGTTGTGTCCCTCCTGTCACAGCACTAGACCTACCACTGTAAACGGCCATACCTTATTTTCGGCTCCTCAGTGCAAAATTCTGACTGACAATCACTGCCCCGCTTCCATTTATATCCGTATGTCCGGGGCGGGGCATGCAAATTCTGTCTGCCAACTTGAGCCTTTTCTCAGGTTCAGAGGTACGCTTGGAAGATCTCTTGTGTCACTTCATTCGACACAACGTTTCATTCCTTCCATTGGTGAACGGAGGTTACAACAGTAACCATGACGTTTTCCCTGATGAATCCGTTCTAAACAGCTCGAATCCCGGCAGATGAAACACGCTGCTTCTTTCAGACAGGTTTCCATGAAACACAGAGCAGCAGAGTTAGAAAAGTCCTTATATGTTTAAGTGAGCGGTAGCAGTTTGTACGATGGCGAGGGAGCAGACATTTGCCAGAGGAATGCTCGGTAGCGGAGTCCTAAAGCCATGTTGACGAAGCTTCACAAGCACGCTAGTTGTGCAAAAAACTTCAAAGTCAGTTAATTGTTGATGCTGTCCTGCTTTCCAAAAATTTTGGATAAATAGAATATGTGCAGGAGATCCTGTACACAACTTTTGACAGATTTCATGCCAAAATTCAGACATTTGCACAACTGAAATATGTCCTTATTTAATTTTTATTTAAATGTTTTGAAAGAATGTAGATGCTCTTTATACATTAAATGTATCAACGCTTCATATTTGTATACATAGTTATTTTACTCATAGCTTGTTTCTATTGCTTAATAAGTACAAAAGACAGCAATTTCAGTTTTGTAAAACATTTATGCTAAGACTGATTATCAGGACAAAAGGCGTCACGGCTCGCAAAATCTGGACAGTCCTGGTTTTATCAGGATGTTTGGCCACATTAAGCCTAACAGAGCAACATTGACTCGACCAATTTAAGGGTTTGGGGCAGGACTATCTGTTTGTTCAACAATGGAAAAAAGGTGAAATGTTTGGGAAACCCATTTGAATGTCATGATTTTTGCAATTCTGTTTGGTACCACTAGTGGCACAGAAATCATAATGTAATAATCGACCCTGTTCATGTCCATTATGGTGCTAAACTCATGAGGTGCTTCAGAAAACAGTGTCAGAGACATTACTATATTTTACACATTCATGTATATGTTGTGTAAAAAAAAAACTCACTCATTTATTACATAGTAAATTACATAGAAGTGAGTGAATTTGCGCAATACTGCGCTTTGTATAAGATGTTGCGTGAGTCATCTTTTATGTCCCAAAAAACAGAAAGAAACAACAACAACTGACCATTCTGACTCTAACACATTTCCAAAAATCTGATTGAAATTGGATTTCAAACCCCATATGGATATGGTTTGGATCACGTTTGTAAAAAAAAACAGATTTAATGCGGCTTTTTGCTGTTCAGACTACAGACTATAAATATAATTTTTGCCGCCTGTCTGAACAAAGCCAAAGTGTTACTGAAAATCACATTTGTCAAAGTGTTTTTTTTTTTTTTGTGCTGTTGAAACAAGTAATTTATTGAAGCTTCTTGTGGTTTTCAAAAAACATCTCACAGTGTAAAGCTGTTCAAATAAAACTGCAGTCTGGCAGTGGTTAATGAAAATGCATTATAGTTCAAGCTACAAACTGTTCGTCTCTCCGTGCAGAGCAGAACACCAGCTCATGAAATAAAGCAAATGGACATCAAGGGTTATTAACCAAATTGCAAAGGCAATCATAAATTTTATAGCAGCCGTGAGTGAGGATCACTGTGGATTGATCCCCTTTTGATGCGTTACATAAAAGAGATTCCACGGCCACTCTGTCTTCCCTCCATTTTTTTACCTCTCTCCCTACATCTGTCCCTCCATCTATCTGCCTCGAGGTTCAGCTACAGATTTGCCTCATACTGAGATGGAAGCATAGAGAGTGAGGGGTTTTCTTCATGACAAATCTTTGTTCCCTGCTGATCTGTCTTCAGTTAAGATAAATTATGAGCAGTCATATTGGTGAAACCCATTTTCTAACCAGTTAATTTAAATTAATTTTCCAAAATAAATGATTCACTCAAATTATTCTTGATGACTTCCTTATGGTACTTGACAAATTGGAAAATTTAGGAGAGAACATTTGATGATTGTATCCATTTTCTCAATGATAGCTGCATGTGCTATACTGTACAATTTGACATAAAATACAGTACAATGCAATACTTTATCATTCTGTCACGCTACACCACTACATGGTGAAAAAAAGTATCTTGTTGCTAGAAAAACTACACTGCTTTGAAAGCAGATGTGGTACTGTCAGACTCCTGAATTTTAATTTTTAGTACTCATCAACAGTAGCGTAGAACAATATTCTATAATTGGTACACAAAATTGTTAATTATCTTTTGGGTCTAAACTCTTTCAAATTTAATTCATTCACGAGTCAGGTATTATATATTATTTATTTTAATTTGTGGTATTATAATGGATATGAAATGTTGGTCTTGGCAAACTAGATCTGCTTACGTTGCTGCCATGTTGAGTTTCATGACTGATCATTTTTGGGAAGGATGGTTAATTTCAAAATCAACAAAAAAGGGCTATATTTATCCATAGGATACCATAAATTTAGACTCAATGTGCTTTTCATTGATCGACAGATAAAATATGATGTTGCCACTGATATGCTGACCTCAATTAACCAGTTGGTTTCTATGGCTACTCACAGTAGAGCTGGAGTAAATTGCATTTAAATGAAGCCAATTTAAAAAAAAAAAAAAAAAAAGATTAACTAAATTCCTAAGCTGAGCTGTATTCATTTGGGGCTACTTACAAAACCTTCTCAGAAATGTAAGAGGGAATTTGTCTTGGGTCAAATCCTAATAAGAGAGAGCATGGACATCATCTAAAGATCTCTAGCACTAGATAAAGCTGATGAATATGACTATAAACAAACCAGACTTCATTTGACCTGAGTTTTTTTCTCTGCTCCTTCGAGACAAGAGGGGGATTTAAAGAGACAAATCAGAGGGAAGGTTGACAGCAGGGGCTTGAGAATACAATTACTAACAGAAATGGAATAACCAAGTCTTTTTTTGGTTATTTGATAAGATAAACCTGCTGGAAATACCAGCTTTAATTTCCATGCTGATTCTGGCTAGTAAGTGCTGGTTTGGTTGTTGTCTAGCTGTTGGACAAACATATCCATGCTATTCACCAGCAAAGCATAGCTGGTGAAGTCGGTCAGCCAGCATGATCTTTCTGGGGAAGCATCTTTCTGGTTAGGCTTGTTAAGGCTACATAAATGCATCCCAAACTGGGGGCTAAGTTTGGGAACCGAGAATCAGTTCTTATTTGGAAAACACTTCCATTTTTAAACAATACTGGAACCTTGATTTTCATGACTTAATGGTTCTTGAATGTGCATTTTTTCGTTGATGTGGACGGAACACCATACTAAAATACTCTGTCAGTGTTTCCTGCAGTGATAGTTCACCATTTCTGTATTTATGGTGCAAAACACTACACTATTCCGATTACCAAATACATTTTGTTGTTTTGAAGCTACAGTGTGAAATAAACAGCATGACCAGTGTAGATATATTGCTGAACTTATAACTCTAAAGAACCAGTTCTTTTGAAACTATAGTACGAAACACACAGAGCGACCAGTGTAATAATGTGGCTCCCAAACATTGATTTATTTATTTATGTTTGTAGTAAATCAAAACACCTTCAGTCAGTATATGAATAAATCTCATTGACATGTAAGTTATGACTTCGTAAGTTAAGACTATATCCAGCTAGAAATGAACCAAGCTGTTATTGTGTTCTAATTTTATACTTAAGGCATGTGAGACTTAAATCAGGCAGTGCAGTTAATGACTGGTTGTTAACCCCTTAAACTCTCCACTGGCGTGTCCAAAGAATGGGGGGCTCTATATCGCAAAAAAGGTTTAAAAACTTGAAAACTAAAGTCTCTGCATACATAAGTCAGGCATATGATGTATCACTTGAAATCATAGAATCTGAACTTTCAGATATTACCATCACTTCTGCATTTATGTTACTTAAAATATCAAAATAATGCCTCAAACATTTTGCTGAAAATTAGAGCCCTCTAGAGATAATAGGGTAGAAATATTTATATGCAAATAAAAGTCCTTCATATAGCACATAAATGGACGTCATATATCTAATGAAAGCTCTCATTCTCAGAAATGTTTTGTTGCCTTAATACCACAGTTCCAAAGTTTTTCATAAGAATCACAAAGTGAAATATGATTTCAGTAATTCATCAAATACAAATGTATCTTTTATGCCCAGATAACTGCTGCTGTAACTATCTGCTTTTACCTAAAAAATAAGCCATTGTTTACTTTCTGTGAGCTTGCTTGGCAGAATAATCCAATGTTATATTTTAGACGTCCAGAACAAAATATGCCACCCAGAAGGAAAATCATGCAAAATGAATAATCAGAATATATGTTTTTGACTATTGATGATAAAATGTTTATACAGTATAATCGGGGAGGATCTCCGCTTTCTAATGACACCTAGAATGAGCTTCTAGTCCACTCACAGGCTAAGCTATTCAATTAAACATCAAGAGTGGTGCTTAAACTGAAAATTAGACTGAATGTCTATGGATGAGTACATCTGTGAGAGCTAAAATGTGTTAGCGCCACCTACATTTCAGATCTGTGCATTGTGATGGAATGTGATAGAATTTTGTATTTGTTTTTTCTTGTGCTTTCTGCCACCTAGTGGAATAAAATTAGACTTTTCAAAGTAAATACATGTCTACAAAGTTAGGACAACAACAAACAAAAAAGTTTTTTTTTTGTTCAAAAACAAATTCTGTTTATCATAAGATTATAAACACATAAAATATTATTTATGAAAAATTTGAGTCTGTTTTCTTTATTCGGGCAGTTCTGTGAAAAATAAGACAATTACTCCACAGTATTTGTGAAATGGTGAGCTTTTAAATTTGAGTGAGAAAATTGTGTGCGACAGTCCAAAAATGTAAAGTAGTTAAAGATAGGCCTACACATTATGAATTTTTTTTTTTGTTGTAATGAGTAGAATTTAAATATTCAAAAGTCTCGTTAATGGAACCATTAAGGAATCAGAATTCTTGAGAGGAATTGAAATCGGAACTGAAATTCCTTACGATTCCTATCCCTACTTGGCATCAGCATCCAAAAACAACAAATGCTGGTCTTCTAAGCAAGGCAGAGTGTTTTGCCAGCACTTTTTTAAAGAACATGCAGATATGACTACTCCTGAACACAGCTGCAGATGGAGAAACAAAGTGTTTTTTTTTTGTTGTTTTTTTTTATCTATAATGCTGTTAGTCTCAAATGAAGTCATGAACCAAAGCTCTTACCATACCACGCCTTTCAAAATGAGCCTTTACCAGCAATGTGAAAAGAATTCCGATTTGTTATGAAATACAGTCTAATGTGTGTTTAAAAGCAGTCCAAGCGTCTCAAGAGAGGCAACTTCTCAAAAATATGGAACTTCTCACTCCTTCATGCACGAAATGACCCAAGTCCCAGGGTCAACAACTTGGAAAGAATTAACTAGTATGAATGTCACTCAGCTCGTCATTTTTTTTTTCTTTTTCTTTTTTTCTCTCATTTCCCTAAAAAAGGAGTCAGATGAAAAATGTCTTGCTCTGGTTTCTGGACTGGAGAGATTTCTAAAAGCCTTTGTTTGGAAAGTTCTAGATGTAAAGGACCTAAGGATGTACTGCAGTAATCTGGCAGCTGAGTTGTGGTTCAATGCTTGACACTGTGTGAATGAAGCGATGGTACTCTAGTAAGCAACAAGGCCCGTTTTGTCCATTTCTAGTAAATCAAATTGACCCTGTGTGCAGTGACTGCTGCCCATGCAGTCCCTCATTTACTGCTTTTATGAAACTCTCATACAGAGGTACAGAGCTGCTCGGCTGTTCTTGCAGCTGACAAGACAAAGTGCTAAAGGGAAAGGAAGTGGGGGAAAACAGAAGACAAAGTGGTGTCTTGAGACAGCAGCTTAAATGGGGCATTCTGGAGAGAAGTTTCCCTGCACAAACTCTCCCACTAGCTGGCAAGAAATTTGACATCTTTGGATCTTACAGAATAAATGAATATAGTAACTGCGTAATTTGGTGACCACAGACCATTAAACAGAACTTTTTTAGGAGCATGTTATACAACATATTAAAAACCAATATCAGTGTTGGGGTTTAGTTAACTAAAAGTTGTGGCGCTTCTAAATGAATTACATTTTTCAATAGTGTGACAGTAGTTCAGCTATTTTTTACAATAGTGTAGCTTTAGCAGTTAGTGTAACAAAACGCTACATTTATCACATTATATTGCGAGTGCATCAATTGAGAGTAATTCAACACGCTCATCTTAATCATCCTGTCTCTCTTATGTAGTGCTGGGAAAAATGAATAAAAACATTAATCTTTTGGACAGTACATATAAATTAACTGGTTAAAATTAACTATTTTGTTATATTATGTGTTCCGATTGTGTTGTGTTATTTTAGTGAGTTTTTTTTTTTTTTTTAGATCTTTATTGTAAATGAACTAGTTTTCATAAACGATTGACTGATTCACTTGAGCCATGCGCAGCCTTAAAGGGACTTTGCCTTCTTTTTTTAAATATAGTTTTTACTGTATTTCTGCTGTTTATAAATACATTTTGATTCAGTTATATAAAATGGGATGTTTTTTGATGAAAATCATTGTTTTACTACAGTAATACTGTAGTACTCATATAATAACCATGGTTCACTTTCAAGTCAGTCACTTCAATGCTGCATCAGTAGCTGATGCTATGGGGGCTCCTCTCAGGACTACAGATCTATAAAACCTTATAAAATCATGAAAATTACATACTGTACAAAATTACATACATACACAGGTGGCGCTTGTTGCTTGAGTGCATATCATTTTGGGGACCACAACACATTGTCAGTATTTTCCTCTTCAGTGTCGCAAGAACATCTCTCATGCTTTGGAACATAAATCAATGCTAATTGTTGTTTGGATTTGTACCCTTTTAATGAGTGGAGTATATTTATTTTCACTGTGTGCTCCAACGGACATTGCATCCTTCAAACATTTCTGTGTTTAATATTGATTGCATTATATTGTTTTGTGTATTTTTCTTTCAGTGAAAAGAAACAAAATTTCAAACAGCATCGCCTGTTCAGTGCGCACGTGGCGATTTGCAATCCGCTCCAGAACACTGCTATCATTCAGGGGTGGTGATGATATCAGGGATGTTTTGTCACTGTGTCTTAAATAATGAGACATGTACCCACTCAGGTGAGATGATTGAAGTTTTTCACTTGAGCCTAGAAAGACCCCGTGTCTGTGGAGCCATACCCTGACTAAATTTCTACAAAATTGGCTTCTCTGCTGTGTAAGCCAGGAATGAGAGCATGACATTTGCTCTGTAACATACTGTAGGTTTTGCCCTGCTTTTAATACTGTGTCTCCATTTCGCCAAGCTGCCCTAGCCTAGTTTATGGCATGTCTCTGGTCACTTCATTTGCTGTCTTGCTGTTGTTGGCGACATGCCAGAGGACTGCCATGTCACATAACAACAACAACTTAAAATGTACGCAGTATTATTTCACTGGCCCTTGATAGGGCCTGGGCAGATAAAAATATCTTTGTCCCCAATGCATCCCTCTTGCTTTCCCTGCATTTGTGAGTTTTACTATTGTTGGCGACATGTCAACATTGCTATGGTGCACAGTGCTTTCTTTCCAGCCTCAAGAAGGCCCGGTAAAGTGGCCTTCATGTATCCCCACTCTCAATGAGCCAGGAACGAGAACACGTTCACAGTGTGTTTGTTTGCTGCATGATTGTCACATTCCAAAAAGTTTTTGAACCCCATTGCAGTTGTGTGAAGCATAAAACTACAGACAAAAATGTCGAGCTTTAAGCAAAAAACATGGTTTTATTGAATGAGTTCCCCTGGCTTGCTACGTGGATGCATGACATGGTCTTCCTTGCACTACACAGATATGTGTTCAGTTCGCAAGGCATCCACCTCACTTTAACGGTGACCTGTCCTCCACTGTGGAGGACATTGTGATTTTGCACTCAGGTAAAATATTTTTCTTTCATGTGCAGATGAACAGGCCATTCTTGAGAGCTGTCTTTGAGGGAACTGCATACCAGTTCAAAGTCCCGCCCTTCGGCTTGCCCCTGGCTCCCTACATATTTATGAAATGTGTCAATAGTGACTTCTCGCTGACTGGCGTTCTTCCAGTGGTGAGGACCCAGTGCATTGCCCTGTGCAGACAATAATCTGCTTCTTGCAAGAGTGCTTGGATGCAGGACTTAATCAATCCACGCTTAAAGCATAAGTCACTGCCATAACAACCGGCCATGACCCCTTGAGTGGTTTGTCAGTGGGCACTCATTGTCTGTGGTCAGTACATTTTAGCAGGCTGTCTGAACAGTACTTTGTATGCTTTAAATGTTGTTCAAAATGTCTGGTTGTATACATGCAAAGAATTTCCCACTGGGTTACAGATGCCATTGTGCTTGCTTACAAGCCGCAAGGCATACAGTGTCCCATTGGTCATGTGGCCTTCTCCTGGGCCTGAGCAAAGTGTCCTTAGAGGACATCTTGCGGCAGGCTGGGCTTCCCTTTGCCAGGTTTTATAACTTGGAATATCAATAGTCCTACAAGTCATGCAATAGTCCTACAAGTATATAGCTAGTTAGTTATGTGTAGATGCAGCTCATGGCTTCAGCGTGACTACAAATCCACTGAAATACTAGCATGAAACGGCCAACAGCCAGTGATTTGTGAGGGCTGTAGCCTATCCCAATAATGTTTTATACTTCTGTCTTTAGGCAAGCCATCCGATGACCCTCTCAGTCCAGACTGCATTCCCCAAAAGCTTCCTCACAGACCTGCCCCCACTGTAAAAATGGACAGATAGATCTTTGAGAAGAGAGTCAATAGTTCAGCCTACAGAGGAAGTATTCCAGGACATGGATATGGAATTGGAAGAAGCAGTGGTAGAAGAACCAATCTCTCTATGAGAGAATTTGAAGACATGCAGAAACTTAACACACATTATAAAGAGCAAGTGAGAAGCCTAGAGTCAAAGGTGGAAAACTTACCTGTAAGACAAAGATGCTGAAATCTGATGTGGATTTAAAGGATCATCAGACCATTCACTTCTACACTGGCCTCTGAACTGAGCACATTTTCACCCTTGCCAGCTTTCCAGTATTGTTGGTTCCCTGTCAAAAAGCTACACTTTGATGCTGCACTGATTTAGCGCTTTAGGTGTGACCAGCTGTGAATATGTGTGCAACACGTCAATGAAATTGACCAGAATTTATAGCCTCTGCTGGTGACATCATTGTATGCACCTGTAGCAGGGCTATAAATAGATGCATCACAGGTGCATTGTCAGATCTTTTGTCTTCAGATCATTCTGTGTGTGTTGTGCTTCTTGACTGTCAGAACTTTCTACTTTCCTTTGTTAGGAGTTAGAATTGTTAGACAGTGCGCAAAAACCTTTCTCTTTCTCTTTTCTTTAAAAAAAAAGAAGAAGGAACCAGAACAAGCATGTCTACTGTGGAAAGAACTGCAAAATCTCTTGGTCAAAGGGGCCATAGAACATGTTCCCCTTTCAGAGAAAGAGTCAGGTTACTACAGCAGATACTTCCTGGTTCCCAAGAAGGGTGGGGGGTTCCGTACGATTTTAAACCTTCGAGGCTTGAATCATTCAATCAGGGCGTTCAAGATGCTAACTGACAAGATGGTCGTGTCTCAAATCCAACATCATGATTGGTTGATCACGATCGATCTCATGGACACATATTTTCATATAGAAATTCTGCTACAAGTTCCTGAGGTTCGCTTTCAGGGGCGAAGCTTTCCAATATCGGGTTCTTCCATTTGGCCTAGCCCTGTCACCCCACACATTCACGAAATGCATGGATGCAGCACTGGCTCCTTTGCGACATTCTGAATTACATAGACAACTGGCTGACACTAGCACAGTCACAAGAGGGGGGATATCATCTTAGCATCATCTTAGCATCTTAGCAGGGATATCATCTTAGCTCATCTGGTTTCTCTGGGTCTGAGACTCAACGTCAAAAAGAGTTTTCTCTCTCCCACTCAGGAAATTACCTATCTGGGCGTTGTATGGAATTCGATCATGATGCGGGCACAATTGTCTGCCACTCGAATCTTGTCCATTCAGAACACCCTGAGCAAAGGCTAGGCCAAGTTTGCACTGTTCATCAGTATCAACGAATACTAGGTCTCATGGCATCTGCATCCTCGGTGATCCCTTTGGGCCTTCTGCACATGAGACCATTTCAGTTGTGGTTCAAAGCCAGGGAATTTCATTCAAGGGCCAGTCCCCTAAGGCAGATAAGGGTTACGCGCCACGTGCTTTGTACCCTTTCAATGTGGTTCAGACCCCGGTTCCTCACTTTGGGTCCTACTCTAGGTGAAAATGCTAACGACAGACGCCTCCCTGATGGGCTGGGGTGCGGTCTTAAGTGGTCGTCCAGCTCAAGGGGAATGGGAGGGTCATCAGCTCGATTGGCACATCAACTGCCTCGAGTTGATGGCGGTATTTCTGACTCTGAAATTCTTCCTCCAGTATTAAGAGGCTGCCATGTTCTGGTGTGGGTGGACAACACAGAAGTAGTCTCTTGCATAAACCATCAAGGAGGTCTACGTTCACGCCAGCTCAACAGACTTGCATGGCAGATTCTCCTTTGGGCCCAGGGCAAGCTCTTGTCAATTAGAGCAGTTTATACCCCTGGATGCCTGAATGTAGGAGCAGATTTACTGTCCAGACAGAAATACCGACGTGGGAGTGAAAACTCCACCCCGAGGTAGTGGAACAAGTAGGAAGTGGGCCTCTTCATCTACCAACAACGCATGCAAACAGCCCCCCTTGGTCTGGACGCGATGGCACATACATGGCCCAGAATGCACCTGTATGCGTTTCCTCAGGTTTCTCTGCTCCCAGGAGTCTTGGCCAGAGTTCGCCAGCAAGGAGGGCCACCTGTCCCAGGTGCAGGGGACAATATTTCATCCCCGGTCTGAGCTATGGAACCTTCATGTTTGGCCCCTGAATGGTACCAACTGAGGGACACTGTGTTTTCACCTGAAGTTATCTAGACCATTCTATGTGCTAGGGCTCCATCTACTAGAAGAAGTTACACCAATAAATGTGGTGTCTTTGAAAGATGGTGCAGTGTACATAATGTAGATCCAGTTAACTGCCAGATTGCTTCAGTTCTGGACTTTCTGCAGGAAAAATTGTCAGCAGGCACACGCCCCGCCTCTCTCAGGGTTTACGTGGCCACTCTATCGGCTTGCCACGCCATGATTGACGGGGTGCCGTTGGGGAGACATCCTCTGCTCGCTGGCTTTGTTCGTGGAGCCATGTGACTGAAACCTCCTGCTAGGACCAGGATCCCTTCATGGGACTTAGCAATAGTCCTTGAGGGTCTGGTTGAGACACCCTTCGAACCTTTAGAGTCAGCATCTGATAAACTTCTGACTCTCAAGATGGTTTTTCATATGGCAATTACTTCTCTAAAAAGAATTGGGGATCTACAGGCTCTGTCTGTCTTGCCAACCTGCTTAGATTTTGCCCCAGGAATGGCTAAAGCAATTTTGCACTCTCATCCTAACTACCTGCCTAAGGTTCCTTTCTCGACTGTACATCCGGTCACTCTCGAAGCCTTCTGCTCCCCGCCGTTTACAACACCGGAGCAGGAAAGACTTCACAGACTTCGTCCAGTCCATGCCCTTCAGACTTATGTCCACCGCACAAGCCAGTGGCATAAGTCAGGGCAACTATTAATTTGCCATGGGGGCTGCAAAAGGGGCGAGGCCGCCACAAAGCCAAAACATTTTTTGGAAGAGGGAGACATTGTAATGGCTGACAGAGGGTTCTGAGGGTTTTCCTGAAAATTTTTTGTTGCTAAAGGAGTCCAGCAACTGATACCAGCTTCAACCCATGGAAAGACACAGCTTTTGTGACAGCAAGTGTCAGTGTCACAGAAGATGTCAAGGATGAGGATTCATGTAGAGAGAGCTATTGGTCGTATTAGAAACTACCGTATTTTTTGACAAACACTCCCAATCAACTTGGTGAAATGAAGATCCAACAGCACAATGGCAACTGTTGATAAAATATTACTGGTATGCTGTGCATTAACTAACTTGGACAATTAATTAGTTCATTATGAAATGTATATTGCAGAAAGACAAGCAGTTACAACTCTTTTAATTGTTTCATGTATTGTTGACAATTTGTACATAAACACAAACAATGTAGCCTCTGTTGCAACCAAAGCTTCTCATTATTAGTTTTTCCGCTAACAATTTATTTTTTATTATATTTATTTAGAATTATTAAATTATTATGTTTTGTATATGTCTGTTGTAAATATGTCTGATTAATGAGAACATTTGATGTCCTGCAATTAATTAAATGTACAACATTTCAGTACAACATTAACTTTTAACTGATTACTCAAACAACCTTTCATGCTATTTGGATTAATGAGAACACACTGAACAGTATCACTGTTCACCTGGATGCCTTTTTAAACCTATACATTTCAGATTAAATACCTTATGACAAACAGAGCACTGAGTCACATTGCTTTTAGACAAGCATATGCTTTCTGCGATCAGGAATTGGTTCCTTAGTTTATGTGTGCAAATATTCTAGAATGTGGTCTCTATAAAAGAGATCCAGTTTTGGTCTGATCTGAGCCCAGTACTCTTCAGACAACTCCACTTTCTGAGTTTGGTAGTCCTATGTTGTCCAAATTACAAAATATGATGTTTTCAGCTCACATACTCACATTGTGCATAGAACACATGGTTCTTTTTAAGCTTCAAAATGTGTCCCAAGACAGAAATCTTTGCTCTTTTTATTATCAGTTACAGATATATTGGCACACATTAAGGGGCAACGTATTTCAAGTGTAGCAGGGGGGCAGCACTTGCAATACACTTCCATCTGGGCTTGCTCTTAAATGAGGAAACATTGGATTTACAATCAAACAAACTTCATTTCCTGTCAAGCTGTCATGACAAGTCATCTGTTTTGAAGTGAAGGCTGCTTACCCCAAACCAAGGCTGGAGTGCTTATGCTGGTTGTGTAGCCCATGATTTTAGATGGCACGCTAGTTTGCCTTGTCTTGCATTGCAACACTTCATTAAAGTGACTTGCAGATATTCACCCCTTCCACTGCTCAAACCACTTTTCAGAAGAAGGCTGACCCAGCGTACTCTCTTGGAGGTGCTTACAATTGTTTTCACTGAAGTAAGTGGGGATGGTTTGCATTACATCATCTAACTCCTTTTCTAGTTCACCTTGTGACAATGAACTATACTTCTCATCAAACAGATGTGTAAGGGGCTTTGGTAGGTATGTTGTGTCTACAGTACAAGGTGTGTCCATATTTGAGTCTGCCTCAGCAGATCCACCTTATCTGTGCTCTCCTGCTCTCCCTCAGAAGCAAGTGTCTGTGTCACTTCCAAATGTCATAGTGGTAAACAGTGCACAATTTGGGATGTCATTCTGAAATGACAAAGTCACTATGTCAAATCAAAATAATTTTTAATTGTTATTTTTTTTGTAGAGATTTGGACATAATGTCCCTAAAAAGCTTGCTTGGAGAGACTGTCAAGTTGATGGACTGATTAGGCTCCCTGTTCTGAACTGCTCTCATTCTGCATGGCTTGGAAAAGTCCATGTCTGCCACTAGTTTTGGAGAAATCTATTACAATGTGAGGATATAGAGTTACTAATCTAACAATATTTCCTTTTTTACAATCAGCAACAGATGTTTGTCCATTATAATAATAATAAAAATAACAGACACATTAGTTACATTCATTAGTAATCAATTGAATGTACCTTTTTGTTTATTCGCAACAGACGGAGCATTCAGACCTCTCATACACTGTTCAACAGCAACACAGATCGCAGCGACATGGCTACAAACTTCACCTTGTAACCACAAACATAAAAAAACAGACATGCACATTGTATCGCTTGTTTACTTGTTTAATTACTAAGTAATTTATTATTTGCATGGATTTGAAAAATAGACTAACCCAGCCATACAAGTGCAATGTCCACTAATAACCTCCCCTGTTTTCTTAGCAACTAACCATGCTGAGTTCGTTTTTGACATCGTTTGACTTGCTCCAACTTTACCAAACACAAGACAACTGCCGTCCACATTGTAAGAGCTTAAAGGGTTACTTCAGGATTTAGCATTAAGCTTTGTATCAGTAGAAAACCAGTAGTATTTTCGAATTACCGAGCTCCCCCCCCATATCCCCCTGAGACGAGAGATTTATTTATTTTTAGTCTGGAAAAAATCCTCCGATGACGCAAAAATCGTCATTTTGCGTCATCGGAGGATTTTTGGGCCAGAGGCTTAAAACTACAGCCAGTATTCCGCATGTTTTCACCACGCCCATATGGGGCGGGATCTCACTCACAGAATGTGAAGATAGTGTCAGCCATCTTTCTGTAGAAGCTAAGAAAACAGGCTCTTGCTCTGTGTAGAAAGTTTGTATACAAGTAGGCTAATCACGATGGCGGAAGGTTGTTTTGAAGTTGAAATGGCAGAAGGGGATTTCGAAGGGGAACCTGTACGAGCCGCAATACAGCGATGAACAGTTGCGGGAGATGGAGGAACAAGAGGCGGCCGGAGCAGCTGCTGTAGCAGGGGAGCAAGACCTGCTTGGCAGGCAGGAGGATGAGCCCGGCCAGAGTCGAGTTGGGGCGGACTGGTGGTGTCAGTGCTCTCGCTGTGCGCCTATGGAAACAGATAGAGAGTCCCATTGCTGTCGCGAATTTCAGCGATACTGGACGAGATCGCTGAATCTGCTGATGAAACAGCACCGCTAACTTGAGCATGTATAACTGAGCACCCAAGTTTTGTATCACACATGGACAGGGGAGTCCTGGAAACTTATTTTAGGATCCCGAAGATAAATTGGAAACGCCAGCCAAAGCCCGCAGGGACAAACGGACGGCTTAGTGTAAAGTGAGTATTTTGTTTGTTTTTCTTTTTGTTACTAAGACGTCATGTACAGAGTTTGGACACCCGGAATTATAATGTTCTTCCCGCGTAGTCAGTCAATTTATCAACTAACTCACGATTTATAGAGTCACGATGTATCAAAGCAAGCCTAGTTGTATCATATTTTCAGATACTGCCACCTGTAACCGGTAGGCGTGGTTTGGGAGTGGCCTCGTAAGGGCAGCAAAGCAAGTGCATTCTGGGAGTTGTCTTTCAGCCACATGTGTAAAAAATACATTTTCTGCCTTTTCTCTGTCTAGAATGCTTCAAATTCAAAAATAATTTCACAAATTTATACTATATAAATGACCAATTTTAAATACACATTCATCTTCCCAGAGGTGAAGTATCCCTTTAAATTCCTGACCTTTCCACTAAGGTAATAATTATAAGCATCAAGACTGCAATACGCTTTCACCTTCTCTTTCGTGTAGACGCACTCTGTATCAACAAGAATATGGTACACTTCTGGATAAGTTACTTCAGGTAAACAAACAGATGTTGTTTGTGAAAAGTTGGTGCCTCAAAGACTTTTTTAAAGGGTCTGGTCATTTTTTATCACTTATTTTCAGTTTTTGTAAATATTGAAATTGTTCTAATTTGGCTGGACTTAAAAAATATGGCTTGTAATTTTGTTTTGACAGGTCTGGGTTTTAAAAATGCATCCACCGGAAGTTATCCCGAGCCAGTCTCGTGCAGCAGTGTGATTTCCTTTGTTACAGTTTACATTCTTCGAAATGGTCTATATGTAATTACATATAGTATATAGATAACTAAATTAATTGAGAAATTCCTGGAATTTAGATTTAAAAAAATTATAATAATAAAACAACAAATAAGATGCTATTAGATGTCATTTTTGACCCATGCATGATTTAAGGGTTAATATTAATCCATTGTGAATTGCATTTGTGTACTCACAGACAAGTGAGATTGCATTAACAATAATTCCTGTTCTAAATGGGGAAGAATGAAAGCTGCAAGAATTTTTGTGATATGACACGTCAGCATATTTTCTATAGTTACACAAACCTGTGCATGGGAAAAAAAACTAAAACTGAAGTAAGAGCACAGAACAGAGTACTGTAAACCATTATTATGAACTAAAAGGAGACAGCATCTGGGCTTAATGAAGAAAAAATATGTTTACAAGGTAACAGAATAAGCTAATGCAGTTATCAAACAATTAATAGGAAAAACAGAGACACAAACACTTTTGTTCAAATTTTTAAAACACATCCATGCTCTTATAAGGATACAAATCAAAGTAAATAGAGGAGATCGGGACTAGTTGTCCCTTTTTTACTTCACTAAATATTTCTTATTGTAGGATTATTTTTAATGACAATTTCATTCAAACAGCTATTGAACAGTTCAACATTGTCCAGGAAAAAAAAGATAAAGTTGATTTACATACTGGTAACTGACACTGATTTTATAATATTTTTATATGAAATACAATCTAAAGTTAAAAAAAAAAAAGCCATCATCCACAACATATCTGTATTTTTATTAAATGTGTAAAGAAATTAAGTATTCTACTTCATTATTATTTTGGTGCGATTTGTACTTTACTCGAGTGCAATTTAAACAGAATGCTTGTACTTTTACTTAATTACATTTCCAAACAAAAAATAGTACTTTTTACTCCTTAGAATTGTATTTAAAAATATATTTTAAAAGTACTTGTTTTTGCAGATAATTTTTTTTTGTCTTAGAGGACTGAATCCGCCTTTCCACTGTATTCTGCAAATGACAGATGACAGACAGATGGAGTGTCGACAGTGGGTGTGTGGATCTGTTGAATATATTGGAATATTTATGTGACTAGACCTGATGTGACCATCCGACTGAATGTGATGTATTCATTTAAAATTATGAGCATGAAGTGAGAATCACTGACAGGTTTTGTCCTAAACTTTATTCTAAATGCATAGTATTTCTACAGACTGGACAGTTATGAAGTAAAAAATTATCACATTGCAAATATATAAGTGATTTTAATGATTCAAGAAGAGCAACTGAAGAATTTGTGCAGAATTAGCTGCAAAAATAAAAAGTATTTGAATATTAATCAATTAGTTTAGTGACCTCTTCTGGAGATGTTACTAGTTGATGATAAATGAGTGTCTTATGTGCTATTAACAAGTTATTGAATAATTTTGAGTCATTCACGATTTTGTAGTGTTTAAGCATTAAAAGAACAAATCAGATCTATAGTTTTTCTTCAGTTTGAGCATTATTTTTCATCCAAAAATTCAATAAGTCTAATAATAGTGAGTTTTAATATTGTCCTTCTTCATTAAAACTTGCATGACTTCAAATTCTAAACACAAAGCAGATCTACAGTATTGTTTTTCTATAGATTTAAACTGCTGAGCATGACTTTTATAAGAAAAGAGGACAATAATAGCCTAATAATAATAATTTTGAGTTTCAATAATGTCAATTCGTTATTGTAAAGCACATTTCATTTGAGTTGAGTCGAGTTGAGCCAGCGTCAAGTGGTGCTTTGCCCTCTATATATAAATAGTAATATGGAAAGCCAAAAGGGTAAGAATTCACGTGTTTTGTATCGGCATATTAAGCTTTGAAGCTGCTCATGTGGTCGTGGCTCGCATCGTATGAGAGGAATTACGAGCGGAGCCGAATGATTACGAGCAGGTCATGACCTTCCGATAATTTTTAAAATTGTCTAAAAAATTAGGGCGCTGTCGGCTTGAATTCATGAAATGTGTGCGGTTGAACGAGCCGATCAATCCACCTGAAGTTGACCAGTCATAGAAGGTGTTACAACTCACCCAATCAATGAAAACTGAGCGTTCATGAAGCTTTTAAACATTTGGAGAAAATGGTTGTGTTAAAACTGTGTTTTTCCCAAATTATTCACAACCACATCATTGGGAAGGATTCTCAGTTTGCACTAGAAAACAATCTTCTCTCTGATGGAAAAAGTTGCAAAAATTTCCATTATGGTCTATTTTTATTCATCATACTTGCATTAGTTTCAGTTCTAGGGTGACATTTAGGGGGTATAGCATCTAATTATATATACATATGATAATGGATATGTGAGAGATATGAGAATATTTAGGGAGATATGTCCCTAAATCAGCACAGCTGTAATTACCTACGGCACTCGGCCTGCAGCCGTATCACAGCAGTGCTGATGTAGGGCCATATAGCACTCTTGCTTATGTGATATTGCTTGTATATATATATATATATATATATATATATATATATATATATATATATATATATATATATATATATACATACATACATACATTCATACATACAAAATGTTTTGTTCTATAAAGAAATTTAAATAAAATAATAAATAATAATTTTTTAAACTGGCAGATGAGTTTTCAGCTAATGCAGCCCAAGGAAAGAAAGCAATGTCCTCCTCTGGCTTTATATCATATAATGATAAATAGCGCAAAATATGTACGATTGCTTTGGAATTCACCAGGTCTATAAGCCTTGTCATGTACCACAGCATCTGTACAATTATCAGATAAACTGACACATAGTGCAGGGGCTCATGACCTCTTGAGTGTAAGAACTTGCACTCTTGTACCCCTGGCTTAAGTAAATGCCACACACCGTCTGGTGTTAATTTAGTGCCTCACGCCACTTAATAAGCCCATTCAGTTGCTCATCTACATAACTCCTCCTCTATTGTGTTTGAGGTATCTACAGCAAGTCGGAGGATTCAAATCATTAACGGCAACGATGGCAACGAGGATCTTCGTTTCACGTGCAAATGCACATTAAAGGTGCACTCAGAATTTTTTTTCCCTATTAAAAAATTTACTCATAAAGAAATGAATTGTAATTTTGAAACATATGTATAAAATAATGAAAACTCACATGAGATGAGGACTCTAGTCATATCACTAAACTTATAAATGCATTTTTATTCTACATGGGGCTAGGGCACCCTCATGGGTGGCTGCCATATTAGAATTGCATGACCAGCTGATTACTACACGCATAATCTCAATAACCGTCCTGTTATTGGACACTTTCGCTCTTGAAAGAATAGTGAATTTCTACAATGGCATCTGTAACTGGAAACTGTTAATTTTGAATGATACTGCATCCACACCACTAGGTGTCAGTGTAAGTCCAAGGTGACATGAGCAAAAAGTTACTTATTGCACCTTTAAATGCCTGCACCCGACTTTTGTTGTCAAATAATCAAGGACCTAATATCCTCTGTCATCATTAAATAGGTAAGGACTATTTACGGAATTAAGTCACACGGAATTTGACTCAGGGTTAAGTATCGGCAAATATCCAAATTACATCTCTACCAGATACCAGTAAAGGTTGGTCTGTATGAGGTGCCACAAACATACATATAACAGTTGCATACACACATGTAATGTAGTCACACACACACACACACACACACATGCACTCACACACAAGTACAGTACATTCAGAAAGTATTCAGACCCCTTACATTTTTTAACATTTTGTTATGTTGCAGCCTTATTTTAAAATGCTTTATATATTTTTTTTCTCATTAATCTAAACTCCATACCCCATAATGACAAAGTAAAAACCAGATTTGTGATAACTTTGCAAATTTATTAAAAAGAAAATACTTAAATATCACAAGCGTTGCTGAAAGCGTCACGGCGGGTGATTTTACGAGTTTGCCATGCAAGAAAGCAGGAGATATGCACAATAAACATTGAAAATGTGTATTTGGAAGAGAGAGAAAAAAACCTGTCAGATGCTTTGATAGCAGAAAGTTATAAAAGGATTGTTTATATTTAGGTCTTGGGTTTAAATTGGTGAATTTAAATTAGTTCAGTAACTGGGGCCTCTGATACTCAGAAATGATAAGGTAATATTTAATTTAAAGAAATTATGAATTATTTTACATAGTATAGGTATTAGTATTAGTATTATGTTGGCAGGGGTGAACTGCGAAGAGATGTCGGCCAGGATTTTACATCAGGACATTTACATCCTTTTCTGCATATCGCTGGCCCCTTAGGCATATCGCAGCGCCATTTTGTGGCCCTTCTGCATAACGCAGCAGCTCATTTCAGCTTAGTCCCTGTTCTCCCGATGGCCGGTCTACCCCTGATCGGCCCCAAAGTGCATCGGCCCACCAGAAAAATGCATGGTATGCCAGATTACCAATCCAGCCCTGCTTATTGGGAATGGTGCCGTACTAATTGCAGCCAGCTACAGCAGCTCTGTGTCATTTTCTGTTTCTGTTTTTCAAACGTTGTTTTCTTTTCTTTTTTCGTTTTTATATTGACACTATTTTAACTCATAGACATTATAGAACAATATTACAAACATAATGATAATTTACTTTTTGCGCTACTTGGATTGCTAGTTGTGTCTGGAATTTATGGCGACAGTCACGAGTGAATTGTATGCACGCACGGCCATCTGATCACGTTAGTGAAGTCTACACTACTCACCGGTGAGAGAGCATCAATCCCATAGTAGCTAAGGAGGAGATGCCAGGGTCGCAGAGCTGGAGCGCTATGGAGAGCGAAGACAAGGAGATTCAAGCCATATCTGCCAACCATCATCATGGGGAATGTAAGATCCCTACTGATTAAATGGATGAGCTTTCATCGCTGGTGAGGAGTCAGAGAGAATATGGGGAATTCAGTATTATGTACTTTACTGAGAAATGGATGCACAAACATATACCAGATTCTAACGCTACAGTGCGGGTGGACAGAGACACAGCCACGAGCGGTAAGAGGAAGGGAAGGGGGCTGGTGGTTTGTTAACAGCAGATGGTGCCATCCAAGGCATATCTATGTTAAGGAACAATTCTGTAGCCTGGACATTGAACTGATTACCATAGGAATGTGTCCTTTTTATCTGCCATGGTAGTCTAACATCTTTGTTGCCGTTTACATTCTGCCTACGGTAAGTGTGAGGCAGCATGTGATGTCATACACACAGTCACAGTCAGACTCCAAACACAACCAAACGCTTTCATCAGGCAACTTCAATCATGTCTCTCTTTCATCAGTTTTGCTTACTTTTAATAAATTTGTAAAATGTTCAACCAGAGAGAGCAGAACACAGGACTTACTGTATGCCAAAGTCAAGGAGTCTTATAACTCCATTGCCTTACCCCCAGTAGGATGATCAGATCACAATCTGGTCCCGCTCACATCACTCTACAAGCCTGTTGTCCAGTGTCAACCTGTGACTACTAGGACAGTGAGGAGATTGACCCAGGAAGGAGTTGAGGATCTGCGTAGTACCCTGTACATTACTGAATGAGATGTGCTGTATGAACCACATAGTGATGACATTGACAGCATGGTAGACTGTGTAACTAAGTACATCAACTTCTGTGATGATACCATCCCCACCAGTGAAGTTTGTTGCTTCCACAACAACAAGCCATGGATTACCATTGACTTGAAGGCTAAATTAAATGACAAAAAGAGATCCTTCAGGAGGGGAGACAAGGAGGAGCACATACAAAAGGAACTCAAATGGAAGCTAAGGGAGGGTAAGGACACCTATAAGATAAAACTGGATGAGAAGCTGTGGAGGAATAGGGTTAAATATGTTTGAAGTGATATGAGGGAAATTACTGACTTCAAACAGTTAGAGGTTGTAATGGAGGGTAACCTGGAGATGGCTGACAAGCTGAATCAGTTTTTCATGAAGTTTGACTGGGGACCACCTGCTACACTCCATCACTCACCACCCCACAGCAACTTCACTAAGCCTGCAGACACAGTGCTCAGCAATCATTCTCACCAAAAAACCCACAGCTTCCTCCCTCACACACATTTACGATTTCTGGCTCCCCCCAGGTGGGACTGACTATCATGGATTATCAGGTTAGGAGGGAGATGAGAAGGCTTCACCAGCGTAAAGCTGCAGGACCCGATGGAATCTGTCCCAGAGTCTTAAGGGCATGTGCTGATTAACTTAGTGGAGTGCTTCAGCATCTGTTTATCCTGAGTCTCAGCCTGGAGAATGTGCCAGTGCTCTGGAAAACATCATGTCTGTTTCTAGTACCAAAGAAGGGGTGCCCCACCATTCTTAATGACTACAGACCAGTAGCACTGGCATCTCACATTATGAAGACCATGGAGAGGCTGGTCTTGTCACATCTGAGACCCATGGTCGTCTTATCACTGGACCTCCTGCAGTTTGTTTACTGCTTCCAGGTGGGGGTGGATGATGCGATAACTCGTATGCTTCAGAGGGTCTATTCACACCTGGATAGGACAGGCAGCTCTGTGAGGGTTATGTTCTTTGAATTCTCCAGTGCTTTCAACACCATTCAACCAGCAATACAAGAATGGAAATGGGATGTAATGCGGGTTTATAGCCCCATGATTTCCTGGGTCATGGATTACCTAATGGGTAAACTTCAATTTGTGAGGCTGAGGAAATGTGTGTCCCTGCTGGTGGTTAGCAACACAGGTGCTCCTCAAGGAACTGTCCTATCTCTATTTCTGTTCACCCTCTACACTTCAGACTTTAGGTACAAAACAAAGTTATGCCAGCTGCAGAAGTTTTTGGATGACTCTGCTGTTGTAGGCTGTATCGAGGGTGGACAGGACACTGAGTATAGGACACTAATCAACAGCTTTGTGAAGTGGTATGTAACAAATCACCTGCAAATCAACATCACAAAAACAAAATAACTGTTAAAATATCGGGTTCAGGAGAAAAAAGGTCCAACCCTCTCCTGTCTGTATACATGGCTGTAACGTGGAGATAGTGGACTCACATAAGTAACTGTGGGTTCTCTTGGTTGGACTAAACGCACAGAGGCAACCTAAAGGAGGGCCAGAGTCGTCTTCTTAAGAAGACTCGGGTCCTTCAATGTGTCTAATAAGATGCTTCAGGTGTTCTATCAGTCTGTTATCGCCAGCTCCTTGGATGCTATGGTAGTGGGGCTAAATCTGGAGAAGTTAAACAGCTGAATGAGCTCATTAGGAAGGCAGGTTCTGTCATTGGGGAGGACCTGGATCCTCTGGAGGTGGTTGCTAAGAAGAGAATAATGTTTACATTTCTGACCATCATGGACAATATATGGCATGTTTGTTGAAATGAGGAGCACCTTCAGCAGTAGGCAAATCCAACCTCGGTGCCACAGGGAGTGATACAGAAGGTAATCTGTGCCTACTGCCATAAGATTGTACAATTCATCCCCATGTGCAGAGGCACCGCTTATTTTTGGTGAATTTGCTAGTAAATTAGCATCCCCCCACATACACCCAAACACTCATGCCTCATCCTCATCACACACACACACACACACACACACACACACACACACACACACACACACATTGTATATTGTGTAATTATCTTTGGATGTCATTTATTTATTTATTGTATTATTATATGTGGTACCTATATGTATTGTATAGTTTTAATGTTTGGCTGTTTTTGCACACTAATTTCCCCACATGGGATTAATAAAGTACCTACCTACCTAACTACCTACCTTGTAGCCTACTTGTTACGTGCATTTATTTGTTTGTTTGCTTATATTACATATTGTAATCTTTTCTCTCTAAAATGATGTAATCATTTACAATGTATTGTATATTTCCTGATGATGCAACAAAATCCTGAAAGTGTTGGCACTGACAAATTGTTGCAGCAAGTGTGAGACTGTCACGTCTGTCATGAGAAGTCAAGCGATTAATTAGCCTGAAACAAAAGATTTCATGTATAATTTTCCCCTCTTACAAAAACACTATGTGAGTCAAAGCTACCCCTGTTTCACAATCACCTTACTGTGACATTGTCTTCAGAAGTAAACTTGGTTAAAGTTTTAATTAACACAATCATAATTGAAGGTGAGAACAGCCGCACCAGTGATTAAAGCTTTGTGTCTAAATTTGTCTAGATTAAATGAGGATGCCACAAAGCCAGTCTCGAGCACTGGACTCCATTTCAGAACAGCATGGGTAAAACAGCTGTGTCAAAGAGGGGATCTTTGGAAAATATTAAATGTATGTCCTGTTGACTTCAAATAAAAGCAACCAGTTTCTGTCAATCACCCATATAGAGCCCTTTGTGCATGGTTAGTCAGCTTCAGTTGGGTAATTTGCTTCAACTGAGTGGGCCAAGTGAGTCATCTAAAATTGTGCAGTAAATGTTTTATGTTGTGTACAAAAGAGAAATCAGGATTTGTTTGAAGCTATTATGCAAGTAACAAATGTGACCATATGACTCATAACACATTAAATAAATGGTCTGTGAAGGCAATAAATATTTATATTCACAGAGCACATTATTAGGAACAGTATGGTCCTAATAAAGCTCCCGACATGGTCTTCTGCTGTTGTAGCGCATTCGCCTCAAGGTTTGACATGTTGTGCTTTCTGAGATGCAATTCTGCTCACTACAATTGTACAGAGTGGTTATCTGAGTTACCATAGCCTTTCTGTCAGCTCGAACGTGTCTGGCCATTCTCTGTTGACCTCTCTCACCAACAAGGCTTTTCTGTCCACAGAACTGCAGCTCACTGGAAGTTTTTTTGTTTTTTTGCACCATTCTGAGTAAATCTAGAGATAGTTGTGTATGAAAGTTACAGAAATACTGAAACCAGCCCATCTAGCACCAACAATCATCACACGGTTGAAATAACGGAGATAAAAAAAATGTTCCCATTCTGATGGTTGATGTGAACATTAACTGAAGCTCCTGACTTGCATGATTTTATGCATTGCACTGCTGTCACAAAAATGGCAGATTAGATAATCTCATTGTGGCAGCGGGGACGTGGTCAAGCGTCCGTCCGGAGAGGGAAAAGCGGTAAGGGCGCTTGCACCTGAGCTAAATTATGTCTAACACCTGTCTCTAATTTCAGTGAGCACGGGGAGAGTGGCATAAGAGAGCCACAGCACCACCAGTCAGGAGTTCCACGCCAGTCCAGTGTTGGCAGTCCAAGAGTGTTTATGCTTAACGATTTATGTTATCACCGTTAGTTCTGAAGAATTTATGTTACCACTGTTTGAGTTCATGTTTTGTTAAATTACCTGCTGGCAGATTAAAAGAAAACCTTACCTGTGTGCTGAAGCTTGTCACCGTGTCCTTCTTTTCCCTGCCTCAGTCAAGAACCTTGTTACACTCATGTATAAGTATGTGTATAGGTGTTCCTAATAAAGTGTTAAGTGAGCGTATTTTAGAATAGCTGTAATGTTAACCCTTTAATAAAGGATACATTACTGGTAATACTATTTGTGCTTTGCCCTGAAATGAAGAATTCTGACTGTTTTTATGGACATCAAGTAAGCTGCAGAGAAATTGTTGGACTTGGACTTTCTTTGATAGACATGACACTACAAGCATACAATGGTAACATGTAAACTTTATTTTGACTATTTAAAGGCATGCAGATATTAAACACCCTTAAAGTTATTATATGCATTATCAATCCATGCCAGAGATGCCGGTTCGAGTCCCATACAGAGTGGGTAGAACAGGAGCGTCACACTTGTCACCATCACTCATACACTGTGTTGTAGATACTTGGTGATAATGGAGAACAAATTCACAATATACAGCAGTTGTATCAAATAATAACAAATACATATTCACTGCAAAGAGAATAAAATACATATATAACATATGAATTCAAACATATGAAATATACATATAAACATTTTTACAAAGTTTTAACTGTTTATAAGGTGAATGGCCTGAGGGAAGAGTCTGTTCTTGTGTCTGACTATTCTGGTGCTCAGTGCTCCGTAGCGCTAGCCAGAGGGCAACAGTTCAAAAAGTTAGTGTGCTGGGTGAATGGGGTCCAAAGTGATTTCTCCAGCCCTTTTCCTCACTCTCGAGGTGTACAGTACTTGGAGGGTGGGAAGGTGAGAACCAATTATCCGCTGAGCAGTCCGTACTATCCTTTGAAGTCTTCTGATGTCTGACTTGGTAGCTGAACCAAACCAGACAGTTATTGAAGTACAGAGGACAGACTCAATGACTGCTGAGAAGAACTGTATCAGCAGCGTCTATGGCAGCATGAACTTCCTCAACTGGTGAAGGAAGTACAATCTCTGATTGATCTTTTTCACAATGGAGTCAATCTGGGTCTCCCACTTCAGATCCTGTGAGATGGAAGTGCCCAGGAACCTGAATGACTCCACTGCTGCCACAGTGCTGTTCAAAATGGTGTGCAGGGTTAATGTTGGGGTGTTCCTCCTAAGGATAGGGATACAGATGTTAATCTACTGATATTAACAACAGTATCTGTAATAAAAAATTAAATAACACCCAATTTATGTAGGGCTATGTTCAAATATTCTGACAGTAGGACTTTTTTACTGATATTTATCCAAAGCATTTAACAGACTTTTAATTATTTAATTAACTTTTGCTTCTATTAAAGTTAATTAGAAATGAATATATTTACAGAGAAGAAAAGAGTTTCCTCTTCAATTTATGAGTGTCCTAGCTTTAAAGCTCTTTATTAAATTCTTCTTTGCACTTGCTCAAAAATTTACCATAGTTCTTGCATCTTGCCAGAGTTTAACTGTGGTATTAATAAGGTCATGGTAATTTGGTAAAGCCATGCTTCTCAAAGTGGATTTGCAGGTTAGTAAAAAGTGAGATTGTTCAAATTGATCCCTTTATGTTGGTTCTTCAATAAACATCATGCAAATATATTGCTTTGAGTACAAATATTTAACGCAACTATGTATTTGTGTGTTACATGACTGGGCTGAAATGGGAAATGCACTATATTGTGTCCAAAGTATGTGATTCTTGTGAATCTCAGTTTTATAGTTTTAGAGAGTACCGCCGCTCCCTATATGCTGACTACACGGTCTGCGTAGGGCACCAACTCCCTAGGGGGGGCACCATCTTACCCTAGGAGGGCACCAGAAACTTCACCGGCTGCCCTTACTCGCACGTTATACATTATTCAATGACCCGAAAGCAGTTGCGGAACACAGATGATCACTTCACGCTTCACTTTTGCTCCCAGGTCCCAACTCTTTGCTCTCATCTTGTTGACCTAAGACTCAGAGTCTGCTCTCTCCTCAGGCTGTTCATGCTCATGCTATGCCTTCCTCCACCGTGCGAGATGAACATTAGCTTGTTCCTCCTTTATAATATATAAAATTGTGCAGTAAATGTTTTATGTTGTGTACAAAAGAGAAATCAGGATTTGTTTGAAGCTATTATGCAAGTAACAAATGTGACCATATGACTCATAACACATTAAATAAATGGTCTGTGAAGGCAATAAATATTTATATTCACAGAGCACATTATTAGGAACAGTATGGTCCTAATAAAGCTCCCGACATGGTCTTCTGCTGTTGTAGCGCATTCGCCTCAAGGTTTGACATGTTGTGCTTTCTGAGATGCAATTCTGCTCACTACAATTGTACAGAGTGGTTATCTGAGTTACCATAGCCTTTCTGTCAGCTCGAACGTGTCTGGCCATTCTCTGTTGACCTCTCTCACCAACAAGGCTTTTCTGTCCACAGAACTGCAGCTCACTGGAAGTTTTTTTATTTTTTGCACCATTCTGAGTAAATCTAGAGATAGTTGTGTATGAAAGTTACAGAAATACTGAAACCAGCCCATCTAGCACCAACAATCATCACACGGTTGAAATAACGGAGATAAAAAAAATGTTCCCATTCTGATGGTTGATGTGAACACTAACTGAAGCTCCTGACTTGCATGATTTTATGCATTGCACTGCTGTCACAAAAATGGCAGATTAGATAATCTCATTGTGGCAGCGGGGACGTGGTCAAGCGTCCGTCCGGAGAGGGAAAAGCGGTAAGGGCGCTTGCACCTGAGCTAAATTATGTCTAACACCTGTCTCTAATTTCAGTGAGCACGGGGAGAGTGGCATAACACAGCACCGCCAGTCAGGAGTTCCACGCCAGTCCAGTGTTGGCAGTCCAAGAGTGTTTATGCTTAACGATTTATGTTATCACCGTTAGTTCTGAAGAATTTATGTTACCACTGTTTGAGTTCATGTTGTGTTAAATTACCTGCTGGCAGATTAAAAGAAAACCTTATCTGTGTTCTGAAGCTTGTCACCGTGTCCTTCTTTTCCCTGCCTCAGTCAAGAACCTTGTTACACTCATGTATAAGTATGTGTATAGGTGTTCCTAATAAAGTGTTAAGTGAGCGTATTTTAGAATAGCTGTAATGTTAATAAAGGATACATTACTGGTAATACTATTTGTGCTTTGCCCTGAAATTAAGAATTCTGACTGTTTTTATGGACATCAAGTAAGCTGCAGAGAAATTGTTGGACTTGGACTTTCTTTGATAGACATGACACTACAAGCATACAATGGTAACATGTAAACTTTATTTTGACTATTTAAAGGCATGCAGATATTAAACACCCTTAAAGTTATTATATGCATTATCAATCCATGCCAGAGATGCCGGTTCGAGTCCCGTACAGAGTGGGTAGAACAGGAGCGTCACACTTGTCACCATCACTCATACACTGTGTTGTAGATACTTGGTGATAATGGAGAACAAATTCACAATATACAGCAGTTGTATCAAATAATAACAAATACATATTCACTGCAAAGAGAATAAAATACATATATAACATATGAATTCAAACATATGAAATATACATATAAACATTTTTACAAAGTTTTAACTGTTTATAAGGTGAATGGCCTGAGGGAAGAGTCTGTTCTTGTGTCTGACTATTCTGGTGCTCAGTGCTCCGTAGCGCTAGCCAGAGGGCAACAGTTCAAAAAGTTAGTGTGCTGGGTGAATGGGGTCCAAAGTGATTTCTCCAGCCCTTTTCCTCACTCTCGAGGTGTACAGTACTTGGAGGGTGGGAAGGTGAGAACCAATTATCCGCTGAGCAGTCCGTACTATCCTTTGAAGTCTTCTGATGTCTGACTTGGTAGCTGAACCAAACCAGACAGTTATTGAAGTGCAGAGGACAGACTCAATGACTGCTGAGAAGAACTGTATCAGCAGCGTCTATGGCAGCATGAACTTCCTCAACTGGTGAAGGAAGTACAATCTCTGATTGACCTTTTTCACAATGGAGTCAATCTGGGTCTCCCACTTCAGATCCTGTGAGATGGAAGTGCCCAGGAACCTGAATGACTCCACTGCTGCCACAGTGCTGTTCAAAATGGTGAGCGGGGTTAATGTTGGGGTGTTCCTCCTAAGTATAGGGATACAGATGTTAATCTACTGATATTAACAACAGTATCTGTAATAAAAAATTAAATAACACCCAATTTATGTAGGGCTATGTTCAAATATTCTGACAGTAGGACTTTTTTACTGATATTTATCCAAAGCATTTAACAGACTTTTAATTATTTAATTAACTTTTGCTTCTATTAAAGTTAATTAGAAATGAATATATTTACAGAGAAGAAAAGAGTTTCCTCTTCAATTTATGAGTGTCCTAGCTTTAAAGCTCTTTATTAAATTCTTCTTTGCACTTGCTCAAAAATTTACCATAGTTCTTGCATCTTGCCAGAGTTTAACTGTGGTATTAATAAGGTCATGGTAATTTGGTAAAGCCATGCTTCTCAAAGTGGATTTGCAGGTTAGTAAAAAGTGAGATTGTTCAAATTGATCCCTTTATGTTGGTTCTTCAATAAACATCATGCAAATATATTGCTTTGAGTACAAATATTTAACGCAACTATGTATTTGTGTGTTACATGACTGGGCTGAAATGGGAAATGCACTATATTGTGTCCAAAGTATGTGATTCTTGTGAATCTCAGTTTTATAGTTTTAGAGAGTACCGCCGCTCCCTATATGCTGACTACACGGTCTGTGTAGGGCACCAACTCTCTAGGGGGGGCACCATCTTACGCTAGGAGGGCACCAGAAACTTCACCGGCTGCCCTTACTCGCACGTTATACATTATTCAATGACCCGAAAGCAGTTGCGGAACACAGATGATCACTTCACTGTTCACTTTTGCTCCCAGGTCCCAACTCTTTGCTCTCATCTTGTTGACCTAAGACTCAGAGTCTGCTCCCTCCTCAGGCTGTTCATGCTCATGCTGTGCCTTCCTCCACCATGCGAGATGAACATTAGCTTGTTCCTCCTTTATAATATATGCAACCACACACTGTGCTTTATGGAGTTTGAATGTGTATAATGTAATCATGATGTATAGTAATTTAACCTATGCTTGTCTCTTGTAGGATTTTACTTTTATCTGAAGCTTGTCTACCAGGTCCTGAAGTCTGTTAACAGTCTTGTTGTCCTCCTCAGACTGCAAACGCAGTACCAAACATTTCACATACTTGAAATTTCATCATAACCATAATTTTTGTTTAAGGTTAGCTCAGTCCTCTGTTGGATATGTTCTTATCTACACTCTTAGAAGAAAATGTTCCATGTAGAACCCAAAATGGTTCAATCGCTTGCTTTATATTTGGGTTCCCAACTTGGAATCGTAACATTTGGTTTTTGTTTCGTTTTTAAATGTAGTTTTTGTCTTATTATCAGAATTACAGATATGTGAATTAAAAAGTCAGTATGAAAAAAAAGTGCAGGGTTCTCGATAGAACCACAAACAAAATGTTTTTTCTAAGAGTGTAATCTATACCTGGTAGGTAAGCTCCTTCAGTCTACTTTCATATTTGTGGACACCTTTTGTAGCATCAGCTCCATGCTTTTGTTCAATGTCTAGCTTATTCTCCAGCTCACGGACCTGGACAGCTGGTACCAACATAGTCAAAAACATTCAATTGTTCCAGGTGTTTGTGAGAATTTTTAAGTATCATTCACAAATATACCCTGGTCTCTAGTTTTTAAAATTTCATGGCTAAGTCTTCTGCTTCATCCAAACGATGCTGGAGGTCTTTGATTGTGGCCTCCAGGCTCTTCTTCATTCACTTCAGGTGAGCACTGATATTATGCTCTTTCCAGAGCTCTTCTGACATCATGACAGCCTTGAAGGAAAGTCAATAGAATCAGTAAATAGAATCAGAGTAGAGCCTATTCACTTAAGCAAATTGTCTACTCTCATCAGTTATAGCTTTCTTGGCTCTTTCCTCAACATTCCATGACCCTTGAACAGAATCCTCCACTTCACTCTGGAGCTGGAAAATATCAGCTTCAAGCTTTTTCTTGGTGTGCAGAAGGCTGGTATTCTGAAAATGAGATATAGATAGAGCCCCATTAAAGGAATAGTTCACCCAAAAATGACAATTCTCTCATCATTTACTCACCCTTGTACCGTCTCAAACTAGTATGACTTTTTTTCTTCTGCAGAACACAAACAAAGATATTTTGATGGAGAAATTATATATTTTTAATATATCAAGTCAATACAAGTCAATGGGGTCCAAAATTTTCAAGCTCCAAAAAGGACATTTACAATACAATCAATACAATTCGTGTGGTTTAATCCAAGTCTTCTGAAGTGATACAATCAGTTTTGGGTGAGAAACAGACTAAACTGTGATTCTTTTCCGTTATGTCCATTTTGGATCTTGGAGTGGTGGTGGCGTAGTGGGTTAAAGCACATAATTGTTAATCAGAAGGTTGCTGGTTCGATCCCCACAGCCACCACCATTGTGTCCTTGAGCAAGGCACTTAACTCCAGGTTGCTCCGGGGGGATTGTCCCTGTATTAAGTGTAATACAATAAAAGCGTCTGTCAAATGCATAAATGTAAAATGTATAAATGTAAAATTATTGGACCCATTAAACTTAGATTGTATAGATATAGACAGATCCTCTATCATTAAAATTGCTTTTAAATGGCATAAGGATGAGTAAATAATGAGAGAATTATCATTTTTGGGTGAACTATACCTTTAAAGAATCATGGAACTTTGTTTCCATGGGTAATATTCTATGCCCCCCTTCCTGACCTGGTAATGCAGGAGTCCAATTCATTCACTGACATCTGTCGGCTCCTGCTCATTGATTTTCCTGCTTCTCTCAGTCTGTTTCAGAGCTGCTCTGAGTCCTCAATCTCAGCCTGCAACAGCAAGCTTCTACGTTCAGACATCGCTATCTGCTCCTTCACATCTTCCTGTCCTCTGAGGGAATCGTCAAGGTGCTGTTGAACATCCTGTTGAAATTAGACTAATAATATTTTTATTTGTCCCTGCTGAAAAATATCCAGACTGGTCACCAGCATATGTTGTTGTTCTAAACTAGATTGACCACCATGACATGGCCAACTAGCTTCATGCTAGACCATGGTAGTCAACCAGCTTTATTAGATGAGTTTTGTTCATTAACAGCATGGCTATGTCCACCAGCTAGATCAGGGCTAAACCAGCTTAAATTAGCCTGGATCATGCTGGTCTGAGTTGGTCTTTTCAGCAAGGAGGCTTTGCCTCATATATTAGACACTTAAAGTAGAAAATTAGGAATTGTATTGGAACACATTGCATTCCACACTTGAAGTCACTTGAATTTAAATGTGCACCATTCTTCTATGCCTCAGAAGCACATACACTACACACTGAGCCATGGCTCCAACATCAGTGAATGTTTAATTACTGCTGCTGAATTGGATCTCTGCTTACCGAAATTCTAACCTCTGGCCCCAGTGGCTGAAACAGCAAGAGTTGTTGATCAGTTTCCATGGAAAATTACCACAGGGAGGCGCCAAAAACAAGTTGTGTGTTTAGTTGTAAATGGATGTAATACAGTCAAGAGGAATGCATATTTTAGTAAACCTACTCCCAAACCCCAACCCTAAACCTAACTGTAAGTGAAGTAAAAAATTTAATTTAGAGGGATAATGGAACCTCTTCACCATTGTTTATTTGAATGCGATTACTTCCTGGTTTCCATGAGCCTGGAACCCGTGTCGTGGAGTTTCAGAGTTTCTGAATTGAAGAAAAAAATGTCTAATGGGAGATGCTGCATTTCAGTAATTCAGGATAATGGTTGATTTCAGGGTATATAAACATTTGAAAGAAGCATGTCGATTTCCTGTGTGATCATATTGCCGTGCCATAATATGTCTTACAAAGTAGGATATGTTCCTCTATCCTTAGTCATTTCCTTAGTTAGTTGAGGAATTACATGTTTTTAAACAATGATAGCACAAACCCTAACCTACCCCTAAATAAGAGGGAAATAACAAGCATAATTTATAAGGTTTATAAAAATATTGTTAAACCCTAATTTCTGGTTAATAGAAATGTTTTTCCTGGACCAAACGGTTGTCCATTATCCCTGTTTGATTCAACACAGTCAAACAGATATGATTTAATCTTAAATAAGATAAAAATTACATTTTGGTTGACTATAAAGTGCTTAAATAAATTTTATTCGTATACCTAGTTTTTTCACCTCACTGGGGATCATGCAACGCACAAAGTGAGGATGTGTACAACTTAAGATGGTCATCAGCTTGCCTAGATTCTTCTGTGAGCAGTGAAACAATTCATAAAATTTAAATCACTTATAAGAGACAGGAAATACTGAAGCCCTCAGTTTTCCAATTGGGCTAATATTCAGTGTTCATACTCAGAAAACAGCTGAGACCGTCTGGAAAGGGGCCTCTTTCTTCTTGGCTGCTTTTCTGCCTCCTACTACTCCAGCCCCTCCTCCTCCACTACTAGTGGCCTCTGTAGTGCAAAAAAAGAGATTGATTAATGAACTAACTGTTGTAATTGTCCTCTAATGAAGCTGAATGATTTACCTGCTTCAGCAGAGACAAAGGAGGCATAAAAGTTAGCCAATAGTTTGACTGATGTTTTCTGGTACAACTGAACAACAGACTCATTTAACAGGTCCTTGTATTATCCAGCCAGTCATTGATATTGTAGTCGACAGTGCCAGCATAGTCCACTAAGGAGAAGTGAGCCTCAGACTTGACTTAGGCTGGCTTGGGCTTTTGAAAAAGCACTGTTCTTGCCCAGATGTTGATCACTGAGCTTGTTTTTGAAGGAAGTGTCTGTTGTCTTTGGAAACTTACACTCCTCTTCAAGGATGGAGAAGATTCCCATTGGCTGGCAGACAACATAATTCAATTATTAGAATTACACAGGAAAACTCTGTACATACAGGATGTCTTGTTTAATGTGGAAATATTCTAGAATGTATGAACATCCAGCCAAAGTTTGGTACAGGCCCAGAACCCTATGTATGAACACTTATATTATTGCACCATGATATTTTATAACTCAGGTGTGATATTTTGTCCTATTGAAGATCTGAGAGGAAAAAACACTCTTTTTAAATATAATTTGGAGCTATAACATCAGAGTGTGAACATTAACTTTTTTTGGAAAGGTACACTAAGTCTGCACCCAAAAGTTGAAAAATGCTGCCTTTGTAGGATGTATACAGAGTTGGGAACTCAATAAGACATGTCCGAATCCAATGTTTGCATCCCATCGTGTCTTCTAAAATGCCTTCATCTGTTCAGTTTTCAAAGGCAGTATACTTGTATCCTTTGCTGCCTTTGAAATCCTGTGCATTGCTGCTTGAAATAATAAAAATGACATCTGAAGGAGCGGTTAAGCGGAAAACTGAAAGTGTCTGATTAGGGTGGGTTACGGAGATGAAGTGAGTGGTGTTCGACCGGTAATGTGATCTCAACATAGTGGCAACCATGAATGGTGGCAATAGTTTAAACAATAGCTAAAATAGGTTTTTTAAATAGTGCTGTTGTTTTAACATGTTAATTGAGCGTGATTAATTGTATGAAAAATAACGTGTTAAAAGTTAACGCAATAAGGAATGCTCCAACCATCTGAGCAATTAAAGCTTGATGTACCACCTTGAGGTTTTTGCAAATCTGTGGCAGTAGGGCAAGTTAGCACAACTCCAGAATAGGCAATGCGCCTCATCAAACCAACGAGAGCGCTCTTCTACTCAGAGACAGATAGCCTGAGCACAACAACAATAAGTTTCAAACTAGGTTTAACTTGACACAGGGTTGTAAAAAAACGTTGCTGACACAGGTGCGGGCAGGCAGATGCATGCCAAGGTTACAGGCCACGTCAGACTGCACGTACCCTTCTTTAACACCCCATAAGATCATCATAACCTTCTGGTTCCCTACACACCGAAGGGTGGAACAAGGCGACGTGCCAAGCATGGGAGCAAGCCATGCCATTTCTCTCTCTGTTTCTCGCATAGAGTTTAATGCTATCACATGCATCGGTGAAGGTGTTCTTTTCCAATTCCTATTCTTTCAGGGGGAAAAGACCCCACGGAGACCACACCTGCCCAGGCTGGGGAGGTAAAGAGTGGTGAATCACATGGGTTTTCAGGTCACATGTGGAAAATGGCACGATGGTAGATCCTACCTATTGAGAGGGAGGAGTTGCTACAAACATGGCGACTGGGGGGAAGCGGGGACCACCCAAGGGAGACGTGGGTCCGCTCGCAAGGGGACCATACCTGGAAAATACACATAGGGGGATAAGACCACATGGAGGCCTGTTCTGTAGAGCACCTATTCCAGAACAGAGTAGTTAGAATACCCATAGTGGGTCTGGTCGGGGAATTACTCCGCTGAATTTGCAGACCAGAGGTCTAGGGAGGAGTCATCCAGGGAGCCGCGTTACCGAGTTCTACCGGCTCGGACCTGAGAGAACATGGGTTGAAACCGACTCGATCCTGAGATTGTAAAATCTTGTAAAGGTATTGGGTGTTGCCAGTGCCCACGAGGATGCCAAACTTCTCGTCGAGTGTGCTTGGACCTGCAAGGGGGCGGGCATGGCCTGGGTGTGATAGGCCAATGCTATGGCATCAACCACCCAGTGGGAAAGCCTCTGTTTGGAGACAGTGTTCCCTTTCCGAAGAACACCAATTTGCAAACAAGTGCCACTTCAGGGCGTAAAGTTGCCTGGAAGAGGGAGCTCTGGCTTGGTTGATCATGTCTACGACAGCAGGTGGTAGGCCAATTAGATCTTCCACATCCCGTCCATGGGCCAAATATAGAGGTTCCAGAGGTCTGGGCGTGGATGACAGAGGGTGCCCCATCCCTGAGAAAGAAGGTCCTTCCTCAGGGGAATTCACCAGGGAAGGGCTGTCACGAGGAGCATGAGATCCGAGAACTAAGTCCGAGTGGGCCAGTAGGGGGCCACCAGAATGACTTGTTTCTCGTCCCTAACCTTGCACAGCACCAGTGCAAGAAGGATCACTGGGGAAATGCGTACTTGCGCAGCCCCCGGGGCCAGCTGTGTGCCAACCATTCAGGAGTACCAGAGCGGGCAGTGGAAGGTCTACCTGTGCCTTGCCGAACCGTTCCCAAATCAGCTGGACCGACTGGGGGTGAAGCCTCCACTCTCCACTGGGCATACCTTGTCACGACAGCGGCACCTCCGCTGCCACGTTGAGGTTGCCCGGGATGTGAGTGCTGGTTCCAAAGGAGGAGATTGAGGGTGAGTTGTGTCGCCTTGGTGATTTATGTACGCTACCGTCGTGGTGCTGTCTGAACGGATCAACACGTGCTTGCCCCGAACTAGTGGGAGGAACCTCCGAAGGGCAAGAAGTACAGCCAACAACTCTAGGCAGTAGTTCTGACCAGAACGTGTCGGGACACCTGTTGAAAAGGGATTCCTGTCCGTAGAAAACAGAGGTCTGTCCAGGGTTTGAAAGTCTGGCAGCAGGCTGGGGTCATGCACACTCGGTGCATGCCACAGTGCCATGCCCATCTCGGGACTCGAGTCTGGAGCCAGTGCTGAAGCGGTTTCATATGCATCAACCCCAGCGGCACGACCACCGTGGAGGATGCCATATGCCCTAGGAGCCTCTGGAAAGTTTTATTTGGCTTGAACAAGGTGAGGCATTTCAGCACGCGCTCGTTGGTGAGGCGCGCTACCATTGAGACTGAGTCTAACTCCATGCCGAGAAAAGAAATGCTCTGAACCGGTGCAAGCTTGCTCTTTTCCCAGTTGACCTGATGCCCTAGTTGGCTGAGGTGCCTGAGCACCTGGTCCATGTGGACACATAGTAACTCTCAGGAGTGGGCCAGGATGCCCGCTTTCCTTAGCGGGGCAAAGGCTTTACCGTCGTAAAGACACGAGGGGACAGTGACATACCGCAGGGGAGAACCTTGTACTGATATGCCTGGCCGTCCAACCTGAACCGTAGAAAGGGTCGATGTCGAGGAAAGATCGAGACATGGAAGTATGCGTCCTTCAGGTCTACCGCTGTGAACCAATCTTGATGTCGGATGCAAGTTAAGATGTGTCTTTGCGTGAGCATTTTGAACGGGAGTTTGTGCAAGTCCAAGAGCGGTCGTAAGCCGCCGCCTTTTTTGGTTACGTTGAGGTAAGGGCTGTAGAAACCCTTCTTCATCTCGGCTGGAGGGACAGGCACTATTGCATCTTTAAGTAAAAGGGTCATGATCGCCGCACACAGGGCGTTGGCGTCTTCGCTGTGCACTGCGGTAAAGTTGATGCCGCTGAAAGGAAGCGGGGGCCTGGCAAACTGGATTGCATAACCGAGTCGGATGGTCCTGGCCACCCAGCGTGACAGGTTGGGAAGTGAAAGCTAGAAAGGAACCGGGTGAGTGGCCCCCAGACCCGAAGAACCAATCATCCAGCCGTGAAGGCTGTGGGGTGGATGGAGGGTTCCAGTTCAGCCCTATGCTGCCAGCTGGGAGTCAGCCTCTGACTGGGCGTGCCAACCCGAGGGTGGCAGCCCAATTGAGTCTTCCGTGTCAGACGCGGAACATTTTCCGATGCAGTGGTGAGCTCATCATCCAGCTCGGGGGGCTCAAGAGGGTAGGCAGACTGGCAGTGAGGCGAGCCACTGTCACCCGAGCCCGGGCGGAAGTCAACGAGCATATGGAGGGGTGGGTGGTTCATGGGGATGTACCTGGCGAAACCGAGCCCGCTGCCATCCCCAAATCGCCTTCAACGCCAGCCGTGTCGTCCTCAATCCTGTGGGAAGAAGGAGTGATGTGGGGGTGGCTGGAGTGGCATTCCTTTTTAGGAAGGAAAGCCGCGAACGCAAAGTTGCCATGGTAAGGTTCTCTCAGTGAGAACACAAACCATCCACAAACGCTGCCTCAGTGTGATCGCGGCCCAGACATACGAGGCAGTGTCTGTGACCTTCAGGAGCAGAGAGAACTCGACCACATCCAGGAACTACACAGGGACAGAAGGGCATCTTTATAAAGACGCATCCTGAAAAGGACGTTCAACGCTGCTGTGTATTGCTCTTTTAGAGAAATAAAGTCTTTTAAGAAAATATTATTTTTTATATGAGCGCTTTCGAAGCGCCCAGGGGCAAAGCTGCACTGCCGTGCAGAGAAGGAGAAAGCCGCTGATATGCGCCGTAGATCCAACAGCATACGCTTTTTTTAGAACAGTCTTGTGAATACAGCTCGCTGATCACACAACCGGTCAACTCCGAAGAAAAATTCTGAATGGACAGATGCATTTCCCTCCCTTTATACCCGTATGTCCAGGGGCTGTCTGCCAATTTCTCATTGGCCTTTTCTCAAGTTCAGAGATGCGCAAGGCTCTCAAGAGAGACCCCTAGTGTTGCTTCTTCGACACAGCGTCGAAGTGAGCGACAGACGGGGAACAACAATATTTTAACTTTTATAGCCATATATATCGTCATATAATATGTTAACATATTATATTAATAATTCTATAAATTATTCAATACAAAATTATTATTTGGGGGCCTTTCTTAGTAAATCATGATATTGTGACTAATTAGATTGATTAATCAAACCATTGTGTAATTAATTATCGATTGACAGCTTTATTTTTTAACTATGTAGCATACTGATATAACGAAAGTCTTTGTATCTTTTGAGTGTATATTGTCATGTGTATTTGTCACAAAATTCAAGTAGCAGTACAAATATCAGTGACATTTTACAATTCTTAATACCAATTTCAATAAAACAGTAAGACCTAATTCGAATTAATTTGGTCTCAGGTAATTATTCCAGACAATCCAGGTCAGTGATAAAAGAAGAACAGAGAAAAAAATTACAAGCAACAGAACAAATAAAAACAATAGAATAAAGGGTCAAGAGAGAGCAGCTAAGGTACTCCTACTCTGAAAGTGGTAATATTGTTACTGTAGTTGGATTTTAACCAACAAAAAGATTAAGATGTCAAATAAGGTCCCCAGATGGTGTTGTGTTCATGGTTGTGGAAATACTGCATCTCTGCAAAGCCTTCCGAAGGATCTCAACATTAGGAACGATTGGCTTATTTAAACTGAGTTCCTCAGTGTCAACGTGTGTGTGTACTACATTTTTTCGGTAATTTTTTCCATGAATTCTTGCGAGAACCAATATTAATGCTTTGCAAAAAAAAAAAACTTATATTGAAAGTGCCAACTACAGTATATTGAACATATCTGTCTGTGATTATGTGATATGTAAGGAACTGCATAGACAGACATTTGTTTAATCGCAGAATAAATATTGATCAAGACTCTAAATAAATGGTTAATTAAAGAAATATATAATTCCTCTCAAAATATAGATTTGAGATATAATTATTTTATTAGGTAAGAAGAACATGTAGCACAGAGTGCAACAAAAGACAATAATGTCGTATTTGCTAGTAAGCTTGTCAGCAATTTGAACTGTCTCATATTAGCCAGGATGTCCTGTATTTTGGCCGAAAGTTATAGAGGGGAATCCCCGGGGCCAACTATCCCTTACAACTCTGCCATCAGCTGGATACATTTTTATTAAAACTTCACAAAGTTGCTTACCAAAAAATAGCACAGCATGCATGCTGGTTGAAATGGGAAAGTACGCAGAAGCTGAGCGCCAGAGACAGGGTGGAAAAAGGTAATGTAATACTACATACAGCCTGATCTCATGAAATGTATGTGACATTGGCAACATTTTTGCAAACCAAAATTACGCATTACACTTTTGGATGCAGTTTTCCAGTGAAATGTCCAGTGGGGGCTCTAAAAGTGAGTGAAATTATCCATCCATCCATCCATCCATCTTCAACCGCTTATCCGAAGTCGGGTCGCGGGGGCAGCAGCTCCAGCAGGGGTCCCAAACTTCCCTATCCCGAGCCACATTAACCAGCTCTGACTGGGGGACCCCGAGGCGTTCCCAGGCCAGTGTGGAGATGTAATCTCTCCACCTAGTCCTGGGTCTTCCCCGAGGCCTCCTCCCAGCTGGACATGCCTGAAACACCTCCCTAGGGAGGCGCCCAGGGGGCATCCTTACCAGATGCCCAAACCACCTCAACTGACTCCTTTCCACGCAAAGGAGCAGCGGCTCTACTCCGAGCTCCTCGCGGATGACTGAGCTCCTCACCCTATCTCCAAGGGAGAAGCCCGCCACCCTTCTGAGGAAGCCCATTTCGGCCGCTTGTACTCGCGACCTAGTTCTTTCGGTCATGACCCAACCTTCATGACCATAGGTGAGGGTAGGAACAAAAATTGACCGGTAGATCGAGAGCTTTGCCTTCCGGCTCAGCTCTCTTCTCATGACAACGGTGCGATAGAGCGAATGCAATACCGCCCCCGCTGCCCCGATTCTCCGGCCAACCTCCCGCTCCATTGTCCCCTCACTCGTGAACAAGACCCTGAGGTACTTGAACTCCTTCACTTGAGGCAATACCTCCTTCCCCACCTGGAGTACGCACTCCATCGTTTTCCTGCTGAGAACCATGGCCTCAGATTTAGAGGTGCTAATCCTCATCCCAGCCGCTTCACACTCGACTGCCAAGCGGTCCAGTGAGAGCTGAAGGTCACGGACCGATGATGACATGAAGACCACATCATCTGAAAAAAGTAGAGATGAGATCCCCAGCTCACCGAACCGCATACCTTCCCCACCCCGACTACGTCTCGATATCCTGTCCATGAATACCACAAACAGGATTGGTGACAAAGTGCAGCCTTGGCGAAGACCAACCCCCACATAGAACGAGCTCGACTTCGTGCCGAGGACCCGGACACAGCTCTCGCTTCGGACGTACAGGGATTGGATCGCCCTAAGAAGGGACCCCCCCACCCCATACTCCCGAAGCACCTCCCACAGTCTCTCCCGGGGGACCCGGTCATACGCCTTCTCCAGATCCACAAAACACATGTAGACCGGATGGGCATACTCCCAGGCCCCCTCCAGAATCCTTGCGAGAGTAAAGATCTGGTCCGTCGTTCCACGGCCAGGACGGAACCCGCATTGTTCCTCTTCAATCTGAGGTTCGACAATCGGCCGCACCCTCCTCTCCAGCACCTTGGAGTAAACTTTACCAGGGAGGCTGAGAAGTGTGATACCCCTGTAGTTGGCACACACTCTCTGGTCCCCCTTTTTGAAGAGAGGAACCACCACCCCGTTCCGCCACTCCTTAGGCACTGTCCCAGATTTCCACGCGATGTTGAAGAGGCGTGTCATCCATGACACCCCCTCCACATCCAAAGCTTTCAGCATTTCTGGTCGGATCTCATCAATCCCCGGGGCTTTGCCACTGCGGAGTTGTTTGACTACCTCAGTGACCTTCCCCAGGGAAATAGAATCTGATCCCCCATCAGCCTCCGGCTCTGCCTCTAGCATAGGGATAGAGTAGGGATTTAGGAGTTCTTCAAAGTGTTCCTTCCACCGCCCAATAACCTCCTCGGTTGAGGTCAACAGTGTCCCATCTTTGCTGTATACAGCTTGGATGGTTCCCCGTTTTCCCCTCCTAAGGTGGCGAACGGTTTTCCAGAAGCACTTTGGTGCGGACTGAAAGTCCTTCTCCATGGCTTCTCCGAACTTTTCCCACACCCACTGCTTTGCCTCCCTCACGGCTGAGGCCGCAGCCCTTCGGCCTGTCGGTACCTTGCAACTGCCTCCAGAGACCTCCAGGACAACAAATCCCGGAAGGCCTCTTTCTTCAGTCGGACAGCTTCCCTGACCACCTGTGTCCACCACAGGGTTCGAGGGTTACCACCCCTTGAGGCACCTAAAACCTTGAGGCCGCAGCTCTCCACCGCGGCTTCGGCAACGGAAGCTTTGAACATTTCCCACTCCGGTTCAATGTCCCCAACCTCCGCAGGGATGCCTGAAAAACTCCGCCGGAGGTGTGAGTTGAAGATCTCGCGGACAGGGACCTCCTCCAAACGTTCCCAGTTCACCCGCACTACTCGCTTGGGCTTCCCAGGTCTGTCCAGAGTCTTTCCCCACCCCCTGATCCAACTCACCACCAGATGGTGATCAGTTGACAGCTCTGCCCCTCTCTTCACCCGAGTGTCCAAAACATATGGCCTCAGATCTGATGACACGATTACAAAATCGATCATCGATCTTCGGCCTAGGGTGCTCTGGTACCACGTACACTTATGAGCATCCTTATGTTCGAACATGGTGTTTGTTATAGATAATCCATGACTAGCACAGAAGTCCAATAACAAACATCCACTCATGTTCAGATCGGGGAGGCCGTTCCTCCCAATCACGCCTTTCCAGGTGTCCCTGTCATCTCCCACGTGTGCGTTGAAGTCACCCAGCATCACTATGGAGTCCCCTACTGGGGCCCTATTCAGGACTCCATTCAGGGTCTCCAAGAAGGCAGAATACTCTGTACTGCTGTTCGGTGCATATGCACAGACAACAGTCAGAGTTTTCCCCCCCACAACCCGTAGGCGAAGGGAGGCGACCCTCTCGTCCACCGGGGTAAACTCCAACGTAGCGGCATTCAGCCGGGGACTTGTGAGTATCCCCACACCCGCCCGTCGCCTCACACCATGGGAAACTCCAGAGAAGAATAGAGTCCATCCCCTATCCAGGAGTACGGATCCAGAGCCACAACTGTGTGTCGAAGTAAGCCCCACCAGATCCAACTGGTAACGCTCCACCTCTCTCACCAGTTCCGGCTCCTTCCCCCCCAGTGAGGTGATATTCCACGTCCCTAGAACTAGCCTTTGCTGCCCGGGTCTGGTCCGTCGAGACCCACGGCCTTCACTGCCACCCATATGGCAGCGCACCTGACTCCTGCGGTTTCTCCAATGGGTGGTGGGCCCAAGGGATGTAGAGGGGGGTGTCACGTTGCTTCTTCGGGCTGTGCCCGACCGGGCTCCGTGACAAGCCCGGCCACCAGGCGCTCGCCAACGAGCCCTCCATCTGGGCCTGGCTCCAGACGGGGGCCCCGGGCTTCCTCCAGGCAGGGTAACTCCTCCTCTTGCCGTTTTTTCCATGGAATCTTTGTGAACCATTCTTAGTCTGGCCCCTCACCTGAGACCACTTTGCCTTGGGAGACCCTACCAGGAGCACCTGGCTCCAGACAACACAGCCCTCAGGATCATAAGGGCACACAAACCTCTCCACCACGATAAGGTGCTGGTTCCCGGAGAGGTGAAATTATGTTGTAATCATATTAGGTATTTAATGTAAATATTAGATTAATGTTTTAATGAGGAAAACATACCTCCCTAACCTAAAACTTGAACCTAAACCTAAACAATAGTGTCTGAAAAGATAAATGAGTGGTGAACAAAACAGCAATACTTATCTTTAACCAACAACTAAACCTACCCATTAGTGTTTTAAAAGCGAAATGATGATATATTGAGATAAAATTAGAAATTTCCCCCCTTTCAATTGTTTTCCTTCAATTAAAGGTTAGATTAATGTGATGTTTTTTATGAAAGATCAAAAGAATAAACAATGCAGATTTTTTTATCACAGACTTCTATACTCATATTAACAAGGGTGCCAATATTTTTGGCCACAACTGTACATTGACTGAATCAGGCATGTCAATTTGTGTCGCTTCTATGGTACTTTCGCTTCACATTCACTTTTGTTTTCGAGCATCCTTGGCTAGGCTTGAGCCTCGATTTCAAAATCCAACAATCTACTGGTAAGCAACAGTGCAAGTTAATCACGTTGGAATAAGTGTGTAAATGTAGGTGGGTCTGTAATACAAGTGTAAAAAATGATTGTTTTTTGATTTTAACATTGCATGGTGTGAGTAATAGAGTGAAAAATAAGTAAGGAATAATTGATGACGGACTGTTGAATATTTGAAAAATAATGAACACCCGAGGTGGTAAAGCGGTCATGACACAGCTTTTAAAAGGTCTATATAGAGTCTATAGTAGGGGTGTCCAAACCTTTTCTAATGGGGGCCAGATGCAAAAAGAAATTAGGTGTAGTGGGCTACAACGATATAATAATAATAATAATAATACAAAAAGGCTTGATGCCACTATTGTATAATCTTTATATGGTATGCTTAATATTATGCAAGTTTTAATCATATTATGTGTTAATAAAGGCTATTTCTCTCACCAAGAATGCTTGTAATAGAACAATGATACAGGGTCAGAAATTAAGGGGGGCTTGTGCCAAAAATCGATAAATACCCTAAATTCAAAATGTGGGGGCAAAAAATGCAACATCAGATTTTAGCACCATCTGATGTAGTTCTTAAAATTCTACTTTAAGAGTAGCATTACACACTATCGCACAAAATAGGTTTTGAATAAAAGAATGACACAGTACATTTTTGTGTTTAGAACAAATGTCCTCATAAACCCCTAAAAATTATATCTATAGGGCCATTATTGGCATCTTTATGGAAAAGTTAATTTCTGACCATGCAATTATGTACAGTAACAAATATTATACTTGGTAAGAGCTTGTTACTTTCAATGCCCTGGATTTTGCATGTTAATTGATTTTAATGCAAATCACAAGCAGTTTTGGGTGTGACATAATAATTATCAAAATATTGTACATTTCCCTGCTATGAAGCGATATAAGGAATTACGCTTTATTTATTAGTCATTCAATCATGTTTTTCTGATCGGACATTACATTTGTTAAAAATAAGATTTTAAATTGATCAAAATAATTGCGCTCCCTTATTTGGTTGATATGCAAGCACGCTCAGGACATCAGAGATCTGCGAGCATTTTGAACACTTTCTCTTATGTCCTTCCACTCAAATAGTGCTGAGAAGTCCACGAATAATTTTTCTTGTTTCTATGAAATATCAAAACTAATTCACAACAATGAATAAACTTCCCAGTGCTGCTGAAGATATTCTAAGAGATTGTGCTCGCTTCAAGCATTTCTGTGCACGCTCAATAAACTTAGTACGGCTGGTGTTGTGTCGAAATCTATTTCCCTGTCAGGGTCTGTTTCCCTCCAGCAGGGTTCCCTACCAAACCCTAACCTACACTACCATACCTACCCTAGCCATAATCATAACCCCATTCCCTATTGGGGCTTGAGGGAAACAGATTCAGACAAGGGACACAATTCGATACAAAATCTATCACGATGGACAATGGTAGCTCTACTCAACCTTTACGATGCGTGGTATTGGAACATTTTATCAAGAACGAGTACATGAGCAAAGTATCTAACCTGAAAGTGCATAATTCTCAAAACTCTTGAACTCTTCCAGTGGATGAAGCTGGTGGCAACTAAAGAGAATGCACCAGTGGAGACAAATGCGCTGTGAAATGTAGCTATACGTGGTAAGGACACCCAGTATTCAGAATATGATTTTCATTTAATTTCTCAAAAGCAGGCCAAATTATATTCTATTTCCAAAGTCTCTTGTCTTCGTATGAGTACAGATGGCCAGCGGGCCGTAGTTTGGGCACCCCTGGTCTAAAGTTTCTTTTTTTTTTAATTTCAACCCTTTCACAATCTACTATTAATAGAAACATTCAAAAGTTTCAAAAGTTCTTGAAAAAACCAAGAATTATGTGGTGCTACAGAGTGGGGGAGGGGATATTTGTATTAATGATAAAGAGGGTAAAAGCTACAAGGGTTAAGAGCCAAAGTCTCCCAGCACTGTCAGGAGACGTAGACCCAACCCAAGTACCCCAGTAATTAATAAAGACAACCCCGGCTAAACACAGACTACACCACCTTGGGAGTTTCACCCAAGGAAATAACAACCCAATAAGGGCACACAGTTCCGTTCCCACAGAGATAGAGCAGAGACATGAATATACATAAATACTTTATTTTAAGATTTAATAATATGGAAAAACATACCAACCCCACACAAGTCATGTACATAGAACCGGGTCTGGTAACTTATTCAAAGAAATAACACTCATTCAAATACAATTCACATAGGAGCACACAGTCAATGGCAGGGAGAGAAATAACCACCTGCTCAATTTCCACTTACCTATAAATTCCACACTTACACTCGTGTACTCACTTCAACACATATAAATAGAGTCACAACACTCAGTGAACTAGGGTACCCGTTATCCCAGAGCAGTTAGTGCCCTCTCCCGCCACAGCTCCGGCCCCTAATAGAATTAGAAAACTAGAGCCTCTTATGGACCAGAGGCATATAAAAGAAAAAAACACAATTTCACAATTACCACCAAATTCAATTATACAAAAACACATCAACTAAACCAAAAACAAAATATAATCTACACAAAATACAATTACTTTTATGTAAATCACCTTACACATTCACTTTACATACACAAACAAATTTACTTACAATGTGATAATTACATACACACACACACACACACACTAGCACACACACAGGCGCGCACGCACTTCGCTGTTAACCAATCACACACACACATTAGATAGAATACGAGGACGGAATCAAAGTTCCCCAATGTAAAAACTAATGACACAAAACAAATCAAGACGATATGGCACCAATGCGCGGTCGATACACAATTCCACAATCTCCCGATGCGGAGCTCAATTGGGCTGCAATCAGTCCAATGCGCAAAAGCAACAGGGCAAAGCGAAAACCCTGCGTCAACAAGGATAAAGGGTAAAGCAGAAGGGGAAGCCGGGCCGCGGTCCCAATTGTCTATCCACGAGAACACCTGGACATCATACAACATGCACCGCCTCCACTAGAATAAGAGGGAAACTCATAAACAGCAGCTTCTGTACAGAGGTTAGTGCATAAAAAACAATTGCATACCCACCTGATTGTTAGCACGTTGGTCATTTCCGCATCAACTACTGGGTGCCCTAAAATAACAATAACATAAAAGCGTACAGCCAACAGCTCACCCTCAACGAAGCACGATTACTCCTACATGGTAACGTACCCAAATGCAGCCACAGCCAAACACTAGACCCGTATAGCTCCAATGATTACTGCAAGGGAAAATCTGCCAGCGTCCAAATTTATATCAGCCGTCCACCAGTCAACATGCTTCCAAAGACCCACCAGAAACCTTTATATATTTACACACACACACACAACCTCACCTGGTACTAATTAGGTGATTAACATTACGCATGTCCTGGGGGCCTGGCCAAATCAAACGGACACAACTATTCCGGTTACAATCAGTTTTTACTACCAGTACTAATCACATCCCTATAGTGTACATTAATTTGGACATAGCCTATTTGTCAAACATAGTATACATTTTCTTAGGTGTATGCATTTTTAGGTGGAAAAAATTACATCTTACGCCTTGGCCTACCTTTTCAATAAGCTTAATGCAGGTGGCTAGATCCATTCAGAAGTCTATGAACTCCCAGTCAATGCCCTCCTTCTTTTATTCTTCTTGCTCCAGCACAAACATGTGATGGTTAAAAAACTGTTGCAGTTTCTCATTGGTAAAGTTAATACACAGCTGCTCCAGGCTGTTGAACTAATTTAGAATGATCAAACTATGAATCATTTCACCATCCACTTGAGCTGTTAATAAAATCCCTTTCATGAGTCATTAAGCATTAAACCTAATTTAATCAGTTCTCATAATGAAAGCTTCCCACAACTGTGACAGCCTGACACATTGATTATCAACTGATTCTTGCTCACATCAAAGATTTCAAATACAGCAATGTCAAGAACTCCAATGAAGAAGGACCGAGGTTTTTTGGTGTCCAGCATCTGGTTGATTCTGATGACTATCCACAAGAACATCTTCTCATAGATGAACTTCGCTAAGGCCATGACTGAATTGGTGACCTGTGTGGTTAGCACTAACAGTTACCTATCTGTCACTCACTCAATGTTGTGTTGATGTACTGACACTAGGGTTCGCTCTTGGGAGCCCCAAACCTCTGGCCAATGGGAATTGCCGTGTGGAATTTGCATACCACTCCCCCAGACATACGGCTATAAAAGTAGCTGAATCGCAACTACTCATTCAGATTTTTTCTTTCGGAGCCAAGTGGTTGTGTTCAGTGAGCTGAATTCCTCTGCTGACTCATTCACCTCTTCTACAAGCTTTTGGATTTATGGCGCATTACAGCGGTTTCTCCCCTTCGTGCACCGCTGGAGTGCAGAGAACACCTACTGGGCACTTCAGCAGCTAAAAAAGTATATTCTTCCTAATAAAAGAGTATATTTCCTACTAAACGTGTGGCACTAACATACCTTCCTCAGAGGGAAAGCCAACCCAGCGGCTCCCCACACTAGTCCTTCTACCTAAGTGTTTGAGGCCGCATTGGTTAGCACTGGAGAAGATTTGGGAACTCCAACCGCTCCACCGGGCATCCCCCCACAGACCTCCCATTCCCCAGCATGCTTGTTTGCCCCTGTCAAGTTCTGGATGAGGCCGAGATGAAGAAGGTGTTTTGCAGTCCCTACTTCGATGTACCCAAGAAACGGTGGGTTGCGGCCAATCTTGGACCTGCGAGTACTTAACCAGGCCTTGCACAGACTCCCGTTGAAGATGCTGACGCATAAACACATCTTAGCCATCCAGCATCAAGACTAGTTCGTGGCGGTAAACCTGAAGAACGCGTACTTCCACGTCTCAAGGGAAGTGGGCATCCGCATCCCCAGCTATCTCGAGGACTGGCTGATTCTAGCTCACTCTCGAGACTTGTTGTATGCACACAGGGACCTGGTGCTCATGCACCTCAGCTGGATGGGCCTTAAGGTCAACTGGGAAAAGAGCAAGCTCTCCCTGGTTCAGAGCATCTCTTTTCTCAGGATGGAGTTAGACTCAGTCTATTAGATGGAGCGCCTCATGAGTGAAGCGATTTCAGAGGCTCCTGGGGCTTATGGCATCCTCGGCAGTGGTTACACTGCTCGGGTTGATGCATTTGAGACCACTTCAGCACTGGCTTCAGACTCAAGTCTGAAGATGGGTATGGTGTCACGGGGCACATCGCATGGCCATCACGCCACTGCTGCCACTTGTTCAGCCATTGGACAGACCTTGTATTATGGTCACGACAGATGCCTCCGAGCGTAGCTGTGGTGCCATGTGCAATGGGAACGCATCCGCAGGCTCCTGGCCAAGGCGGCGTGCACTCATGTTGCATGTTGCAACTCGCTCGCTGTCTCCTCCTATGGAGTCAGCAGCGACTCAATTTGTTGTGAGCCACTCATATCCCGGGCGACCTCAACAGCATGGCGGACGCGCTGGCATGGCAGGTCATGGTCAGGGGAGAATGGAGACCCCACCCCCAGGTGGTCCAGCTGATTTGGAGTCAATTCAGTCAATTCCAGGTAGACCTGGAATCCTCCCAATGCCCACTCTGGTATGCCCTGACTGAGGCTTCCCTCAGCACAGATGTGCTGGCACACAGCTGGCCCCGGTGGCAACGCAAGTATGCGTTCCCCCCAGTGACCCTACTTGCACAGACCCTGTGCAAGGTCAGGGAGGACGAGGAGCAGCTCGCCCTAGTAGCACCCTTGGTCCGTGGTCCTACAGGGAGCCCCGTTTGAGCCCTTGGAGTCAGTTGAGCTAAAGGCAGTCTCTCTGAACACAACCCTCCTGACTGCACTCAAGAGGGTAGGGGATCTGCAGGTGTTCTCGGTCAGCGACCCATGCCTGGAGTTCAGTCCAGAATACCCTCACGACCGGGCTATGTGCCCAAGGTTCACCTCCCTGAAACTTATGCCCCCAGATGAATGATTTCCATTCATTTTTGGGGAGAAAAAGAGAAGAGCCCACAGCTTAGGCAGCCTGTCCCCATTTTGGGCAGTCGACTTGTCCCTGAGGACCCATAAGTGTGTTGGGGGAGGTTTCGTGGCGGTGCCAGGTACGCAGGCAACGAGGCACGCAACAGCTTGCCCATCTCGCACTCCCAGTCTAAGTAACACAGTTCAGCTACTTGTTGGCGTTTCATATAAATGCAGTTGAATGTGGCAGTTCGGGAGAGAGAGAGCCACACGCAGCTGCAGTGTTTGTGTTTATGGTTTGTGTCTTTTTGTTTTCATTAAACATTATTTTGATGTTCAGCTGGTTCCTGCCGCCTCCTTTCCCATTGCAACCCTGTTACATACCTGTTGTGCAGTTTTCCCCTTGGTGACATACTAATTGCCAACTTTCACTCTTGGATAACTAAGATCTTTCAACAAGTCAGCAGAGTTCAGGCCCATCAGGAAAGCCACTTTGTCAGCCTCTGTAAGAATCACAACACATAAACACATTGCAAGTAATGCCATTTATGAAAATCAGGATTGTATAGTGTAGGTGGTATAGCATATTTTGTCTCCAGACACCGTGACTGTCACAAAGTACTGAATGACAAACTTGGTGTTCACAGTCTTTCCTGCACCAGATTCTCCACTGGAAATGACAGGTAAACTGTTACAGAGCTGGATACACACAGCTCATCATCTATCATTGAGAGTGTAGAATTATTGCACAGTCAAATACATTGATCATGACTTACATAATCAGGAAAGACTGATTCTCACAGTCGAGATTCTCTACAAATGAGAAAGTAAAAATTAGAGAAATCTATCCACAATATTCCCATAATCTTTTGCGGACGATGTGGGCGGACCTTACGGTTAAGCATAAACAATTGTTATGTTATGTACTAGCAGCATTAAAAATGACAGAAACTTGAGGACAACTGATCACAGATTTATAGCGAGGCGATATTATTCTTCCCCACCTATCTGTTAATGATTATGGGATTGAAGATGATGAAGCTAAATATCACAAATAGAAGCATTTTAGTTATTTGGTTGAGTCTTTATCCATTGATGGAAGAACCTGAGCAAACTAACCTGAAAAGTTATGTATCATATTAGTGCCTTCACAGCTGTAAAGTTGGACATGTAGAACTGTAGATAATTATGAGTATAATAAAGCACATATTGAGTCTAGTCAGAACCTGAAGAGTGTTTTTCCAAGATTATGTTCTCACTGCAGATACAAGGGAGGTCCAAACAGCAGGATGCTCCTGTATTACAGGACACATGCGATGAGACTGTCATACTGCCGTTTTTTTTTTTTTTTATTATTAAATACAATTGTTTTGTGGGAGATGTGTAGTAAACTCAATCTAGCATTATAATTGTTAGTTTACATACATAATTTCCATATCTAAATGCTACAGCCTACATAAAAGTTTTTTGTTTGTTTGTTTTTTTTGCTCTGTGTTGACTGAGCAACTGATCCTGTTGATAGATTGAATTTATTGTTCTTGTGTAGGAAATAACAATGAATTAGCAGCCACACAAGTAACTGTACCGTGCAAAAAGAACTACATGCAATACAAATAAACATATTTATTTGGACATACATTATAAACAATGTGCACAAACGTTCAATGTTCTCTGTAAAGCAACTATAAAACAGTATGTATTATTAAAAGCACTGTACAAAAACATTTCATTAATACTGAATTAATGTCCACACTGTTTTCCAAATCACCTTTTCCCATTAAGAGAAGACAAGCAGGTTCTGCAAAGACACTCAAAAGAAAGTGAATTGCAGGCAGGAAAAATGCACCAAAGAGGAAAATCATAATGCCATTTCAAAACACGTGAAGCATTCACACACACACACACACACACACAAAAAAAATGCTAAATAGAAATGAACAAACAGCCAAAATTTTTTATGAACTTTCAGCAAATGTGTACACACCTGTTAGCACAATAATGCTATCATTTATATGTAATTCATTGCGCTCCGTTTCTGGACATCTATCATAGCCAGACCATAATGGTGGATAATATAAGTAATCCCCACTATTGAGTTCTTGCCACTAAAGAGAAAAGAGCACACAAACAAATTATTCCAAGCTTTTTCAAACAGATGTTCCTAAATCAATCCTTCTATAGGCAGCCAGTGGAAGAAGAAGCATCTGGGACTGGAGTGCTGTTTTAGACAAAACTTAAAAAAATAATTTAAGACATCTTACAACATTTAAAAAGCAAGAATCTAACCGCGTGACAGGCAATCAAGCAGTGACCGGTTACACATGAAACGGCAACCAATCGCATCTTCCACTAGCAAACCAGAAATTCCACCCACTTTGCGAAATACAGTGGACTCACTGAGAACATTGTGGATACAATTTCTTGTTCATTCATTCCTTGGTGAAACGCAACATAGTGTAGTGGCATGATGAATTTCTAACTCAAAAGAAGAGGTATGACTTTTAGACCAACCAATCAACAAACAGAATTTCAAATCGATACAATACAGACATGAAAGTCTAGCTAGCCTGCTATCCAGCACTTTACTTTATAAATGTCTGTAAACAATTTGTGTTACTTATTCCATATTAATTTATGGAAAACAAATGACATTTGTATGTTAACAATATGCTTCCTGTTGCTCCAAATTCTGATGTTTTCTTTCTTCAGTGGTACAGAAGTTATTTTTCTATTAAAACATGGTTAGGTTTAGGGTTTGGGTGAAGTGATTACACTTTATCTTACATATATAGTTCGCTATGGGAGTAAAAGTTGTATGTTTTTGTATGAGCCAACTCATGTGATTATGACTTGCTATGAGGCTGGGTTCATTCCCTTAAAATTGCAAATTTGAGTTCAAGGCAAATTTGCAGCAAACTCACAGCAAATTTGCCACTGATTATTTTCACATGCGAATGAGCTTTTCTGCAAACTTGAAACATATTGTCCATTGTTGCCAAATGTTTGCTGCAGGTTCACCACTATTGGTGAAGAGCTGCAAACTTCTGGCAAATATTTGCGGCAAATCACAAGCTCATTTGCATGTGAAAATAATGAGTGGGAAATTTGTGGCAAGTTTGCGGCTAGTTTGCCAGAACTATACATATTTTTTAAGGGTTGAATTCTATATTAAACTGTGCCAAGTTACTTGGTAATCATAAATAGTTGCTTATTTGTCTGAAGATTTTTTTAATTGTGAATATTTTTAAAGTAAGTAATAAGCCACTAAAAACCATGTGTTGCAATAATTTTATCATGGGTATGTTGTTATCTGTGGCAAAACTAACTACTAAGATAACAAAATGGTAATAGCAATATGATAAAAGACACCAAAGTTCAATAAATAGTTGCATTTATAAATAATAATAACAGGAATAAAAAAATTCCGACAAGTAATATAGTTAATTAGCATTTAGGCTAGTTATAGCTGTAAAGTAACGTAGCAACTTAGTGCATTAAAATAAAATTCAACTGATGTGTGGTCACATGTGTGTGAATATTGGCAATTGTTTGGCTTTTTAACATGGCTCATCCAATCAAGAATTATAGTGTTAACTATCAATTTTATAAAATAGATTTAATCATCTCTGCGTTTTATAAAAGTTAGAAGGCAGCTTGAGAACTTCACTTTTGATTAAATCTTTGTCCTTAATGTGTTGTTGTTCTAATTCTGAATTTGACCCACCTGTTAGCATACTTTGATATGCATTGTCAGATACAGAGAAGATGTGTGGTGGGGCTTCAATATGCTTTTTGCCTCTGTAAGCCACCACCACTTCTGTATTATACACCGGGAGTCACTTGCAAGGGGTAACGGTCACACAGACACAATCCTGAGTAGGTCTGCAGAGAGAAATCACAGAGATTCATTAAAGTGATATTGAGCGTTCCTGCCAGATCATTTTTAAAGAACTAGCAATTACTTACATAACTCTTCCATGCCGCATAGCAATCTTTGAGGTTAAACAGCACCAAGGGCTCATTGTTCATCATGGCCATGTCCTCAATTTTATCATACTTGGGTGGATTCATGGAGTGACAGTCCTCATCCTTCACTGTCACTATATGTAGAAAGCAATGTCATGTCACTCTTTAGAGCAGTAGTTCTCGACTGGTTTAACTTCAGGGTCTACATAGATTATCATTCAAAAATAAACAAAATGTCCTTGCAATCAAACATTAAAATGTGTTAATATTACCATGAACTGCACTGGCCGAACAAAATGCCAAATTATTAACATGACAAAGGCTAAATGGAATTTTTTACACCAAATGGTTTGCAGGCAATAATTAACCATAGGATTCAAATCATGTTCATCCTCAAAGCAAGTAAACACACATTTAATTTAAGTGGTATTTTTTTATCTTACAGACATTTGTTTATGGTTTTCGAGGATGAGGAGATGTCAAGCAACCTGTCCATGTTGGCATTGGTCTTATTTGGCTAGCTTCTACCAAGTGACATATGAATTTACACCAAACATCCAGTAGATTGATTGGGCACATAGCCATTGACATCAACACTAAAAAATATGGAAGCATTTTCTCTTCCCTTCCAAAACTTTATTTATTTTGCTATCCTAACTCTGCACAATTATATGGTTAGTCACATTTTATTAGTTTGCATTTAACACTCTGCGACTGCTCTCTGCGACCCTGTCAAAGCAGACCTGTGATCCATAAGTTGAAAACTGCTTTATCGGCCAGTTTCTTTTTCTTTGAGAAATGTTTTTTTCCATTCCAAAGTGTAATGCTGAAATTAAGTATTTTTCTGCCATCTGATCAATTTAAGTGTAAAATTCATGTTACTTCATGTTTTTACAAGCCAAGTTAGCAGGAGGCAGTCAGAGCGTCTCAACAAACCTTTACAAGCAGTGCTGCTACAGAAAGAGAGCCGCTCACAACAAGTAGGTATTGCTGCAGCCCAGAGATCTCCAGATGGGAGCACAATCTCCAAAAGAAGGCAGGGTTACTCAGTAAGGGGGCTGGGCCAGCTCCAAAAGTGGGCGACACTTTATATCTTTGCTAGCGGTTTGGAGCTCAGCCTACAGCTATCCTTCTCGCTCAAGTAGGAAGCATTCTTGATAGGTAGACCAAGCACAACAGAATGCAGGGATCTCGAGACGTGACTTGACACAGTGTCATTTATGATGCCCAAAAACACTGAGAGCCTCCAATAGTATCCGTCTGACTAAATGTACCTACAGAGACATGTAACAATGATGCAGATGGAAACCAAGAATGCATCCTGTAAGAACAGGGCAGATTGACAAACTCATTTATAAAATGGATTGCTGTTGACTCTAGGCTTATGTTCAATGATATAAGAATAAAACAAACAATATAATGACTTCTAAAGCCACTTTTTGTTTTGTCTAATCAATGCTTTAAACATTTATGAATATTTAAATATTTAAAATATTATGGATTACTAGTACTGAATTATCTTTTTTGGGGTGGCCTTTTTCAGCAAATATTGCTATGTGATTCATTGTGATTAATTTGATTAATAAATCAGCATGTCATGTAGTTCATTTTATTAAAAATTTGGATCGATTGACAGCTGTGCAAATTATTTAATGGGTCTCACCTCATCAGTTTCAGTTTCCATTGTGACCTTACCTTGCCTTCTCTACTTCGGATGACACTTTTAATGTACAGTTAAAAGCAGGCTGTATTTTTGCTTCAAAAGGCAGATTTTGAGCATCAATTCTCTCCTCCTCAGGTTTGTGGAGTTAGATCACAACTGGACAAGCTCTACATCACTTCTCATGACATCACAAAACTGGAAAACAATATTGGCAATATGAAAATGATGCAAATTAAATAAAAATAGAGAGGAAGAACAGAACATAATATCAGTGGGAAAAGAGTTGGACCTGAATTGCCTGAAGTCATTCAGGTGGAGGACAGCGGTTCCACCAAAACACTTTCAGAGGTTTCTAGAGCATATGGCTTTCTCAGCGGCAGTCACGCCGCTTGGGTTGATGCATATGAGACTGCTTCAGCACTGGCTTCAGAGATGAGCATGGCACCGTGGCACACATCGCATAGTTATCACGGTGTCTGACATCACTTATTTAGCCCTTGGACAGACCTTGCATATACTGGCATGAGTTCCCCTACAGCAAGTGTCCAGACGTGTCGTGGTCACCACAGATGCCTCCAAACTGGGCTGGGGTGCCGTGTGCAATGGGCACAAGGCTGCCGGTTTCTGGTCAGGACCACGACTGGGTTGGCACATAAACTGCCTAGAGTTGCTGGCTGTACTACTCGCCCTGCGGAAGCTATTGCCATTGATCCGGTCTGACAACACAGTGACAGTAGCATATATAAATTGCCATGGCGGCGTACACTCTCATCGCATGTTGCAAATCTCCTCTGGAGTCAGCAGCGGCTGAGATTGTTGCGGACCACTCATATTCCCGGCAGCCACAATGCCGCAGCAGACGCACTGTCATGGCAGGCAATGCTCAGCTGAGAGTGGAGACTCCACCCTAGGTGGTCCAGCTGATTTGGAGTCGATTCGGCAAAGCACAGGTAGACCGGTTCGCTTTCTGGAAATCCTCCCACTGCCAGCACTGGTATTCCCTTTTCACCCAGTGAGCCTTCTTGCACAGACCCTGTGCAAAATCAGGGAGGACGAGGAACAAGTCACCCTCGTGGCCCCATACTGGCCCACCCAGACTTGGTTCTCGGACCTCACGCTCCTCACGACAGTACCTCCCTGGCAGATTCCTCTGAGGAATCTTCTTTCTCAATGATGGGGTACAATCTGCCACCCACATCCAGACAACTGGAATCCCCATGTCTGGCCCTTGGACCTAAGATCTAAGTAGCCTACCACCAGCAATCATAGACATGATCATGCAAGCTAGAGCTCCCTCTACCAGGCAGCTTTATGCCCTGAAGTGGCATTTGTTCACAAATTGGCTTCGTCCCAAGACGAAGACCCCTAGAGATGCACAGTTGGATCAGTGCTTTCCTTCCTGCAGGAGAGGCTGGAGGGGCAGCTGTCCGCCTCCACCTTGAAGGTATACAGTCAGGTCCATAAATATTGGGACATCGACACAATTCTAATCTTTTTGGCTCTATACACTACCACAATGGAGTTGAAATGAAATGAACAAGATGTGCTTTAACTGCAGACTTTCAGCTTTAATTTGAGGGTATTTACATCCAAATCAGGTGAATGGTGTAGGAATTACAACAGTTTGTATATGTGCCTCCCACTTTTTAAGGGACCAAAAGTAGTGGGACAGATTAACAATCATAAATCAAACTTTCACTTTTTAATACTTGGTTGCAAATCCTTTGCAGTCAATTACAGCCTCAAGTCTGGAACGCATAGACATCACCAGACGCTGGGTTTCATCCGTGGTGATGCTCTGCCAGGCCTCTACTGCAACTATCTTCAGGTCCTGCTTGTTCTTGAGGCATTTTCCCTTCAGTTTTGTCTTCAGCAAGTGAAATGCATGCTCAATCGAATTCAGGTCAGGTGATTGACTTGGCCATTGCATAACATTCCACTTCTTTCCCTTAAAAAACTCTTTGGTTGCTTTTGCAGTATGCTTCGGGTCATTGTCCATCTGCACTGTGAAGCGCCTTCCAATGAGTTCTGAAGCATTTGGCTGAATATGAGCAGATAATATTGCCCGAAACACTTCAGAATTCATCCTGCTGCTTTTGTCAGCAGTCACATCATCAATAAATACAAGAGAACCAGTTCCATTGGCAGCCATACATCCTCACACCATGACACTACCACCACCATGCTTCACTGATGAGGTGGTATGCTTTGGATCATGAGCAGTTCCTTTCCTTCTCCATACTCTTCTCTTCCCATCACTCTGGTACAAGTTGATCTTTGTCTCATCTGTCCATAGGATGTTGTTCCAGAACTGTGAAGGCTTTTTTAGATGTTGTTTGGCAACTCTAATCTGGCCTTCCTGTTTTGTCCATTTTTCACCAATGTTTACATCTTGTGGTGAACCCTCTGTATTCACTCTGGTGAAGTCTTCTCTTGATTATTGACTTTGACACACATACACCTACCTCCTGGAGAGTGTTCTTGGTCTGGCCAACTGTTGTGAAGGGTGTTTTCTTCACCAGGGAAAGTATTCCTCGGTCATCCACCACAGTTGTTTTCTGTGGTCTTCCGGGTCTTTTGGTGTTGCTGAGCTCACCGGTGCATTCTTTCTTTTTAAGAATGTTCCAAACAGTTGATTTGGCCACACCTAATGTTTTTGCTATCTCTCTGATGGGTTTGTTTTGATTTTTCAGCCTAATGATGGCTTGCTTCACTGATAGTGACAGCTCTTTGGATCTCATATTGAGAGTTGACAGCAACAGATTCCAAATGCAAATAGCACTCTTGAAATGAACTCTGGACCTTTTATCTGCTCCTTGTAAATGGGATAATGAGGGAATAACACACACCTGGCCATGGAACAGCTGAGCAGCCAATTGTCCCATTACTTTTGGTCCCTTAAAAAGTGGGAGGCACATATACAAACTGTTGTAATTCCTACACCGTTCACCTGATTTGGATGTAATACCCTCAAATTAAAGCTGAAAGTCTGCAGTTAAAGCACATCTTGTTCGTTTCATTTCAACTCCATTGTGGTGGTGTATAGAGCCAAAAAGATTAGAATTGTGTCGATGTCCCAATATTTATGGACCTGACTGTACATATCCATGATGCAGTGGATGGTAAGTCCCTAGGGAAACACAACCTGATCAGGTTCCTCAGAGGTGCCCAGAGGCTGAATCCTCCCAGTCCATGCCTCTTACCCTCATGGGATCTCACCGGGGTCTTCTTGGGCCTTCAGAGAGCCCCATTCAAGCCGCTAGAGTCAGTCGAGCTGAAAGCACTCTCCTTAAAGACGACCCTCCTGATTGCGCTCACCTCCATCAAGAGGGTGGGGGATCTGCAAGCGTTCTCTGTCAGTGACTCTTGCCTGGAGTTTGGTCCGGCAGATTCTCACGTGATTCTGAGACCCCGACCGGGCCATGTGCCCAAGGTTACCACGACCCCCTTCAGGGATCAGGTGGTGAACCTGCAACCACTTCCCCGGGAGGAGGCAGACCCAGCCCTGTCGTTGCTGTGTCCGTTGCATGCATTGTGCACCTACTTGGATTGCGCGCAGAGCTTTAGATGCTCTGAACAGATCTTTGTCTGCTTTGGTAGACAGCAGAAATGGAACGTTGTCTATAAACAGAGGCTTGCCCACTGGATCGTGGATGCAATTGCATTGGCCTACCAGACCCAGGCCGTGCCTGCCCCCTTGCGGGTTCGAGCACACCCTACAAGGAGTGTGGCGTCCTCGTGGGTACTGGCCAATGCACCTCTCTAGCAGACATCTGCAGAGCAGTGGGCTGGGTAACACCTGTGATGTATGTTCCATGGTACAATCTCCCTGTCAGCGGACCCGCGTCTCACTTGGGCAGAGCTCTCTCTGCCCCCGATCGCTGTGTTTGTAGAGCCCCCCCCCCCCCCCACACACACACGTGTCGAGCCCATGTGTTGTATTGCCAAATATTGACCTCTCCTTTTGGGCAAGATGTGGTCTCCACGGGGTCTTTTTCCCCTGAAAGTATAGGAAAGGAAAAGAACACCTTCCCTGATATGTATGATAGCATTAGATGACCCCAGCCGAATCTAATACTCTGTGGAGAGAAAACATAGATAGAAAAGGCAGCGACTGGCGCAGCCTGCTCCCATGCTAGTCATGTTGTTTCCACCCCTCAGGGATGTGGGGAACTACATGACGCCTTTTGGGGCATTGAGGGAGGTTACATGTAGTCTGATGCACCTGCTATTACAAATGCAGCAGCCTGCTTGCACCTGCATCAGCAGTTCATGTAACACGGTTAAGCTGTTGTGGCATTTTTCTATAGGGACCCCTAGTGTCAATACTTCGACACAACGTCGAGTGAGTGACAGAAGGGGAACATCATGGTTACTATTGTAACCTCTGTTCCCTGATGGAGGGAATGAGACGTTGTGTCCCTCTTGCCACAACACTGTACTAACCGCTGAAATGGCCGGACCTTGTCTCGGCTCCTCAGCACAAAACCTGAATGGAATGGCATTCCAGCTCCTTTTATACCCATATGTCTGGGGGAGTGTCATGCAAATTCCACTCGCCAATTCTCATTGGCCTTTCCTCAAAGTTTGGGAGGTGTTTGGGGCTCTCAAGAGGGAACGGAGGTTACAACAGTTATGTTGTAATAACTGTTGATGACGGTATGTATTTTCCTGCCATTGCATTTCAAGCTTGAAGTACATATAACTTTGTGTTTTACAAGCCAAGTCAGCATGGGGCAGTCAGCGCACTTCAACAAACCTCACAAGCAGCATAGCCACAGAATGACAGCAGAATGCATTTTTCACAGTTGGATTAAGCACAACAGAATGCAGGGATCATTAGGCACTACTTTTAACTTAACAAAGAATCCTGAAAACATGCTAAAAAAAACAGTTAGGCTCACCAAAAACATCTTTCAGACTCATATACATAGCCCCATAATATAATTTTAGGTACACAACCTGTGAAAAAGACTGATAAACTAAATTAGAAAATGTAATTGCTGTCGACTGTAGGTTTATGTTTAATGATGTGTAAATAAAACAAACAATATTTTGACTTTTAAAGCCACTTTTTGTGTTCAGTGCTATTAAAATAATGCAATATATTTCAATTTAAATTGTGAGTATATATAAATGAATATACTGTATATTGTGTATATATATTCACTTTATTAGAAACACTATGGTCCTAATGAAGTTCCCAATGTGGTCTTCTGCTGTTGTAGCCCATCCAACTCAAGGTTTGATGTGTTGTGCATTCTGAAATGCTATTTTGCTCACTACAGTTGTACCCAGTGTTTATCTGCATTACCGTAGCCTTTCTGTCAGCTCGAACCATTCTGGGCAGCACAAAAGCATTATAAGCCTAAGTAGATTGAAGAAACTATTGGTGCCAATGTTTTCAACAATCTACTTAGGCTTATGATGCTTTTCGGAGACGCAGCCCTGACCATTCTCCATTGACATTTGTCTCCATTGAGAAACTGCTGCTCACTAGATGTTTTTTTTGCTTTTGGCACTATTCTGAGTAAATTTTAGAGACTGCTGTGTGTGAAAATCCCAGGAGATCATCAGTTACAGAAATAATCAAACCAGCCCATCTGGCACCAACAATCATGATACAGTCAAAATCACTGAGATCAATGAGACAATTTTTCCCCATTCTGATGGTTGATGTGAAAAGTAACTTAAGTTCCTGACCTCTGTCTGCATGATTTTATGCATTGCACTGCTGCAATACGAATGGCTGATTAGATAATCGCATAAATAAGCAGGTGTACAGGTGTTCCTAATAAAGTTATCTATATACAAGCATCTTCTAATTAACTAAATGTAAATGTAATTAATCAGCATGTCATGTAATTCATTTTATTTAAACAATAGGCAGCCCTACTGAAATAACATTATAGTGGGCTACAGTAAATGTACACAAGGTCAACAATTGTTTTTTTAATTGTTTACAATCATTCCATTATTGAATTAATATCCTCTCATCCCGATCTTTTTATCTTGATCGAAATCTTGATCCATAAGCCTTTTAAGTTACATCAAAAGCAGCACAAGATCACAATTGAGACCTTGATTGTGATTTGGTCACATGACATAGACACCTCAATTCATCTCTAAGTCATTCCTTTCCACACTTAGGAACAGGTGCGTAAGTTCATGTAATAATTGTTATCCCTGAACTTCCCCCAGACCTAAAAATACCACCTACATAGCTCAGTTTGACACAATATATATAATTGTTCTTCTGTGTTAATCTGTGAGATCTTTTATTTGACATTATGTGAAGAAGCCTGGGTGGAGGACGCCAACTGTAAGTCCTCTACACCTGTGAGCATTTCTAGTATTTCACAGATATTTTAGATCCATTAAACCTGCTCCAACCCCTAATTCAATCAACATAACTAGCAGATAAATGTATTCACAATAATTTATGATTTAGTTTTCTCTGTTTCGGCTGTTGGGGCAGATGGAAATGAAGATAATTGAATAAAGGCTTAAATTTGGGTCTGTTCCTCACACAGATCTATCATACAGCTTCTGAAGACTTGAATTACAGTATAGCACACAAATAAAATAAATTACTAATAGGAATTAGAATTCAAATAGGAAGGACACGGAAAGCAATTCAAAGTCTACGCGAGTCAGCCTTTCATGTATGTTTCTTCAGATCTCAACAAAATATCTGCATTCAGCTTCATATTAACACATCATCTGCACAATATCAACCACCCAGGTAGCGACTCTAAACTCTCTCTACCCTTTAATACTGCTATCCCCAAGCTTACTGCAAATGGACACAGGTGTTAGTAATTATCTGGCTCGACCATGCCCCCCCCCCCCCCCCCCCCCCCGCAGCCATAACTACTTTTATGATTGTTTTATAGTGCTTCTGTGGTGTATTTTATGGTCATGTTTTTGAGCATCATAATCTGAAAACTCTTTTGTTTTGTTTTCTATAAATGATTAAGTAATGATGAAATGATGACTAATTTGTATTCATTTTAACATTTTAAAGTTCTAGAGTCTTGGATAAAGTTAAATAATCCTTTGAATAAAGTAGAATACAGCACCATAAATCACACAGAACAAAATAAAACAATTTTAATTTTAAATTAGGTAAATGCATCAATTGCTGGCATTGAACTTTTACTTAATCAAATGAATTATGAACAGGCTACAATAAAATCAACCGGTTAATTCCATGAATTCAATATTCATGGATTCAATAAGGATTCGAAAATATTTGTACATCTCAATAGTTGTTCATACATAAAATGCTGTTAATATGTTAATATTTTATGTAAGCAAATGTATGTGTGCTAGCACCATGGGCGTCTGCTGGATTTAATCTGCCTAGAGGTCTGCATGGGCCTTAAAATTAAATCCGAACCTGACCCAAACTCAACACCGCATGGCCCATCTCTACCCGGCCCAAACGATATGGTCAGAATTTAAGATAAAACCGACCCCAACCTGAAATCACTTCCCATCTCAATTCTTCTAGTATCTTCTCCTAGTGTATAGCTGTATTTTATGTAAGCATATAGGTAACATTCTTAACAGTTCTAAGACACAAAACATACACAGTTTTAACAAGGCACAGCAGCCTTAGTACACTAGAGCAGAATGGGAAAAATGCATTGCATTACCGTTTATTTACAGAAATTTCACTTGGTGCAGAACAATATGAAATAATATGAAACAATGCAGCAGTCCCCTCTATGCAGCCTGAACTAGTTCAGATTGTTGAATCTTTGTGACAGCTGCGCAATAAAAAAAAGAGCGCAGGTGTCTCAACATGAGTTTTTGACAGTCTGAAATTCTTTTTAGCTTGACGTGGGGTTTACATATGAGACACTGAAGAAAAAGCGGTGTATTTTATTGTCATGTTTTTGAGCATCATATTCTAAAAAGAGACAAGGTGTAAATGTCAAAGACATTCATCTAGCAAGTGTTTAAACAATGGGAAAACAGAACAGACATGTTAATGTGGGTATGATAAATTGATAGGATATTGGTCTTGGAGGACAATATCTGCTACGCTGCTGCTGCTGCAGAGAATGAACAGAGACTTGCTACTGCTAGAACAAACACAGATATACTGAGATAATCATGTGGACATGCTGCTGCTGCACAAACAGACAAAATGCAAGATATGTTGCATCGATCATGTATGAAATGCTGCTGCACAAACAGACATACAAACAAAACTCCTTGTAGCAGAACTAGACCATGGAGCTGGGAGGAGGAGGGTTGCTTATCTGCAAAACTGAGCAATTTAAATGTTAGACAAAGAGATAGACGCAAAATGGCTGACTACCTGATTATATGTCAGAGGACCAATCAGCTTACACCATTCCAGCCGACTGGCTAACAGATAACAAGCTCAAGAACCTATCAGCTTGCACCACATGACATTTCATGGCTGAACTTGGGTTTTTTAGTGCAATAATATTCTATGAATGGTATGGTGAACTCAGTCTTCAAAATCGAACAAAATATTAAAAAAAATTATATATGTTGCTTTTCCTGCTTTTAATAGAGTTTGGCATTGAATAGAATTTTAAAACTTTTGAAAAGTCAAAAAGAAAGACTACAAAGCAAAACAATATATACGATAAAAGATGCGTGCTTATGTATTATGGGTAATAGGTAGGCGTATATCAATGTTGTAGAAATCATACTGTATGGTGATGTTCTGTCTTCTAATCATTATGGTTATGTTTGATGTATGATTACATCCCAGAAATAGGCCCAAGAGAGGGAGCTGTGATCCTTTTTAACATGTTTATAAGTTGGGACTTTGATGATGTCATGCGAGTGTGTTTTGAAACAGGCTGCCAAAAGGATACTGTGACAGATGGCTTAGGAACCTGCAGCTCTGTTATTGATGTGGGAATTGAACAGAAATCAGGAGGGTTGTTGTTAACAAAACAAAAACATACTTGTTTATTTTTTTACTCATTGATCCGTGCATCGGTTTGACTCAAATAAAGTCATGAAACACTGTCAGACTTACAATTCTCAACTTCTTTGTTATTCTTTTGGTTAAGCTGGCTTGTTTGGTTCATATTGAAAGAGCTTAGAGAATGCCGGAATTTTTTCATTATATTCACATATTTGAGAGCCTTGTTGGTGCGTAAAACTACTGTTGTGCCTACATATTGTTCACTGGGTGCATATATATGCATGCACTGTATATATACTATTGAAGTCAAAAGTTTACATACACCTAAGGTGAAGTCATTAAAACTCATTTTTTATTGACTCCACAGATGTCATATTAGCAAACTATAGTTTTGGCAAGTCGTTTAGGACATCTAATTTGTGCATGACACGAGTCATTTTTCCAACAATTGTTTACAGACAGATTGTTTCACTTTTAATTGACTATATCACAATTCCAGTGGGTCAGAAATGTACATACTCTAAGTTAACTGTGCCTTTAAGCAGCTTGGAAAATTCCAGAAATTATGTCAAGCCATTAGACAATCAGCCAATTAGCCTTTGATAAGCAAATTGGCTAATCTGAGTTAATTAGAGATGTACCAGTGGATATTTTAAGGCCTATCTTCAGACTCAGTACCTCTTTGATTAAAAGAATCAACCAGGACCTCAGAAACAAAAATTGTGGACCTCCACATGTCTGGTTCATCCTTGGGAGCAATTTCCAAATGTCTTAAGGCAGGGGTTCTCAACCTTTTGCAAGCTGGGCCCCCCAAAGCTGGTTCATTGTAGTTGGGGCCCCAGTGCACCCCGCCCCACCACCATAGATAGATAGATAGATAGATAGATAGATAGATAGATAGATAGATAGATAGATAGATAGATAGATAGATAGATAGATAGATAGCCCTAGGCTATTATTTTTAGGCCCACATTATTATTATTATTATTATTATTATCATCAGTAGCGGTAGGTAGGCCTATTATCATTACTAGGCTATTGTTATAATTGGCAGTAGCACCAGACTTCTAATGTGAGCTTGCAGGCATTATTATTATTATTATTATTATTATTATTATTATTATTATTATTATTATTATTATTATTATTATGAGTAGTAGTAGGCCTATCATCATTACTAGGCTATTGCTATATAATTAGATGAGGTTACATGCTTTATTGTTGTTGTTATTATTATTATTATTATTATTATTATTATTATTATTATTATTATTATTATTATTCAGTAGGCCTATTATCATTTTTTTATCATCATTTATATTGCTATAATTGGGAATTGGCACCAGACCTCTGATATTAATTTATGCTTTATTATTGTTATTATTACTAGGCCTAATAGTAGGCATCATCTGCATTTTTTACAGAAGCTTGCAGGTAGGTGATGTTAATGTGAGACCTGAGCCTGCTTTGCCTTGCAAAGATCCTCAATTCTTGGCTCAATGTTTGATAAACATAGCCTCAAATCATCCTCGATTTATGCACGATTGCAGTATTTCGTTTTGAGTGCAGTCATTTTTGAGAATCCTGCCTCACACAAATATGTCGACGAGAAAGGAAGGAGAATCTTCAAGGCGACGTCACAGAGTTCAGGGTATTCCTGCATCAATGCTGCCCAGAATGACGAAAGAGGGCAGGAGCTAAAGAGTTCCTTCAGTCTACTGTCACTCTTCAGCTCAATAAGCTGTTCCTGCATATCAATCGATAGCTCGTTTGCTGTGCACACAAACGGATCTCGAACCCACGCAAAAGAGCAATAATTCTCTTTAAAGTACGCCGCAAATTGTTTTCTCATTGCTGACAGGTGCTCAGACGCTGATTGAAATAGGGAGGAGAAATCGTGTGACGTGCCTGCATCAGTGATAAAGTCTGCAAGGCTGGGGAACATGTCGCAGTTCCCTCGACTGATGCGGCCATGCCAGAGGCCTAGTTTTTGTGTGAAGGCATGCACTTTGTCTGCAAGGAGCAAAATATGAGTTTCGCGGCCTTGCAAAGACAGGTTGAGGCCATTCAAGCGGTCAAATATATCAACCAAATAGGACAGAGATGCAAGTCACATAGTGTCATCCAGATGCTTCGCCAGATCTGATTTGATTTCTGTCAAAAACCACTTCACCTCCTCTCGCAGCTCATACAACCGCTGTAACACCCGCCCCCTGGAGAGCCAGCGAACTTCAGTGTGCAGAAGCAGCTGTTCGTGCCCTGACCCCATCTCCTGGCAGAGGACCCCAAACAAGCGAGAGTTTAGCGGCCGTGATTTGATGAGATTTATTATTTTCACGGGTTGGTTCAGCACGGAGTCAAAGAGAACCGGCATTTTTTTAGCAGCTAGTGCTTCGCGATGGACCATGCAATGTGTCCATTTCACAAGTGGAGCTACTTGCTGAACGCGAGCAGCTAGGCCACGCTCACCGCCCCGTCATTGCCTGCGCACCATCCGTGCATAGGCCAACGCATCGGTCCCAAGCCAAACCATTTTCACGGATAAAAATATCAAGGACATTGAAAATGGCTTCTCCTGTAGTGTGCGACTGAAGAGGCCGGCAAAACAGGACATCCTCCTCAATCGCCTTATCCCGGAGATACCTGACATAGGTGAGGAGCTGTGCCTGCCCAGCAATATCAGTGGATTCGTCCAGCTGCAGCGCGTAGTAAGGACTCTTTTTTACGAACTCTATCAGTTGCTCTCTGATATCATTGGACATGTCTACAATTCTCCTAGCGACTGTGTCATTGGACAGTGGTGCTGCACCGAGTTTGGCTGCTGCACTATCGCCTATCATTATTCTGCACATGTCTTGTGCTGCCGGCAAAATGAGAGTCTCAGCGATTGTATGCGGTTTACCCAGTTTACCGATCCTTTTGGCCACTACATACGATGCCTCCAAACACTGTTTATACACAGTGCTGTGCACTGAAATGGTTGCCTGTTGCTGATGGAGGCCATCAAGCTTTCTTTTAAAATATTCAGCCGGTTTATTTTTAATGCCAGCATGCTTTGTTTCGATGTGCCTTTTTAATTTGCAGGGCTTCATACTGTCGTTTGCCAGCACCTCGGCACACACGACACACTGAGGTCTCAGATCAGCCGTGACTGTAAACCCAAACTGCAGGTATGCTTCATCGTACATTCTAAGCTTTTTTGCAGCTGGTGGTGCGTCAGTTGGCTTGTTGGTCCTCACAAGAAATGTCAATGCGCAGCTTTTCGAGGAGAAATCAAACAAATGAGCGCCGTTTTCTAAAGTCTATGAGCGCAGCACACACAAATAAACTAAATTGACATACTGCAGTTAAATTTCAAAATGTGTTGTTTTTATATTTATAACATTTGACTACAGTTCACTGTAGTAAATTAATCACTTAATTTACCATCGCCTCACGATTGAAAATGTGACACTGTTTTCATATGACAGTTCAACAAACAAGTTAATAATATTAAGTTACTTACATTTTAGACAAAATAATGACTGTTTTGGTCTATTTTAGCTGCGAAAATAGATGAATGAACGACTCAATGACTCGCTTAATAAAACCGCTTATCACCTGCATTTGCGCTCACTATCGACAAACCAATCAAATTTGTTCAAAACTCATTTTAATTTTTATTCAGGAGTTATGTATATACAAAACTATAACTTTTTATGACAGTAGTTTAGTGATAAAAATGTTTTGCTTTTTTTCCCCCTCCCATCCTGTAGCCTACTCGCGACCCCCCCACCCCCCCCCCCCCCCCCCCCCCCCCCCCGGGAGCCCCACCGGTTGAGAACCAATGTCTTAAGGGACCACGTTCATCTGTACAAACAATAGTGCTCAAGTATAAACACCATGGGAACATGCAGCCATCATACCGCTCAGGATAGAGACACATTCTGTCTCCTAGAGGTGAAAGTAGTTTGGTACGAAAAGTGCAAATCAATACCAGCAAAGGACCTTGTGAAGATGCTGGAGGAAACAGGTAGACAAGTATCTATATCCACAGTAAGTCGAGTCCTATATTGACAGAACCTAAAAAGCTGCTCAGCAAGGAAGAAGCCAATGCTCTAAAACCACCATAAAAAAGCCAGACTACAGTTTGCAAGTGCACATGGGGACAAAGCTATTACTTTTTGGAGAAATGTCCTCTGGTCTGATGAAACAAAAATGTAACTTTTTGGCCATAATGACCATAGTTATGTTTGGAGAAAAAAGGATGAGGGTTGCAAGCTGAAGAACACCATCCCAAACATGAAACATGGGGGTGGCAGCATCATGTTGAAGGGGTGCTTTGCTGCAGGAGGGACTGGTGCACTTCACAAAATAGATGGCATCATGAGGAAGGAAAATTATGTTGATATATTGAAGCAACATCTCAAGACATCAGCTGTGAATTTAAAGCTTGGTCGCAAATGGGTCTTCCAAATGGACAATGACCCCAAGCATACCTCCAAAGTTGTGGCAAAATGGCTTAAGGACAACAGAGTCAAGGCAATGGAGTTGCCATCACAAAGCCCTGACCTCAATCCGATGAAAAAGTGTGTGCGGGCCTACAAACCTGACTCTGTTCTTCTGTCTGGAGGAATGGGCCAAAATTCCAGCAACTTACTGAGAGAAGCTTGTTGTAGGTGACCCAAAATATTTGACCCAAGTGATTGTTTCCGGTAACTTGTGCATGTAAAATGGCTAGAAATTGCATTTTAGATTAGCGTAAAGCTGACAAATTATACAAGGTTTATTTCTATTTCTGCTGCTCCAAACATACTTCGAATTTACTTCTCTGTCTGCTCGTAGGAATGTAACATCAAAAGAAAGTGTTTTACCGCTTTATTTGTTAACCAAATGAATAAAGTGCGCCATCTGCTGGTTAAGTGCAATAACTGCAAAATATACTAATGGTAAATGTATGGGTACACAAGACAGTAGGCTACAAGCATAGAATCAGATTCATATAGCCTACCTCAACACTTAAACACTTTTCTCTCTGTAAACATTGCCACAACTTCAAGTCTCAGTAGAGTACTATGTTCATATTGAATTATCAATAAGACAGATGATCTGAGCACCAACATAATCTGAATGCCATTTACAAACCAAATACTGAAAGTGATATTTACACTAGCTATCCCTCACTTGTTTTTATATAAAAACATGTGAGGGTAGTAACAGATTAGATATAATAGTGATTAAACAAACAGATTTTAAAAAAAAATCGAAAATAACATTTAAAAATGACTCTTAAAGACTAGCCACTAGCGAAGTGGCTATAGTTACACTCTAGATAGGGAGCAGTCTCACTCAGGATTTAACAGCTGGATTTACAAAAATAACTTCAAAAAGTCAACTACATTTTCTTAAATGATTTAAGCAACATTATGTCAAAATGGAACAAGACTATCCTACTCAAAGGCATGTGACATCAAATCAACAAGTGTTAGGTCAAAACATTCAGAAGTTATCTACCCAGCACTGAAAAAGCTTTAGAGTTGTTCACAACATTATGAATAGGACCAACAGATGGCCATAATGTTTTGGCTCATCAGTTTGTGTCATTCTCAACATGGTTAGTGATAATTTGATATGCTGTTTAAAAGAAGATGAGTAAGCAAAGGTTCGTATTAGATAAAGTCCTTCTGAATTTGTAAATGATCATAACTTATCATGGATCAGAGTTAGAAACAGAAACACTGTTGCTCTAGATCATGTATGTTATCATGGACTCCTTTGTTAGATTATCAAGTACTGTGAAGAATGACTGTAACTGTGTAAACGGTCTTCACTGTTTGAATGAGCATAAGATATAAAAGAGGGAAACTTCATCATTTACATGGAGCTAAAATAATCAAGTGTTGTAACAGCAGGTGCATCCTGTGAGTCAGGGCAGAAAATCTCCACAGCTCACTGCATCTGCTAGAAGAGAAACTTCAACAATGATGAAGTTTTATTCAATTTATGGAGTATTTCAAGGGAGAATTATATTGTTTAGACTGTAATTAATAAGAGATCAAATCAAGCCATTGCAATACCTGCCATTCATTTACTGATCATGTTACCCATCTCATCTCTAAATGTAATTCAATACTGCTAACGATTGTTTTTATATATATTTTAAATCTGAAGACAGTTTTTTTAAATAGTGCTGCATTATAGGCCTTTAATGATTTCATTGGTAAAACATACATTTATATTTGTTAATTCTCACAGAAAGCTAATAACCTTGGGAATTCTGTTCATTACTTCTCTAGACAAATACTTCTGGAAGAACACATCTGACTTTAAGTTGAAAGAATAACAGTAAACACTTCAACTATAATGCAGTTTATTTTAATTCATGAAGCACAATAATGCGCATAGATCTTTTAACAAAACAAAAGCCAAATTACACAAATCAAGTCACTAAGACCCTTATACTATTTTGAATTTCAACAACTCTACTTGTCAGAAACTATCATTTACTATCACAGAAATCAAGAAAAGACAAAAACATCTTTGTTTTCAGTCACTGCAGTGAGATTTCTTGATGTTTCTGGAAGTGACTCTTGAGCCGACAGTCACTTCACATATCAGATCTTTGTCTTTCTCCCACTCTGATCTCTCAATGGTGAAATAACTGCTCATTTTGAATTTCTCATCTGGCTGTTGTTCAGCAGAGCTAGTGAAGACGCCATCAGAAACTGAGTTCCCATTCACAAGCCAACGCACATCAGCAAAACCCATGGCCATATCATTGATCAGACACACCAGAGTGATTTTACTGGAGCTCTGATCTTCAGTGGATGGGAGGATGTTCACAACAGGAGGAGGAACAGCAGAATCTACACAATTACACAACAACATTAACACATTTATAAGAAATGAGGTTAACTTGACTGAGACACATTTTATATATTAAACAATCATTCAGAATTAAACGTTTCTCCATATAAACAATGAACATCAATCTTTTCTTTAGTCATTTCATACAGAATTGAAGAACAGTATTATTTATCTTTAAATATTATAAATATTATTATTTATATCTTACAAAAGACAGAAAATAATCTTTTGCAATTTTAATATAAATGCACAACATCTCCATCTCTTAGACAACAAATATAACTTGCAATTTAACAACCAGTTACTGTTGTATAATGTATAATGTATAAAATATATATATATGCTTATTCACAGATTAATAAAAAATCTTCAGAAATCAGAAACTTTTCTATCAAAAACATTCAACGGTTCTTCTGCTTAATCTGCTTAACAGTTTAATCGAAACCTCTAAAAATCCCAACAAATCAAATATTTTATAGAAATGCATATAATATAAAAACATTGTAAAACACATTTAATTGTAAGTTAAAGCTGTTTTAGTTTTTTCAGGTCAGTTACTGGAGGATGGATAAAACTAATGACTAAATTGAAATTTACGTTTGGAGCATTTAACAGAAAATAAATGACAAGCTGGCTAAACTTTAAAAGGATTGTTTTTTATATATTTACAAAGAAGTGTAGACATTTAATACAGTGAAAATATAAAAAATAATACAAAGATTACTCACCAGTCACCATCAGTTTTGTTCCTTGTCCGAATACCACACTGATACATTTCATATGTTCAGCCGTACAAAAACCTCCTCAGTGTCTGAAGTGACACAAACAGAGAAACTCAAACTCAACTTCATCTGTCAATTCAAGTAAACTCATTAGATAAACAAGTGAACACATTAAAAGCACACTGGTATACATTTTAATAATTATTTTGTTAATTGATAAATATTTTTGTTTGATTTTTCCTGAAAAGCCATTAAATAGTTTAAAATTTTTAATACCGATATATTATATATATGCTAATTTTATTCTTAAGATAGTATTTCATGTATATACAGTTTACTATATATATATATATATATATATATATATTTACAGTATATATACACAGTATCTATTTTTTATTTATTTTTTACCTTGGGAAATAATGGTGTAAATGTGCAATAACTAACTTTCAAAATGTCTTTGGTTTGACACGATTAGTAGAATTTGACTCATCTAATTGGCTCGACTATTTGACAATTAAAAATCAGTAGTTGTGCAAATAACTCTATTGTTTTTATTTATTCATATGAAAATGTCAATCAATGAATTTATGAGAATTAAATTGAACTCTGATTCCAGAATAATCTATTAAACACTGTTGGAGAAGTGTCGTGTAGACATCAGAAGAGCTGTGAGAATGATACAATCTACACAAACTGAAAAGTTGCACTTGAAATTTGTTGATTTGTTTAGATATTTTTTTTATTACCGTGTGATACATTTTACCTGTTGTATTTTAGCAGTGAATGTGAGCAGTGAGGAGGTTTTTGTCATGGTGTGATTCACTGTGATACGTGTTGTTTAACAGAATCATCCCATGTGTTACAGTAATACACTGCTGAATCTCCAATCTCAACATTATTGATTATCAAACTATAATCTGATTTAGATGAATGTGTTGATGTGAATTTAGGAGCAGAGAAACCAGATCCATAACTAACTGAGCTCCAGTCATGACGAAATCTTAACACATGCTGAGGAACTCCTCCTGGAGTCTGTTTATACCAGCGAGCAGATTGATCAGTAACTGTCCCCAGATTACAGTTGAGAGTGACTTTCTGTCCTTTATTCACTGGGAGAACTGAAGGATTCTGAGTCACTACAGTCACACCACTGACACCTGCACAATAAAAACAACCTTTATATGAGATTGTGTTTAAAAACACTTTAAAGATGCCATTAAAAGTGAGATGAGATATTGTGAACACTTACAGGTGAGAAGAGTGCAGAAAGTGCAGAATATTTTCATCATCTTGTGATTTGGTGTGTGTTGAGTGTAAAGATGAGCAGTGCTGTAGAATAATGCTGAGATGAACAGAGAGAGAAACTTTAAGACAGTAAAGAGCTCTGGGAGGGAGGAGCCACTAAAACACAAAACAATAAAGACCCGCCTACATCAATATACTGCACACCAGTGTTATTATAGTAAACAAAAACGGACAAAAATCATATTCTTTTACTAAAATACAATGAAATTATTGGAAAAAAACTGAAGCTAGACTTAAATAACCCCAAAAACTGACTAAAATAAAATAAAAAAAATATCTTGAATTAATTTTAGTTTTACTATTTGACATAATATGGTGAATATGGGCAAAGTGGGACAATTGTGGAAATATTTATTTTCTTGACTCTTTGAATTATGATCCAGATGACACAACCTAACATGATACATTTGAAGAAAGCTTTAGATGTCTTTTACCTTAGTCAAAAGCAAAAATGAAGAAATATTCAATACTGGGAAGTAAAACCTTTGAACGTCCAAAAAGCACATAAAGTCATCCATAAGACTCCAGTGGTTTAATCCATGTCTTCTGAAGTGATCTAATCGGTTTTGGGTGATAATAGACCAAAATGTGACTCCTTTTTCACTTTACATCTTGCAATTGCAGTCTAGAGGAACGATCGTGAATTCAAGCTCGATTACAATTACTAGTGCAGTTCGCAGAGTGCCAGATGGCGCTGGGAAATATAATCAAGCTTGATATCATGATTGCCAAGGAGACTGCTGATGTCAAGATTTACAGTAAAAATGGACTTAAATATTGTTCTGTTTCTCACTCACACCTATCATATTGCTTCTAAAGACGTGGATTTAACCACTGGAGTCTTATGGATTACTTTTATGCTGCCTTTATGTGCTTTTTGGAGCTTCAGAGATTTGGCCCCTATTGACTTGCATTGTGTGAACCTACAGAGCTGAAATTCTCTTCTAAAAATCTTCATTTTTGTTCAGCAGAAGAAAAAGAAAGTCACACATCTGGGATGGCATGAGGGTGAGTAAATGATTAGAGAACTTTAATTTTTTGGGTGAACTGTTCCTTTAATTGTTTACTCTCCAAAGATTAGTTTAGTAATGATTTATAATCATTTAATTAAATACACATGGATACAATGTGGATCAAGCTTGAATGTCTTTTGTCACTTTGCCCAAAATTTGCAACATTTACAATCCACATTAACGTCATGGTTACTGTTGTAACCTCTGTTCCCTGAGGGAGGGAACGAGACGCTGTGTCGAATGATGCGACACAAGGGGTCTTCCTTGAGAGCCTTGCGTACCTCTGACCTTGAGAAAAGGCCAATGAGAAATTGGCAGACAGAATTTGCATGTCCTGCCCCCCGACATACGGGTATAAAGGGAAACGGGCGTGCGTCTGTCCGTCCGTCAGGAGCTGAGAATAAGCCATGGCCGTTTACAGTGGTAGGTCTAGTGTAATGGCAGAAGAGACACAACGTCTCAATCCCTCCCTCAGGGAAAGGAGGTTACAACCGTAACCGTGACGTTCCCCTTCTGTCACTCACTCGACGTTGTGTCGAATGAAGTGACACAAGGAGTCCCATTCAAAAGCGCCATGCACTGACCGTTTTACGTGAACTGCGGACACAGGTGCAAGCAGGCTGCTGCGTGCTAGTAGCATCTGTATCGGCTGCACGTAACTCTCCCCAACACCCCCAGGAAAAGGTGTCAAACAGACCTTAGTTTCCCAGCACTCCTGAGAGGGGAACAGATGCTACATGACTAGCATGGGAGCAAGCCCGGCAGCCGCGGCATTTTCTCTCTCATATTCTTTCATTATACAGTATAGCTTTGACATTCTGTTAAACATCTCCTCTTGTGTTTTACAGAAGATAGAAAAGTCTTACTGGTGACACAATTTTCAACACAATTTTTTGAAAAATATTTGTTTAAACTATTCCATAAAAAACAGAAAACTAGAAAGTATTCTCTGTATCGTGCCAATGATTAATCTTTTTTAATTGTTCATTTCACATAAATGTTATATGCTGTGCAGTGCTCTTACTCTTCTTATGTTGTCTAAAAGCAGAAGTGAATGTGAGCAGTGAGGAGGTTTTTGTCATGGTGTGAATCACTGTGATACATTCTCTTTAACAGAATCATCCCATGTGTAACAGTAATACACTGCTGAATCTCCAATCTCAACATTATTAATTATCAGCTGATAGTCAATATTTGATTTGGCTTTAGATGTGAAGCGGTTGGAGGGAAAACTGTCACCGTACAGGTCAGGGGATCCGTGTGAATGATAGAATCTCAACACAAACTGAGGAGTTGCATTTGGAAGCTGTTTATACCAGGAGACATAATAGCCTTCAGATTTTGCAATATTACAGTCCATGATGACAGAGTTTCCCTTTTGTCCTGTCAGTACTGAAGGTTTTTGTGTGAGTACTTTAACAGAACTGACACCTGCAAATTGATAACAAATGTGAAAAATCTTCATTTCATCCCCATGACTCTGAGAGAAGAACATGTGAAGAGTGAAATGTGTAACTTACATGACAGAACAGTGAGGAGAGTGTAGAATATGATCAGCATCTTGTCTGTATGATGAGCAGTTTGAGTTTAGTGGAGAGATGAAGAGAATAAGAGACGATCACATGAGACTCATAAAGACAACTTGAGGAAGAGAAACTCTGAAAGAGGAGGAGTCATCACAATTCAGCCAATCATTTCATCCTTACAATACAAATTATATTATTTGTTAATAACAAATGTTAACATTCTTTCAGCTAAAAATAGATACAAAATGTTCAAAATTATACAAATGAATAATTTAAAGCATCACATTAATCATTTTAAACTATGAGCTGCTGAATATTAAATAAAAAAAAAGAAACAAAAATCATTCAATCAATCAAATTTAGCACCAGGATTTCAAGACACATACAAATGTACACCTACAACCTATTCGAGTGTACTTGTTCCTTTAAGTATTTATGAAATTATTTTCTGTCCATTTTCTTTAAAATTCCTGAAACGCTCTTCACTACATCTGTCAGATAAATAGATGAAGGCATTGTTAAGACTAATGGATGTCTGGAGCATCATATATTCATACAGTTCTTTAGGTGTGTGCTTTATGATATCTTGATTTTTCTATTATTTATTGTATGATATTAATGACTCATATTTTTCTGAAGTTATAACTATCTATAACTATAAGATTGAGTTTGTGTTTTTCCATTCTGAGTGAGAACAGAGAAAAATCATTTACATACAGCTAAATAAAGAATGAAGATTTGTGGCAGGTGTATCCTGAGCGAGAAGAGATGAACAGAAATATTTCACTGTTAAATCAATGTTGTTATTACAATATATGAAGATGACAATGTGACAATGTGATTTCTGACACAAAATACATATTTTCTAGTTAAAAATGAATCATGAGATTTAATTAAAATAACGATTCGATGACTGTGAAAAATTCTCACTTTAAATGCTCTGACAGATTGAGAAAAATGAGATTTATTCAAAATGCCAAAGATGTTTTATTCAAATAATAAGACACAAAATGAAACATAATCATATCATGTGAATGTAACAATCAATTATAACAGATTATTTCAAAAACCCAATTCTGAAAATGTATTGAAGACAGAAAAACTATATTTGAACACTCAGACTTTGAAATAGTTTTCTTGGAGAATTTTGATCCCACTGACACTTGACATGAGAAATGCACATTATTGATCCAGTCTGAGGATTTGATGCTCAGATAACTGCTCATTTTGAAGGTTTGATCTGGTTGTTTTTCAGTAGGACTGCTCCAAACTCCATCTGTAATTGAACTTCCATTGACTGTCCAGCTGACATGCAGCAGAGCGACAGAAATCTCCTCAGCCTAAAGTGTGGCTTTACACTCCTTCAGTTACTCATTGGATGGAGGGAGGAGCATCACAACAGGATGAGAGAGAGGAAAGTCTGCAGAACACATGAATAAAAATATGATTTTTGTTTTTTTAAATGTGCAGCCTGTTGTTTAATTGACACATTATGAGTTTAAATGATACATATACATTATTTGATAATTATTTAATAATGCATTTTTCAAATGGGTATATATTAGTGTTGTCACGGTACCAAAATTTCAGTAGTCGGTACCAATACCAGTGAAATTTCACGTTACTCGATACCATTTTCGGTACCAAAGCAAAACACAAAAACAGGTTACTGAACAACACTCTTTTATTAACAAAGTTAACAAAACATTAGCAGCAGAACTAAGAACATAAATATGCCATTGAGCAACTCTAAGTTAAATATATTACTTTTGAATTATAACAAAACTGAACAATGTACGCTTTAAGTATTTTTGAACACTTATATAAGATTTGCTTCAACTTTTGCAACTTTTACTTTAAGTTTTTACCAAGTACTAAAAAACAAAACCTAATAAACAAGCATTCAATAGAATGAATAAAAAACTATTTCCAAACTAATGTACAAAGTGCTCTCTTATTGATAAAGCTGCATTTTTGCCATTTTTCTTCACGATAAGAAATGCACAGTGACATATAATATGATTAAATAAGTTGCGAGCCATCACGTTCTAATCTAGCTGCATTAAGCGTGCGCGCTCGAGGGATGAGCGTCCCCGAGACAGAGTCTCTCTCAGCCGGGTGCAGTTTCAATCTCTCCCCCTTAGATCGGGACATTCGCGCAACTTATAGAAGAGGCACCGACCGCGCAGAGAAATGCCAGTTTCTGAGTTTATAGTTATTAACATGAGCTGCTTCTGTATTATTTGTATTATTTATAAGCCTTGCTCTCATCAAACCACACTTCTCGTAGGATGTATTCTTGCACTGTTTAATACAGGGGTATTGACAAATTTTAAACTACATTTAAAGGTTCACTCAGTATTTAAAAAAATTAAAAATTAAGAAATGAATAGTAATTTGAGATGTGTATTACATTCTTTCTTCTGCAAAACACTTTTAAAGGTTTGTAAATTTGTCCATTTGGCAACACCTGAGTGGAAGCAAACTTTTATGGTTAAAAAGTGCTTAAATATCATTCTTTTTCACACACAAAGTGATCGATTCACTTTAGAGGACATTAATGTCACCGCTGGAGATAGGATGGATTACTCTAATGCTGACTATCTGTGCTTTTTGGACATACAAATTTCTAATCCCATCCTCTCACATTCTATGGACCTGCTGAGCTTGGATCTATTTCTACAAATCTTCAAAAGTTTTTTTGCAGAAGACAGAAAGCACATCTCAGATGGCATGAGGGTGAGTAACTTGTCAGAATATTTTTTGGGGAACTATCCCTTTAAGAAATGTGAGTATTGGTATTTTCCTCTTAATATATTTAGAAGTTTGCAGTTCAGTGTATTTTAATATATTCAGGCTGTTTTTAGTATTTAATTTGTGAATTGTAATTTACTGTATTACTGTTAATAATAACTTATCGAAGAGGTAGATTCAAGATCATTTAACCGTCACATTGTAGATTGTGGGATATTTCAGACCTCACACTAATCAAAAGGTAATGAACAACTTCTAAAACATGTGAATTTGTTATAATTATGAATGTTCAATGCCATTTGATTATTTGGCCTCTGAGGGGCGGCCGAGTATGTCCTGACTATGCCAGGAATGCAGTAACAGAGCTTGTTCATTTATCCTAGCTCCCAGAGAACAGATATACATGTGAGTTGTAATTAATTACTTGATCATTGAGCAAAGTAAGAATTTTATTGTGTTTGTGTTTGACCCTTATCTGCTGACCAACTGAGACTTAGTGATTCCGAATAATCAGTGGGATGTCTCTTAATTACATCTTTTGCATAGATCAACAGTTCACCATGTTTGGATAGTTCCATAAATATCTGAATGGCAAACCTATCATAAGCTTGTAAACCTGTAAAGATGATACCAATTAATTTGCATATGCCTATAATTACTGTTGTTTCGGCAATCTGAGTTAGTTTAAGGTTAGATCCTCATCTTATTTTCCGTTTCTGTCATATGTCTTTGGAAATATGGAGAACTTTGTCTTTAGTAAACTCTCTCTCTCAACTGATTGAAACTCAAACTCAACTCCAGGTCTTCATTGTTCATTCTGGTGTCTCTACGGGTATAGCAGTATTCTCTTACAACAGTTAATAACATGCCTCTTCAGTGCTGATGATGAGATTTCCTGTGAATGTACCTGCATGCTCTCCTGGTGAGAACTGGCGTGTCTGTCTGTGTGGATGATACAGGGACATCAACACTGCTGGTGTCATGTGTGCAAGTTTTTTTTTACAGGACTTGACATGCAGCACAGAAGTGACAATGTGCTCTCTAGCTGCAGATTTACAGTTTGTAAATTGGAATGTCCTGCTCACACAAGCATCACTTAAAAACACCATCTTTGCACAGATGAATACCTTAGAATGCTTAATGTTATTTTGTTGAACCTTGATTATTTAATATATTCATAATTAATCCTAATAATTCAAGATGCACTGTTGAAATATGTGCCAAATATGGTTTACTTGAACTGCAAAGTTAAAACATAAATTAAAACTTTTGCGTCAGATGTGAATGGGAGGAGAATTTATGCATGCATCAGGTGCATCGACACAAAAGGCTTCACTCGAGCCTCCTCTGGAAGCTTCCCTGTCCTCGCCTCCTCACAGTGCATTTAGAGAATTGATATGTCCTTCCTGATGCCAGACTTTGATTGGTTTCAACGTCACAGGCTTGAGGACGGAGGAGCGAAATGGAATGAGAAACACCCTAAACAGATGAAAATTAATAATGAAAGCTCCTCTCCCCCTTGGAAACCAAATGTAGAAAGGTGCAAAAGCACTGATTACAACTCTTGTGTTAACTTATGATACTCCTATTTCGTGGGGGTCTGCAATTACTTATCAGTGTTTTATCTTCAAAGTGCAGAAAATCAACTGGGTCTTTCAAAAGTCTTTCCAACATCAAACATCACTGTTCTTTGTTTTGTATCACTAATAAAAGTAAAGCCATTCGGGACAGTGCTATAGTGATGATACATATATTAATAAAGATCCTAATAAAGTGCAAGATGTGGTCTTCTACTTTTTTAGCCAATCGCCTCAAGGTTCGACGTGTTGTGCATTAGGAGATGCTGTTCTGCTCACTACAACAGTGGTTATCAAAGTTACCATAGCCTTTGTCAGCTCGAACCAGTCTGGCCATTGTCCGTTGACCTCTCTTATCTACAAGTCCGTCCGCAGAAATGCCACTCACTGGATGTGTTTTGTGTTGGCACCATTTTTAGTAATCTTTAGAGACTGTTGTGTGTGAAAATCCCAGGAGATTAGCAGTTACAAAAAAACTCAAACCAGACCATCTGGCACCAACAATCATGCCATGGCCGAAATCACTGAGATCGTAGGGTTACATTGAAACCTTGGTGTGGCAGGGCGGAGGGCGGGGCCGGAAGATGGTGCGGGAGAAAGAGATAATTTACGGGCATGTCCGTCATGTGTATGTTTGTATTTTTTATTTAAGTTTCTCAATAAAATATAATTTATATTGCCAAGCCGGTTATCGCCTCCTCCTTTCCATTGAACTGCGTTACACTTGGTTTTCTGAGTGTGAGACTATCTCCATCAGAATACATATGTATGGGACTATGACACCACCCCATGGCATGTGACGTAGATTCGCTGCAAGACACTAATTTAATAGCTGATGCACAGATAATACAAACCTGTCTATAAAAGGCATGCACACTACGCAGCTATCCCTCTAAATAAACACACCATAATTATTTGAAAGTCATTTTTTATCAAATCTATCACTCCAGCCATCATTTCAACACCTTATCCTAGAGTAATCATGCTAAATTGCTCAACACCAGTTTCATGTACAAAAGTAAAGAGAAGACTTAGGGGTACAGGCCTTATGGGAAGAATTGTAAAGAAAAAGACACTTTTGAAACAGAAAAAGAAAAGGTTAGAGTGGGCAAAGAAACACAGACATTGGACAACAGATAATTGGAAAAGAGTGTTATGGATCTTAACTCCATTGAGCTTTTGTGGGATCAGCTAGACTTTAAGGTGCGTGAGAAGTGCCCGACAAGACAGCCACATCTATGGCAAGTGCTACAGGAAGTGTGGGGTAAAATGTCACCTGAGTATCTGGAGAAACTGACAGCTAGAATGCCAAGAATCTGCAAAGCTGTCATTGTGGAATTTTTGATAATAACTTTTTGTAGTGGTTTATAAAGTTCTGAACTTTTTTCAAATTGTAATAGCAATTTTTAAAATTATTATTATTATTATCCTGACTATACATTGTGATCAGTGGAATGCCACTTTGGTAAATAAAAGTACAAATTTATTTCCATAAGTGCAAAATCTGTACATTATTACAAACTTTTGGCCACCAATGTACCAATGATGAACTTGAGACATCCATTTACAGTGTTGGACAATTTAATGTGGTCATGCCATCACCACATCAGAACTTACCTTATGCGAATGTACAAGGACACCTGCCATTCAGCCACACTTTTACCTGCTGCCTTTTGTGTAGGGGGTCCACTGAACTGGGCCTATGGACTGTTCAATTTGCACAGAGATTGCAAATCTAAAGAAAAAAAGACTGTCACAGTCTTACATCCTTAGTACTTGTGGGCTGTTTTGTCTTAAAAACTGCTGCCTTGAACAGACTTGAACTCTTATATTTTGAAGAAATTATTGGCTTGTGGCAGTGGGGGCATGGTCAAGTGTCTGTCGGGAGAGAGGAAGTGGTAAGGGTGCATACACCTGAGCCAAATTATGACTAATACCTGTCTCTAATTGTAGTGAGATTGGGGAGAGCGGCATAAAAGGACCATGCCAGCGCCAGATCGAGAGAGAGAGACTGGGTCGAGAACCTTACTGTGAAGCTGATATATTATTGTTAAACTGATGTGTTAAGTGGCTATGTGCCTGTGTAGCTGATGAGTTATTGTGAAGCCATAAACCAAAGAAGTGGTTAATTAAAAGTTCTTTACCTGTGTTTTGAAGAAACCAGCTCCCAGTTTCCTTCTTTGTTACAGTACTGTTTGCCTTAGACTGTTGTCGTGAAAGGCTATTGAACTTTGAAACCCTGAATAACATGGACAGTGGTCTTATACCTTTTTGAAACATTGAACTTTGAGGAATTACACCACCACAAGGACCTAGAGTACATTGGGAATTGGGCAATCCAAATTGGGGAGATAAAGGGGAGAATAAAATAAAAAAGAGAATATTGGTAATGTTGAGACAACATTTATTTTTGTAGGGGAGTGTGTAACAGATTGAAATTTATTCAAATTTAAGAACTGTCAACTAACAATTCATGCAAATGAACAGTTTAGATACATTTAAAATATCTGAATTTCATATATTTCATAAAATGTTTAAAAATGTTTATAATTGTTTTATATCGAAAAACTGTTGAAAGATATCAATGATTGTTTCCATGGTTTCTGGTAGATCTGTGATCAACTGGTCAAGTAAAAAGAGGTTTGTGATTGATTGGTTTTGCCTGACCATACACTAGGGGGAGATCTTGCAGGTTTTCCTCATTCCAATTTTTGCAGTGGGGAAACATTGCTGGATTCAGTACAGAGCTCTCCAGGAGCAGATAAATCAACACTGGTTAATGATTTGTCATTGTTGAGGCAAATGAAAGGCCAATTAATTTATGCAGAATAAAACTGTCGTTGGTATATTGGGTCATGCTGGAAGCCATAATGCTTCTGATGTTTTAAATCACTGTTGGGTGTACATTAATAAAAAGGAAGGGGTTTTGGGTGGATTATAAAGGATGTGGCAGAAAAGTATAAAATTGTAGACAGAATATTGAATGCGTCACCTGTATGGAGTGAAGTTCCGTCATGCATATTCCCTGATGTAGAAATAGATTTGGAGTTACTAGTTGAGAGAAGAGAATGGTAATAAATAGGACAATATAAGATTAAATATAATGTAAATAAGCATATCAATGAAAGAAAGTATACAAAACTCAAATATATACAGATGGTTCAAGAGACCCAAATCTAGGGATTACAGGAGTGGAGGTATAAATTGCAGGTCTTGATATATCTATATCAAAGAGACTAACATAGTTGTCAATATATGCAGTGGAAATGGTTGCTATTATTATAGGATTAATGTGGGTAGAGGAGATAAGACCAGACAGAGTGGTTTTAAAAACACTTTCTACCCAGCAGTCATCAAGGATCTGATGAATTAAATATTGCAATTAAAGTATTGCTGTGGCAACTACATAGGAAAGGAGTTGAAGTAGGAGTCTGTTGGGTACCAGCGCATGTAGGGATATCTGGTAACAAAGTGGCAGATGAGCTAGCTAAAAATGCTTTGAAAAGGAAAGAAGTGGACATTAGTGTTCCTTTGGGCAAAGGTGATATTAAATTCATTATAAGGAAAAAAAAATTGTTAAAGAATGGCAAGAGGTTTGGAATAATGATTGCAAGGATAGACATTTATATAAGACCAAAAAAATGGTAGATAGTAAAAGGAATATTTGTGGAAGAAATTGGAAAGAAGAGGTTATAATTACCAGGTTAAGACTTGGGTAATCAGGTTTGAATTCATCACAGTATATTGGAGTACATGAAAATGGTTTATGTGAGAAATTTAGTGGAAAAGAAACAGTTGAGCATGTAATATTTTAATGTAGTAGGTATGAAGAGGAGAGTTAATATTGTATTTAAATAAAAAAAAGTTCAACATGTTTTATTGGGTTGGAAGTATAATAGGGACCAAGTAGGGTACAGGATTTTTATGCAGTACTTAAATAGTACAGGTTTGAATAAAATAATTGAATATACATTAGATTAATTATGCAATTCCATATTTTTAAGATGAGGGGTTCTGTGTGGAGGATGGAGGAGATGAACACGCAGCACCATCTGAATCATGGGTCCTTGATTGAACTAGAGTGGGGACACAGTCTAATTTTTTTTTTTTTAATTTGTTCCCCTCAGCACAGCCACCTCGGGTTGAAGCGAGACTCCTTGATGTGGCATTTCCTTCGGGTCAACTGGGAAAAGAGCAAGCTCTCCCCGGTTCAGAGCATCTCTTTTCTCAGGAAGGGGTTAGACTCAGGCTCCATGATTGCTTGTCTTACAAGTGGGTGCGCGCAGTCGGTGCTGAACTGCCTGAAGTCATTCAGGTGGAGTACAGAGGTCCCACTGAAATGGTTTCAGAGGCTCCTGGGGAATATGACGTCCTCGATGATAGCCGCACCGCTTGATATTGATGCATATGAGACCCCTCCAGCACTGGCTTCACACTCGAGTCACGAGACGGTACTGCTAGCCCTGTGGAGGATTTTGCTATTGACAACATGGTGACGATGGTGTATATAAAAATGCCAAGGCGGCTTATGTCTGAGTCGCATGCCACAACTCGTCTGCCGTCTCCTCCTCCGGACTCAGCAGTGACTGCGGTCACATCCCAAAAAGCCTCAACACCACAGCAGACGTGCTATTGTGGCAGGCAGCGCTCAACATAGAGTGGATACTCCACCCCTAGGTGGTCCAGCTGATTTGGAGTTGATTTGGCAAAGCACAGGTGGACCTATTGCTTCCTGAGAATCCTCCCACTGCACGCTCTGGTATTCCTGATGCGCTGGCACACAGCTGGCCCCGGGCTAGCCTACTTGTACAGACCCTGCAAAAAAGTTCCAACTGACTCCAATTTTAAATCTATTTCTTCTCAGAGGCCCATTAGACATTGTGCAAAGTTTGAAGTCTGTTTGACATGCTTAAGTGCTTGACATGGTTAAGTGCTTTATTGGCTGACCTGTGAGTGTGATGTGACAATAAATTTGTCAAATATTTTTCTTGATTTTTTTTTTCAGCCCTTGCCTAACACTGAGGGTCATGAGTTTTTAATATGTTTTATCTGAAGGCATGGTTCTTGGTCAGGAATATTTTAAGCAAATTATGCACATTTATGAATTGTAAGTTGCATAAACTTTTAAAATATTTTTATAGGACAAATATACAAAAAGACATTACATCTTTGAACTAATATCAAAGGTCTTACTAAAGGAAAATAAAAGTTCTAACATGGATTTTCTTTATATAATTCATTATAAAATATAATCAAGACCATATCCATCTATTAACTAAAAATACCATTTTATCTTGACATAAAGCTAAATGTTCGCAATTTACACAAGGAATTATTTCTGATGTTTCAAACTTCCCCCCACAGAGTGTACAGGACAACACTTCTGATTTTTTTTGTGGATTCTGCTCATAGAATGAGGCAGAAAATATATTATTTGTAGTTTCTATATGATGCTACAGGTTAGTATTTCTCATATATCTCAATACCCAAACAGCATAAAAATTGACATCCTATAGCTGTCACGAACTGCCCTTTGTTTTCCCCTTAGTCATGGAAATAATTTCCCAGGATGCACTTTTTTTAATTACCCTCACCTGCCCGCCATCATCCACAGCTGTTCCCTGTTCCATCGTCATCCTTCTGTGTAGAAATACCCTCTGGTTTCCTTTCCTTATCATTGATTCTTGTTAGTTTGTCTGTTTGGCTGGTTGGTTGTTGGTTCATTTGTGAGCACATTAGTGTTTGAATTTTACATTCATATTTAACCAGAAAACTGCTGTTATATTTTTCTTGATCTCAAGTGTTTTATTTTCATCATTATTTCTTCATCTTCTGAGTAGCAAAATAAAATATTTTGCGTTTGGATCCACACTCTCATCTCGTCCTTCCCATCGGTGTAACGATAGCCTTGTAATCGTGTATATTATGGATTTATTGGAGTGTTTCTAACTTTTTTTTTTTTTTTTTTTGCTATAGATCCAATTGTGTCAGGTCCACCTTTTCATTCAAAACAGTATGAAAGCACCTTCTGTCTGCTCATATCACTTTACCTGCAGTTCAAATACACTTTTCATTTAAAAGTATTCATTTTTCCTACTAATATAAAATGAAACAAATGGCAATAAAATGCAAAGTAATCTCTTAACATAATCAAATTACTTTTTGAAAGCAATTGTATTCTGATTATCTAACTATTTAAATTCTAACTTGTGGAATACAGTTACAAATATTTAAAATGCAAAACGCCATTACATGTATTCCGTTACTCCCCAATCCTGTTTTTCATCCTCCTTTCCATCACAGGAGCTGGAGGCAGCTGGAGACAGCAGTTCCCTCAGACAAGGGCCAGACAGGGACATGTGGACATGCAAAATTCCCCAAGTCTTCACATTCAAAACACCTTAGAATCTCAGCACTAGCATAAACCAAGTATTAATTCTCTCCCTGATTAACATGGAAAGAAACTTCTAAGGTATGACCTGGCAAACTCAAAAACATATAGACGTGGCATCTAAACAAGAGAGCCAAGTGCACACGATGAACATCTACATCCCTATTGCCCTTTAAACTGACTGACGAGTTGGGGAAAGTTTAGAAAACTTTAAGAATATCTGCATTTACTCTCAACACAACTCTCATACATAACTTTACCAAGGGCAAAATTTGGACCCACAATTATTAATTCTTTGTAATCTAACAACATGCTGTATTGCACTCATCTAAACTTGGAAAAAGACAAAAATTCGGAAAGGGGTCTTTACAGTCAGGATAAATATACCCCTTTGAATATTGATCCAACAGTACTTTTTCTTCTCCAGTGAGGGCTGATCTCCATTTTTCAATTGCTTTAGTCACTATTCGGAAAGACTTGATAACAAGACGCTCAGCAATGGCATTCACATCTTTAAAAGCAGAACCCGCTATTTCATGTAAGTGTCCGATTGTTGATACCTTGGCATCACACAAAGTCCTTTCCGATATAGCAAACAACATCTCACGTGATAAGTCCAATCGTGAGCCAATGGCCAATGGTTCTTTTAGTAACCAAAACAGGGAAGATACATTGCTTTCCCTGCTTGTTTTAAATAAAAAACAGACTTTGAACAAGTTGCGATAAAAGACTGAAGAATTGTGTCTTTGCGGATCCAACCAGAATAAAGCTTTGTCCAGTCCTAATCCTTCAATACTTCGAAGAATTGCACAGGCAGCAGCCATCCAACTTGACTCTTCAGAGCACCTTAAGAGTCTTTGTATTGCAGACGAAATGCAGCCGTTCTGCTCTGCAAGTGTATCAAACCAAGTCCCCCTTCATCTTTAGACAGGTACAAAATACTTTTTGGTACCCAATGCAGTCTGTCCAAGAAAAAGTCAATTAAAATGGACTGGATTTTCATTAAAACTTCAGCTGGGGGGGTTTATGCAGGCTAAACGGTGCCAAAGTGCAGAGGCTACCAGATTATTTATAATCAAGATATGTCCTTTATAAGACTACATTTTAGGGAGTAAAAACCTCCACTTATCCAGTCGCCCTTTTACTTTTTCAATAGTACCTTCAAAAAATTTTATCTCCTAAAAAAACTCCAAGATATTTGAATCCTAATGCTAAGGCTTTAGAGAGTATCTTATAGACATTGCATAACAAACTAACTGGCCTCCAATTTTTTATATAATTTAAATCTCCTTTTTAGGTAATAGAGTAATAATTGCTCTACAGCAGCTTTGTGGCAGTTGTCCATTTACCAAGCTCTCATTAAAAACTGCTACCAATTCTGGACCTACCTCTAACCAAAAAGATTTATAAAAATATATCATAATTCCATCAATTCCGGGTGCTTTTCCACTCTCCGTTCTTTTAAGAGCATCCTCTATTTCTCCTAAACTCAGGGTTTTACTGATTTCTTCGTTAGCATCTTTGGTTACTTGTGGAAAATTTTCACAAAAGCCAAAACTTTCCTCTTTTGCCTCTAAAATGTCATTTTTATACAGGTCTTTGTAAAATTGTACAGCTCTTTTCCTGATGTCTAAATGATTTGACAATAAGACTCCAGTTTCTGACTTCAAACCATGAATAAACTTTTTCTGTCCATTCTTCTTTTCCAGGTTAAAAAAGAATTTTGAAGGAGCATCCATTAAATCAGCACTTTTGAGTCTGCAAGCCCTTGTAACCTCATTAAATCTTCTTCCAACACACTTATTCACTTATTTATGTTGCGAGTATATTTCTGACACAACTGTTTGATTTGAACTAAAAATCCCACCACTGCTGCAATGTCAAGAAAGATGATTTCATAGCTTTGGCATTTTTGGCATCACTTTTTTATTTAATGTGATTTTTGGCCACAAAACATTTTACCAAACTATGGTCAGAAAAACTTACTGGGATTATTGAGCATTCCCTAAACATACTTAATTGATGCTTGAAACCATAAAATCTGTCAAGCCTTGCCATTGATAACTGGTTTTCATAAGCATGAGCCCAAGTATATTGTCTCTGCATGCCATGGAAATTTCTCCATATATCAATAATACTATGGGACTTCATCAATTGAATTAACTTCCTTCTTTCTTGCATATGTGGCTCGGCATGATTTCTGTATTTTCAGTACAATTAAAATCCCCTCCCACAAATAGAAACTCATCAGCATTACAATCATTTAAAACATTATCCAAAGTATTCAAAAAAGTAATTCTCTCTAATGCCACAGTTGGAGCATATACACAGACAAATATAAAACAGCTATTTTCAAATTAAGATTTTATCTTCAATAGCCTTCATTAATTACTTCTTCTATATTATAGGAATATGGAATAAAATTCTAAGAAAATAAAACTCCAACTCCACCACTTAAAGAAGTACGATGACTTAAAATCACTAAACCATCAACTTCTTTAGCCCATTCTATAGCATTTGATACATCACTATGGGTTTCTTGCACAAACAACACATCAATTTTCTTACACTTCATTTTCTCAAAAACTTGAGCTCTCTTCTTATAATCTCTCACTCCATTAACATTTAAAGAAGCAAGATTTATTCCCCCAATTAAAAAGAAAAGAGCAACAAAGGCAATAAAGCCAAAAAGGATATATACTATGTTATCCATTTTTGTTAATTTCGCAGAAAACTCTTGACTAAATACTTAACTTCGTAAGAATTTTCTTAAGAAAACTGCATTATGTCAGGGAAATATTCCTCTACTTTTACCTTCCTCATATTTTTTGTCACTTTCAAGAAGGATTGTTTTTCTTCAACAGTATACTCTCTGCTAGAGAACCCACTTTTGGTAAACTAGCATTAATGCTACATACTGACATATAATTTTCACTCTCAATGTCAGTCTGGTTCTCACAATTAGCATCTAATCTTTTAGCTTGTTTATCAGCATGACATACCAACAATTTCCTTTTTTGGGGAGTTTTAAGAAAACATTCTTTATCTCCCAACTCAGAAACCATTTCATTTTGATTATTTGCAATTCTCGGACAAGCACGAACAAAATGTCCATTTTTGCCACAACCAAAACATTTCATTGTGTTGTTGTAGCGTAGATCACATAATTGAAACCTTAATGACTGAAATTAAGGGTCAGATCAAGTTCGTCTACATTTTCTTTCAAGACCATATATACAAATCGTCTGAAAGACACCATGTTTTAATAAAGATGACTTGCTTCCAATTGAAGAGACCATTTTCCCATACCTAGCGAGCATTCCGACAAGAACATAATTCTTAATAAACGGCGGCACATTATACAATGTTACTCTTTTGGAAGGAGTAGAAAGAGGGAGTACTGATGTAAAAATAGCACCAATCTCAACACCTCTCAACTAACAAATTCACTAAATCAATCGTCTTTACAAACAGAACATTAGCACTATTCATCCGCAATGTTGACAGAACATTTTCATGTCCAACAACTGCACTTACTGCTAAAACACACTCTATGCTTGCGGTAGTATACATTTTCACCCTATGTCGTCTTGTCAGAAACTCTAAACTCTCCGCACCTGGAGCGGCCATTCTCCCAGTACACAGACTGGGAGTTAAAAACAACCCTACCTTAAACAATCACTCTTGACTTACCGGTACTACCAAAAACAAAAAGAAAAAAAAACACAACGACTACTAAACACAATAAACAGAAATAGAAAAAGGAAGAAAAAAGATTTCAAACACTCGTACTCCACACTCCACACTCACTCAACGCATGCGCGCGCACACACACACGGAGAGAGAGAGAGAGAGAGAAAGCACCTGATGGACCAGCATAGTTCCATGTCAATCACATAAGGTAACTTTTTTTCAACTTTTTTTTAAGGTTATTACTGTACATCCTGTCAACATGTGATAACTCATTTTTAATTACTGAAAATGCTAATATTGGCTATATCAATATATCAAATGTACAAATTACAAATAGAATGGCATACGTATACAAACACAAAATTACTCAAATTGGTACTCGCTCTTTGCCGATACATAAGACTAGGTATTTAGTACTTGTATGGTTCTTTAAAAATTGGTACCTGTGCATCTCTAATAATGATATTATGTAGAGTGATAAAGACATTAATTTTCATAGAGAGCACAAAAATAAAATAAAGCATCATCATAGTCAAACTAAAAAGAAAAATATAATTGCAAAATGTCTTGCATCAGCTATTTGCTGGTGCCACTTAGTTTGATTTTGTTACGGCACACCTTCCTTGGTCTAGAGGTATGGGAAGGTGGGTAAAAAATGTTTTGAAGAGAGTGCAAGAGTGATCCAGTCTCCAGGTCCCAGACCAACCACAAATTACAACATGTGATTTAGCAAAAAATATAACAAATTTATTAAAGAATTCAGTGGGATATACAGATACATTTCAGGAGTGGGACCGGCCAAAATAACAAACAAAAGGAATTCTTACTAAAGGGTTTAGAGAGTAACTTACCTGTCAAAAAGAAAGAGAAAAGAAAACACAAGTTGCTTCCCTAACTCCCTCTCTATAAATAACCAAGAGAAAGCAGAATCAGAACATATATTCTCTCTCTCTCTCTCTCAACACACAATAAACCACATTTAAATATCACCATCACAATGATATAATATACGTCCCTTGGGATGTAACAATATTTTGTATCTATTGCAGTGATATTCTAAAGATTTAAGTGTGAATTAAAGGTATATACCTGGTTCAGTCGACAGCATTTGTGGCAATTATGCTCTCATAATCTCTTCTTTTCATTAAAATCGAAGTAACAGTGAGGCACTTACAATGGAAGTGAATGGTGCCATTGTTTGGAAGGTTTAAAGGCAGAAATGTGAAGCTATATAGTTTTATAAAAGCACTTACATCCATGTATTGTTTGAGCTGCAAAGTTTTTTAATTCGTAATTTTTAGTCATTTTAAGGTTTCAAATTATTTTATCAAATTAAAATCATGTAAACACACATATTGTTTACGTCTTGTGGCTATACTTTTGAAACACAAGCTCTATTACCAAGAAAGCCCAGCAGCGTCTCTGCTTTCTTCAAAGGCTGAGAAAAGCACATCTCCCACCCACCATCCTCACTACATTCTATAGAGGGACTATTGAGAGCATCCTGAGCAGCTGCATCACTGCCTGGTTTGGGACTTGCACCGTTTTGGACCGCAAAGCCCTGCAGAGGATAGTGAGGACAGCTGAGAAGATCATCGGGGTCTCTCTTCCCTCCATCAAAGACATTTACACAAAAGCCACCAGCATTGTGGACGACCCCACACACCCCTCACACAAACTCTTCACCCTCCTGCCGTCTGGCAAGAGGTACCGAAGCATTCAGGCCTTCACAGCCAGACTGTGTAACATTTTCTTCCCCCAAGCCATCAGACTCCTCAATACTCAGAGACTGGTTTGACAAACACACACACACACACACACACACACACACACACACATGTGTCCTGAGTTGCACTTTAATAACTGCCACTTTATAACTGTCTGCTACCTCAATAACTGCTATGTGCATAGAACACTATCTCATAGTATGTTATGTTTACATTTGGCATTTTTAGAAAAGTGTCATCTTTTTGCACTACTGTGTACTGGTCGGCGCTGCATTGTCTATCACTGTGCCTATTGTAATGTTCATTGTTAGTAATTTATTGTACAGTCCCGTACTTTTTGCACACATTTGCATGTGCACTTTATTTAGGTACTTTATTTAGTCTGTGTAGTCTCATGTGGTTCTGTGTTTGTCCTATGTTGTTTTATGTAGCACTATGGTCCTGGAGGAATGTTGTCTCATTTCGCTGTGTACTGTACTAACTGTGTATGGTTGAACGACAAAAAAAACCACTTGACTTGTCGTGAAACCGTGAGTATTTGAATATTTACAGATTGGCCCCATTCACTTCTTTTGTAAGTGTCTCACTGTAACCTAGACTTTATTTTTTTCTTCTTTTTTTTTTAAGAAAAGGAGGGGCACATTTTTGTGGTAATCAATATGCCACAAATGCAGATTAAGCTTAACTTCTATTGAATCCAGAATATATACTTTTTGGCTCCAAGGAACAGATGCTACAAACGTCTGTGAATGAAATGATCATTTAAGCCGAAATTGTGAAATACTTAATATTTTGTTTGACATATGAAAGTGCCATTGAGATACATGCAGCATGTTGTTGTGATGGATTTAGGAGGGATTTAGTGTTTTGTGTTTTAGTGGCTCCTCCCTCCCAGAGCTCTTTACTGTCTTAAAGTTTCTCTCTCTGTTCATCTCAGCATTATTCTACAGCACTGCTCATCTTTACACTCAACACACACCAAATCACAAGATGATGAAAATTTTCTGCACTTTCTGCACTCTTCTCACCTGTAAGTGTTCACAATATCTCATCTCACTTTTAATGGCATCTTTAAAGTGTTTTTAAACACAATCTCATATAAAGGTTGTTTTTATTGTGCAGGTGTCAGTGGTGTGACTGTAGTGACTCAGAATCCTTCAGTTCTCCCAGTGAATAAAGGACAGAAAGTCACTCTCAACTGTAATCTGGGGACAGTTACTGATCAATCTGCTCGCTGGTATAAACAGACTCCAGGAGGAGTTCCTCAGCATGTGTTAAGATTTTATCATAGCTGGAGCTCAGTTAGTTATGGATCTGGATTCTCTGCTCCTAAATTCACATCAACACATTCATCTAAATCAGATTATAGTTTGATAATTAATAATGTTGAGATTGGAGATTCAGCAGTGTATTACTGTGGCACATGGGACAGCTCTGTTAGTGAGTGGGTATCACAGTGAGTCACACCATGACAAAAACCTCCTCACTGCTCACATTCACTTCTGCTTTTAGACAACATAAGAAGAGTAAGAGCACTGCACAGCATATAAGATTTATGTGAAATTAACTATTAAAAAAGATTATTCATTGGCACGATACAGAGAATACTGTGGAAAGAGTTCTGAAAAATCATACTCAAGTAGAAGTACTGTTACTTCCAAAAAACATTTGTATGAGTAGAGTAAAAGAAGCTGTCCTAAAAACTACTCAAGTAAGAGTAAAAGTGTAGCTCATTTAAAAGTACTCATGAGTAGTGAGTATTGAGTACAGAGTTGCAAAACCTATGATCCATTATAATGTACACTGTATGCCAACTTTTAAAATACATCACTTATCTATGATAAACACTAGGGATTGTGCACGAGAAGTCGAATATTTGAATATTCGTTATGCATTAATTATTAGAATAGTAAAAATACTATTTGAATTTCGCAAGTTGTGCTTTGCTGGCTATATATACAGTGAGATGCATGTTAAATCCTGAACACACAAACTAAAACTGGCAGTTATAACAGAATGCACTGGGTGGCACTGTTGAGTGTGGACACAAGTTGATCACATTTGTTGAGCAAAGGTTCTGTCAGTACACTCAGATGGACACCAAAAAAGTGGGTTTTTGTGAGAATGTGGCTTACTGTGAGAAAGCTGGGTTCCTGTTTAAATGTACTGGATAAGCAGTGTACACTTTACTCTCATATATGTGCAGCTTGTTAGAAAGCAGCATCCCCGTAGCAACATAATCCCCATGACGCTTCCGTAAACAACAAACATGGTATCTGAGAAAGACTTTGCTAGATGAAAAAAGGGACATTACATCATTTAAACTTGTGTGTATAAATGAGTATAGTTTACTGAGCTTGTTTTTCTCAACAAAAAACACCACATGACATGAGATACAGTATTAACATGATAACTATTATATGCATAGTGTTTATACTCGTCCTGTATGTTAACTGCATCAGTCTACTTTATTAGCGGTTTCTTTTTCTTCCCTTTGTGTGAGCTTAAATGCTTTCGTTCTATTCTTTTTTTGTTTTCACACATTGCTTGATTAAAAAAAAAAAGTTAAAACACGGGACATGATATAAGCTTGTTTTGAATATCATTTGAAGCTTTGTTTTTTTTTTTTGTTTTTTTTTTAATGGTGACGCAACCTTTAGGACTAAAAAAAATAATTTTACGTCTCTTTCTCATTAATTACCTTCATTTAAATAATAGAATATTCGTTTTTTATGAGCTTAAATAATCGAATACCAAATTATTAATGAATGCCCATCCCTAATAAACACTACATGAATCTGATTCTAAAAAAATAATAGGGTGACATGATAACAGAAATGAATATTAAAAAGTTATTTTCAATACACTGATCACCATTTTAAATCGTAATGTATGAAACAATTACATTAAAATCAGTTAATGTGTAGGGTCTAAATTTCCCTTAATGCTGACAGAGTTATTGTTGTGAATAAAACATGTTCAAACAATGCAAGGAATGCAAAAAAAAAAAGAAGCTAAATAAGCAGGATCACTTGGCACATCATGTCCAGTAGAATAGAGGTAGAGCAGGCATGGGAAAAGTGGTTTGGTACAGGGGCTACATCACGCTTAAATAATTCACCCAAAAATAAAAATTCTCTCATAATTTACTCATCCTCATGCCATCCTAGATGTGTATAACACAAATGAAGATTTTTAGAAGAATATCTCAGCTCTGTAGGTCCATACAATGAGAGTGAATCATTACGAGAACATGACCATGGCAACGTTGCGGTCTCGGCTTTCCTTCTTTCGAGGGAAAGCCACTTCAGCTGTCTCCCTCTCCGGTCCTTCTACCTACGTGTACGAGGCCACCCTGATTGACACTGAAGGCGATTCGGGGGCTTCAATAGGTACGGTTCCGCCAGGTAATCCCCACGGGCTGTCCACTCCCCAGTATGCTCATTTGCTCCCATCAAGTTCTGGGATGAGACAGACACCTCGCCTCAGTGCCAGCCTAATGTCTCTTTCGGAGGTTGCGATCTGGATGAGATGTTGATCGCTGCATCGGAGAGTGCCTTGGTGATGTCGGACGTCGAAGACTGAAGTCATGCTTGCCTGGGCCGCAGCGAGTGTTGGGATTGAGTGGAACCCTCCACCTGCCTCTGAGCATTTTCAGCTTGACAACTAGTTTCTGGGATTGGCGCGCTGCCCTGTGCCAGTCCCCTTCTTCCTGGAGGTGCACGACGAGCTGACGTAATCGTGAAAATGTACCTTTCGCTGCCCCAACCCGAGCCTTTAACTGTCCGCTCTACCCTCGACGGTAGCACATTTTGACATGCATCCAGCATCAAGATTGGTTCGCGGCGGTAGACCTGAAGGACGCGTACTTTCACATCTAGATTTTACCTCGACATAGACCCCAGCTACAGCATTGGCTCCAGACCCGAGTCCCGAGGTACGCATGGCACAATGGCACACATTGTGTGGCTCTCATGGCTGCCTGCCACCCCCTTTTCAGCCCTTGGACAGTCCCCATACAGAAAGTGTCCAAGCGCATCGTGGTTACGACGGACACCTCCAAGACAGGCTGGAGTGCTTTGTGCAATGGGCACGCAGCCACTGGCTCCTGGACAGGACCTTTTCTGCATTGGCACATCAACTGCCTCGAGCTGCTGCTAGTACAGCTCGCCCTGCGGAGGCTATTGCTGTAGATCCAGGGCAAGCACGTGTTGGTCCGGATGGACAACACGACGACAGCGGCTTATATAAAATGTCAAGGGAGTTTATGTACTTGTTGCATGTTACACCTTGCCCGTCACCTCCTCTGGAGTCAGCGGCAACTCAGGTCACTGTGGGCCACTCATATCCCTCGCAACCTCAACGCCACAGCAGATGTTCAGTCGCGGCAGGTGATGCTCAGGAGAGAGTGGAGACTCCACCCCCAGGTGGTCCATCTGAATTGGAGTCGATTTGACAAGGCACAGGTAGACCTGTTTGTCTCCCAGTAATCCTCCCACTGCCCGCTGGTATGCCCTGTCAGGAGCTCCCCTCGTTACATACGCGCTAGCACACAGCTGGTCCCTGGGACTGCGCAAATACGTGTTCCCCCCAGTGAGCCTACTTGCTTAGGTTCTGTGCAAGGTCAGGGAGGACAAGGGGCAGGTCATTCTCGTGGCTCCTTAATGGCACACCCAGACTTGGTTCTCGGACCTCACGCTACTCACGACAGCACTTCCCTGACAAATTCTCCTGAGGTAGGACCTCCTTTCTCAGGGACAAGGCACCCTCTGGCCCCCTAACTGGTCTACCGCCCGCAGTGGTGAACATGATCACTTGGGCCAGAGCTCCTTCTACAAGGCAGCTGTATTCCCTGAAGTGGCGTATCTTCGCTAAGTGGTGTCCCATAGCGAAGAACCCCAGAGGTGCGCTGTCAGGTCAGTGCTTCCCTTCCTGCAAGAGAAGTTGGACTGGTGGCTGTCCCCCTCCACTCTCAAGGTCTATGTAGCTGCTACAGCAGCACACCACAATGCTGTTGAATGTAAGTCTCACGAACATGGTAAGCGCAACCTGATCATCAGGTTCCTGAAATGCGCCAGGAGGTTGAACCTTCCAAGGCCGCGACTCGTCCCCCCATGGTATCTCTCTATGGTCCTTTTAGGCCTACGGAGAGCCCCGTTTGAGCCCCTAGAGTTAGTCGAGTTAAAGGCCATCTCATTGAAGGCCACCCTCCTGACCGCACTCACTTCCATCAAGAGGGTCGGGGACCTGCAAGCGTTCAATGTCAGTGAAGAGTGCCTAGAGTTTGGTCTGGAAGACTCACGTGATCCTGAGACCCCAACTGGGCTATGTGCCCACGGTTCCCATGACCCCTTTTAGGGATCAGGTGGTGAGCCTGCAAGCACTGCCCACGGAGGAGGCAGATCCAGCCTTATCGTTGCTGTGTCCAGTGCTTGTACTTGGATCGCACGCAGAGTTTAGATGCTCTGAAAAGCTCTTTGTCTGCTTCGGAAGACAGCGGAATGGGAACACTGTCTCCAAACAGAGGCTTGCCCACTGGACGCCATCGCTTTGGCCTACCAGACCCAGTCCGTGCCCGCCCCCTTGCAGGTTCGAGCACACTCCACAATGAGTGAGGCATCCTTGTGGGCATTGGCCAATGGCACCTCTCTAGCAGACTTCTGTAGAACAGCAGGCTGGGCAACACCCAATACCTTCGCAAGATTTTACAATCTCCGAAACAGGTTGAGCCTGTTTCGTCCCGTGTTCTTTCAGGTATGAACTGGTACGTTTCATTACGCGGAGCAGCTGGCCAGTTGTACAGCTTGTATATAGCAAGGTGAAGCTGTGCGCTCTTCTCTCCCATGCGTGTTCACGATTTTTGAACCCTGGATGTCCTTCCTCCTATCCCTCTGGCTCACGAATTCAGCGGAGGAATTCGTAGCCAAACCCAGTATGTGTGCTAACGTACCCTGTACTGGGGTAAGTGCTCCACAGGTCTCGGTTACCCCGGTAACCTCTTGTGATGCATCTTCCGCCGTATGGTCTCCATTTTGGTAGACTCCCATCTCTCTTGGCAGAGCCCTCTCTGCCCCAGTCGCTGCATTTGTTGAGCTCCTCCCCTACGAAGGGCAGGACCTACTGCCGTGCCTCTTCCATGTGCGGCCTCAGGCCCATATGACATATTCACCACTTTTAACCTTCCCCTTCAGGCCAGGGTGTGTTCTCTGTGGGGTCTTTTCCCCCAAAAGAATAAGAAGGGAAAAGAATGCCTTCCCTGGTGCATTTTATGAGCATTTAAAGTTCCCAGCCGAATCTAATATTCTGTGGAGAGAAAAACTGAAGAGAGAAAAGACTGTGGTTGGCACGGCCTGCTCCCATACTAGATATGCAACCCCCCTCCCCCCTCCTTCTCTCAGGGTTTTTGGGAACTACACTATGTTTTTAGGGCATCTGGGGAGGCTACTTGCAGTCCGAGTGCATCTGTTCCTATGCTCACAGTAGCTTGCCAACACCTGCATCGGCAGTTCACGTAACACAGTTCAGCCATGTGGCGTTTCGTTTAGGGACACCTAGTGTCACAACATCGACACAATGTCGAGTGAGTGACAGAAGGGGAACGTCTCAGTTACTGACATTGTGTCCCTCTTGCCACAGGCTGTACGACACAGCTCTAATGGCCGGGATCTTGTCTCAGCTCCTCAGTGCAAACCCTGAATGATTCCACATTCCAACTCCCTTTTCTTATTGGCCTATTCTCAAAGATCTGAAGGTGTCTGGGGCTCTCAAGATCGACCCCTAGTGTCACTACATCGACACAACGTTTTTTATTTAATAGTTTAAACAAATATATATATATATATAAAGAAAATTATGTCACAAGTAAGTACTTTCTATCTTCTGAAAAACACAAAAGGAGATGTTTAACAAAATGTGTAAGCAACACCGATCAGCCACAACATTAAAACCACCTGCCAAGTATTGTGTAGGTCCCCCTTGTGCTGCCAAAACAGCGCCAACCTGCATCTCAGAATAGTATTCTGACATTATATTCTTCTCATTACAATTGTACAGAGCAGTTAACTGAGTTACCAAAGACTTTGTCAGTTTGAACCAATCTTGTAATTTTCTGTTGATATTCTCTGTATCAGCAGTTACAAAAATACTGAAACCAGCCCATCTGGCACCAACAATCACGCCACGGTCCAGATCACATTTTTCCACATTCTGTTGGTTGATATGAACATTAAATGAAGCTCCTGACCCATTTCTGCATGATTTTATGCAATGCACTGCTGCCACATTATTGGCTGATTAGACAATCGTATGTATGACTAAATGACAAAAAAAATTATGACAAAAACAAAAAACACACTGTGAAGGGCAGTTCTAAGGATGGAAATGCCTTGTTGATTGAGAGAGGTCAACAGAGAATGGCCAGATTGGCTCGAGCTGACCGAGTCTACGGTAACTCAGATAACCACTCTGTACAGTTGTGATGAGAAGAATACAAATTCAGAATGCTATTCTGAGATGCGGGTTGGTGCTGTTTTTGTGGCAAGAGGGGGACCTACACAATATTAGACTGGTGGTTTTAATGTTGTGGCTGATCGGGAATATAATGAAAGAATATGGTGACCAGTGATTGTCAAACTCCAAAAAGGACATAAAAGTATATGGGGTGGTAAAATACTATAAAAGTACTATAAAAATAGTTCATATGAGTTTTGCATTACATAGAGTTTTCTGAAGTCATTGGATAGCTTTTTGTGAGGAACAGACCAAAGTCATAATTCACTGAAAATCTTCCTCTATGAAATACTTTAATTCTCTAGAGTTTGACAGAGTGTTTCACCTCTGTTTGTGTCACTTCAGACACTGAGGAGGTTTTTGTACGGCTGAACATATGAAATGTATCAGTGTGGTATTCGGACAAGGAACAAAACTGATGGTGACTGGTGAGTAATCTTTGTATTATTTTTTATATTTTCACTGTATTAAATGTCTACACTTCTTTGTAAATATATAAAAAACAATCCTTTTAAAGTTTAGCCAGCTTGTCATTTATTTTCTGTTAAATGCTCCAAACGTAAATTTCAATTTAGTCATTAGTTTTATCCATCCTCCAGTAACTGACCTGAAAAAACTAAAACAGCTTTAACTTACAATTAAATGTGTTTTATAATGTTTTTATGTTATATGCATTTCTATAAAATATTTGATTTGTTGGGATTTTTAGAGGTTTCGATTAAACTGTTTAACAGATTAAGCAGAAGTACCGTTGAATGTTTTTGATAGAAAACATTTTTGATAGTTTCTGATTTCTGAAGATTTTTTATTAATCTGTGAATAAGCATATAAATATATATATACATTATACATTACACAACAATAACTGGCTGTTAAATTGCAAGTTATATTTGTTGTCAAAGAGATGGAGATGCTGTGCATTTATATTAAAATTGCAAAAGATTATTTGTATATAAAATTTTTAATATAAAAATTCTGTATGAAATGACTAAAGAAAAGATTGATGTTCATTGTTTATATGGAGAAACGTTTAATTCAGAATTATTGTTTAATATATAAAATGTGTCTCAGTCAAGTTAACCTCATTTCTTATAAATGTGTTAATGTTGTTGTGTAATTGTGTAGATTCTGCTGTTCCTCCTCCTGTTGTGAACATCCTCCCATCCACTGAAGATCAGAGCTCCAGTAAAATCACTCTGGTGTGTCTGATCAATGATATGGCCATGGGTTTTGCTGATGTGCGTTGGCTTGTGAATGGGAACTCAGTTTCTGATGGCATCTTCACTAGCTCTGCTGAACAACAGCCAGATGAGAAATTCAAAATGAGCAGTTATTTCACCATTGAGAGATCAGAGTGGGAGAAAGACAAAGATCTGATATGTGAAGTGACTGTCGGCTCAAGAGTCACTTCCAGAAACATCAAGAAATCTCACTGCAGTGACTGAAAACAAAGATGTTTTTGTCTTTTCTTGATTTCTGTGATAGTAAATGATAGTTTCTGACAAGTAGAGTTGTTGAAATTCAAAATAGTATAAGGGTCTTAGTGACTTGATTTGTGTAATTTGGCTTTTGTTTTGTTAAAAGATCTATGCGCATTATTGTGCTTCATGAATTAAAATAAACTGCATTATAGTTGAAGTGTTTACTGTTATTCTTTCAACTTAAAGTCAGATGTGTTCTTCCAGAAGTATTTGTCTAGAGAAGTAATGAACAGAATTCCCAAGGTTATTAGCTTTCTGTGAGAATTAACAAATATAAATGTATGTTTTAACAATGAAATCATTAAAGGCCTATAATGCAGCACTATTTAAAAAAACTGTCTTCAGATTTAAAATATATATAAAAACAATCGTTAGCAGTATTGAATTACATTTAGAGATGAGATGGGTAACATGATCAGTAAATGAATGGCAGGTATTGCAATGGCTTGATTTGATCTCTTATTAATTACAGTCTAAACAATATAATTCTCCCTTGAATTATTCCATAAATTGAATAAAACTTCATCATTGTTGAAGTTTCTCTTCTAGCAGATGCAGTGAGCTGTGGAGATTTTCTGCCCTGACTCACAGGATGCACCTGCTGTTACAACACTTGATTATTTTAGCTCCATGTAAATGATGAAGTTTCTCTCTTTTATATCTTATGCTCATTCAACCAGTGAAGACCGTTTACACAGTTACAGTCATTCTTCACAGTACTTGATAATCTAACAAAGGAGTCCATGATAACATACATGATCTAGAGCAACAGTGTTTCTGTTTCTAACTCTGATCCATGATAAGTTATGATCATTTACAACATCAGAAGGACTTTATCTAATACGAACCTTTGCTTACTCATCTTCTTTTAAACAGTAGCATATCATATTATCACTAACTATGTTGAGAATGACACAAACTGATGAGCCAAAACATTATGTCCATCTGCCTAACATGCTGTTGGTCCTCCGCATGTCAGGGTTCCTGGAGGATCTGTTTGAGTCTGTCTTGTCTCTGCATGTTCTAAGCATTACCCTTTGTTCTTTGTTTTGGTGTGGGGTTTCCCCACAGGGGCTCAGACTCATCAGCACATGGCTTGATTAGCTTTACCTGTTCCTTGTTTGATGTTAATTTCTTCCTCTATTTAACACCCTTGTGTGTGTGTGTGTGTGTGTGCGTGCGTGCGTGCGCGCGTGCGTGCGTATGCTGTCTTGTGCCGTCCGTCCGTCCGTCCGTCCGTCCGTGTGTTGGTTTTTCTTGTTTTCTGCCATCCCAGGCATTCCTCCTCAGATACTGTCAGCTGCTCTGGTCTTTCTCAGCTCTTCCAAATAGTCCTCTGTGTTCTACTTACCATTGACTGGCTTTAACAAGTGGCCTTTCTGGCCACCCTCCTAGGATTCCCAGTCCTTTTTCGTGTGGTTGGAACCAGCAGCTTCCAATCAGCTCTCCATCACAACCCTCCAATGTTTATTTCCTGTTTCCCTATCTGTCACTCACTCGATGTTGTGTCGATGTAGTGACACTAGGGGTCACCCTTGGAAGCCCCAAACACCTCTGAGAAAAGGCCAATGGGAATTGCCGGGTGGAATTTTCATGCCACTACCCCGGACAAACGGGTATAAAAGGTCTCATTCATATTTTTTCTTCGGAGCTGGTTCCTGGTTGTGTTCAGCGAGCTGGATTCCTCCTCCGATCTATTCACCTCTACAAAAAGGTGTTGGATTTATGGCGCATTACAGCGAATTCTCCCCCTCATGCACCGGTTGAGTGCAGAGAATGCCCCTGGGCTCTTCAGCAGTCTAAAAGAGCATTTTCTTCCTCTAAATGAGTATTTTTCCTTCCAAAAGAGTGGCACTCATGGAGAGCGTCTTTTTAAAGATGCATTTCAGTTTGTGTATAATTCCTGGTTGCGGTCTTTACCTGGTTCAGTCTGATGCCAAGGACTCGACTGGGCTTCCACCTTCGGGGGAAAATATTTCAGTGGAACCGACATTTGCCGTCTGGATAAGTTCAGGCAGTCCAGCACCGACTGCGTGTGCTCGTTCATGAGGCACGCTATCATTGACACAGAGTCTAACTCCATCATGAGAAAAGAGATGCTCTGAATCAGAGAGAGCTTGCTCTTTTCCCAGTTGACCCGAAGCCCTAGATGGCTGAGTTGGGTGAGCACCAGGTCCCTGTGTGTGCACAGTAACTCTCAAGAGTGTGCCAGAATCAGCCAGTCATCAAGGTAGTTCAGTATGCGGACACCCACTTCCCTTAACGGGGCAAGGGCTGAACAGCACGCCGAACCCAGGAACCAGTCATCCAACCGCAATTGTTGGGGGTCAGGTGGAATAATCCATTCCAGCCCTACACTCGGGAAAGCAGTCAGTTATTTAAATGCTCCCAAACAGCCGATTTAAGTCACTTTTTGATGGATATGATTCAGGTTTATCGAATTCCTCTTGTTAGATTTTGGAATGTGTGTGTTTAAGCTTTAGTTTCATGTAACTGAAAGTTTACGTTAAGTTGGCGTCACCTTGCCATTGAAGCGCCATGTCACCGTCTGTTACCATAGCTGTTACCGTAGCAACCAGAGTTTTCCCATTTAAGCTTACAAAATCTTATGAATAACTCTTGAATTATATATTTATAGATTCTATATAGTATTTTTGCCACGTTTAAATAAAGCATTTCACGGTTTTTAACGTTTTTTGACCTGGGTGGGGTTTTGTTTCCTGCAGGGGGCGCTTGACTCTCTGAAAACCGAATCCTCCATATATTCGCAAGAACTCTTTATATCCATTTGAAGAGACTTTACGTTGAATGTTTTTTAATTTTTTTTTTAGAGTATTTTTTTATTCATACCTGTGAATGAAATCCGCCTCAGCATTATCTATAAAATCTTCATCAAGTAATAATAAATTATTTTATAATAATAATATAATTTTATGCATCCTGGTCAGCACTAAGAAAAGTAACAGGTACCATGTGAATCCTCCTCAAGTTGGGCTATACCAACTCGTACAATGGAAGGGGTACTTGCGTTATTTGTCTCATAATGTGAGATTCACAGCCACGCAATTGCAAAGTATCTCATACGAAATTATTTTCTGCATTGATAAAATATATAAACAAGGACAGATGCATTACTGGGGAAGGAAAATTCACCCCCTTTGCAGCATTGAGGAGAACATGTGCTTCCCATCTTCCCCAATTCTACGCCAGTGATTTCAAATGTATGAATAAACCATCATTTAAAAAAGTAAAGATTCAAAACTGAGTATAGACACGTATTGTAAGTCACACTTAAAACTTTATCAATGTCACTACAATAGATACAAAATGTCAAACCAATTAAAGAAATTATTCGGGACATTTTCTAGACATTTCAGAACTAACTTAACTTTTCTATGCTGTTTATACTATTTTCTGTTGCCTGACATGGCCTTCTGTTGTTGTAGCTTAACAGCCTCAAGGTTCGATGAGTTGTGCATTCTGAGATGCTATTCTGTCAGTGCTAACCAGTCTGGCAATTCTCTGTTGATCTCTCTCATCAACAAGGTGTTTCCATCCGCAGAACTGCACTCACTGGATATTTTTTGTTTTTGGCACCATTCTGAGTAAATTGAAGAGGCCGTTGTGCATGAAAATCAGTAGATCAGCAGTTACTGAAATACTCAAACCAGCCCATCTGGTACCAACAATCATGCCATGCTCAATCCCTGAGATCACATTTTTCCCCATTCTGATGGTTGATGTTAATATTAACTGATTCTCCTGACCTGCATCTGAATGATTTTATGCACTGCAGCCACATGATTGGCTAATTAGATAATTGTATGAATACGTAGGTACACAGGAGTAAAGTGGTCAGTAAGTGTATATTGCCAGCCTGCGTTATAAAGCAGCATATTGTAGTATTTTTTATCGCTAAAATAGCTGGAATTGGCTTATAATGGAAAAGGTCCACATTCAAGTTGGATACTGGTGGTACTCTAGTTACAATGAAAAATAAAGTTGATACCTTCATAGCTCAGCCATCAAAAAGACCTGATTTTAATGGTATATTTTCACTGCCATATATCTGTATGGGGCAGTGCTAATCCACTAGTGCTTACACTGCCTCTGGTGGTCAGGAGGAATGAAATGGAACACTCATTATGCAATTGCATAACATTTCCTTCAGAATAATTTGTGATTTTTACATAAAATAATGCCACACCATGCATCAACAGTGTATTAAAAAGATGAAAAACACAACATTGTAATTTATTGAAGCTGGAGCCTTTAAATGTCATTACTGTTTACAGAAATTAAAAAACAAATGATTGTAAAGTACTGTGATTTAAAAGTACTACAGTGAAATGGAGAATGATACACAAATGCTCTGATTTCTTAAGTCAGAGTTGCATTTTAAATAAATATAAACTATTTCTCAGTTAAATTAAAGCGTTTCCCTTTGTCTGAGAGATTCTGTAGAGAAATGTCAGAAATAAGGAATAAGTGTGTGCTGTTCCCTTTGACCACTCAACATCTTCAATGAGAGAGTCAGTGCCACAGCAGTTTATTTTCCATGTTTGTACAGCCTCATGTGGGATGCAATGGATGCCGAGATCTCAGAAGATTTCTTATTCTGTCCAAAATACTCCAGAAATTGCCCATCAGGCCCCACCAGGTACATTATGATGGTGTGATCAACCTGTATTTACAGGAAAAGGATTAAATGTGACATGCTGATAAACATAAAAATATAAACGGTAACTCAACACCAATAGTTGTTCAGTTCGGTTCAATACACACTACGTGGAATTTATGAAAACGTGCTTGTCACTACATGAATTTTTCAAGAGCTAATTTGGTTGCAGAATACGGATGTCTCTCCGGTACAGTATTTTAACAAACTGTGTGTGTATAGAACAGGATTAATCACTAAAAGGTGAACTGACAACCAAATTTAGCTGCAGTGTGTACATGGCCAAAGTCTTTTTTTTTTCTTTTTTTTTTGATTTTTCAAACCCAACTGCATGATTTAGTACACTAAAAGCTCACTATATAGTCGTTGTCTTCATCCTTTGGGCCCTGGCTGTAGTACACTCTGTAAGCTCTGGACACTTGGTCAATTTGGGCAACTGTTCCTGTCAAGCCGATCAGCTTGGGGGAAAACTCTGCATACAAGATATTGAAAACATAAATTATGAAGAAATCACATTATCTCAGTTCAAGAGTAATAAAATGATCAATAATTTTCGATCTTCCGGCTCACCTTTGACATATGCTGACATGGCCTCTGGTGTGTCTCTATCAGGATCAATTGTGATGAGAATTGGTGTTAAATCTGGGAGTGTTTTAATTCTATCTGTAACAAAAATGTACAAGAGACTCAGAACCATGTTTCACAAATAAATAATATCCCGTATATAGACATTTTCTTCTAAAAATATGTATTAAATAAAAATAAATAACAAAAAAAATAATTTTTGTACAAATTGTTCATTTAATATAAATTATTCTGTAATAGGCTTGGGATCAAGGCCTTTTGTACGTATTGATAATCCGAAGATTTTCCCGATGATTATTGATATAAATCTGGATTATTATACATTTTTTTCAGATATTAGTAAGGCTGCTCATTGCACAAAAGATTTTTTCTTTTCAAATATATTTCTCAACACATAAAGTGTGAGCAGCAGGGTAAATGAAAGGGGGTCGTACACCAGGCGCATTCTAAAATTCATAATTATTCATTTCTACAAAGGTTCACACACATCACCAACGCTCAGCGTCAACATTTTGCACTGCCACGGACCGCAAGTCACATAGTTTTCCATTAAATTGGAACCAAATCATTATCAACGGACAAATATTATTTACTCCAGCCATCACTGGATGATATATTGTTTATATGCATCTTTCATACAGCCTACACAATGTATTTTGTCTAACTCTAAGTGATTATACCATTCTTCTTGAAATCTATACATATCTAAACTCATTATTCACCCAAAGATTAAATGATACATTACCAATCTGATCTACGACCTCAATCATTTTCTCCAGTTCATCAGGACAGATGTCTGGACAGTGTGTGAACCCGAAATAGAGCAGCACCCACTGGCCGAGGAAATCTTCACTCTTTGTGGGTTTATTGTTGTGGTCCACAAGTGAGAATGGCCCTCCAAGCGCTGGTTTTCCCATCGACTTGGTTCTTTCTCTTTCAATCACTAGAATACCAAAGAAACACAAATGCTCACAGTAGTAATAGCTGTAGTAATAGTAGACCATTTGTGCAAAAATGTGCAATAACGATGTAGAAAAAAATAAAGTGTAGCTTGACCAATAGTAGTTGTTCAGATGCATAAATAAACCATCCTTACTCTCCTCTTTTTCTCTCTTGAAGTATTTCATGCCGAGAAGAAGACCTCCTCCCAACGCACATGTAATAGCAAGTGATTTCCATGTAACAGGCTGTGGAAGAGAGACATCAATATCAGAAGTTCCACAAATACTAGTGACAAATAAATCTTTGTCATTTGAGGTAGCAATATTTTAAGGATTTAGGCTGCTGACACCAATAAGGCTGATTATTTACCAAGGTTCTTTAAGGGATAGTTCAGCCAAAAATGAAAATTCTGCAATCATTTACTCACCCTTATGTTGCTCCAAACCTGTATGACTTTTTTTTTTCTATGGAACACATTAAGGAGACGTTATGAGTATGTTAAGGTCTGACAGCCTCAGTCACCATTTACTTCCATTGCATCCTTTTTCCCCCCATACAAAGAAGGTGAATGGTGACTAAGCATGTCATTCTTTCTAACATCTCATTTTGAGTTCCACCTAAGAATGTTATTCTGGTTTGATGAGGGTGAGTAAACAATTGCATAACTTAAATTTTTGGGCAAACTATTACTTTAACCCCAATGTTCTATCTCTGTACCTGCAACTACTGTCTTGCATGGCTTACTCTAAGTTTACTGTAATATTAGCGTTAAAAAATTTATATACCAAAAAATGCAAAATAATCCACTGTCCTACCCATGACATTAGACAAATTGTCAAAAATGTAATTTGACATGATAGAGATACAATGAAGGTTAAATTATCCTAATTTGCCACAAACGTGTATTTCATCTTATGTTTTAGCAAAAGTGTATTACAAAACACATAATATTATGATTGGCAGGCAAATTATTTTAAGGAGATGCAAGTCAGATGGCGCGCCCTCATTTCCGGAGTGGTGTACGGAGATGGGGAGGGTGGCTGCTTTCGAGGAGGGGTCAAGCAGAAGGTTGGGAGTTCGGAATTTTTTTGATAGGAAATGGGGTTGTGAAGAGAGTAAATTAGTTTTAATTGTATATGATATATATATATATATATATATATATATATATATATATATATATAGATTTATTTATTTTTTTTGTTTGTTTTTTTTTTTTTGTGTATTCTTATTTGTGACCACAGGGGTATTCGGTGGGGGTTAGGGTGGGAGAGGGGCAATAGTGGGGGTTAAATTTTAAATGTTGATTCAATGTATAAATGTTGTGTTTTTTCTATGAATCAATAAAAAAAATTTAATTGGAACAAAACACATATTAAAGCTGAGTGGTAAATTGTGGGACTGTTGTGCAGAACACAAACAAAGATTTGTCACAATGCAAGTGAATGGGTGCAAAAATATGTAAAGCTCCAAAAGGACATAAAGGCAGCATTAAAGCAATCCAAATGACTCCAGTGGTTACATCTGTCTTCAGAAGTGATATGATAGGTGTGTATGAGAAACAGATCAATTGTTAAGTCCTTTTTTTATTCATTCACATTCTTCTTTTGTTTTTATGATTTGCGTTCTTTGTGCATATCGCCACCTACTGGGCAGGAAGAGAATTTATAGTAAAAAAATGACTTAAATATTGATCTGTTTCTCACCCACACCTATCATAAATCTTCTGAAGACATGGATTAAACCACTGGAGGCATCTGGATTACTTTTATGCCGTTCTTATGTGATTTTTGGAGCTTCAAAGTTCTGGTCACCATTCACTTCCATTGAGGACCTACAGAGCTGAAATATTCTTCTAAAAATCTTTGTGTTCTGCAGAAGAAAGAAAGTCAGACAAATCAGTGATGGTATGAGTGCGAGTACATGTAAACTATCCCTTTAAGGATGCTTACACCAGTCTTCCTGTTTGTAGATTTGTCCTGGCCAGATGAGGGTGGTGGAGGTAGAGTGGACAGTGTCCGTATGTTCACAGGAGACACACATGGTGCAGTCCTGCACGTCCTAAACTGAAGAAGAGGTTCATAGACATTAAATTAAAGTGTCCTATTTGTTATTTTTAAATTCGTGCAGAACAATCAACTTAGCAACATACAGTATGTGAAGTGGTAATTAATTAATTAATTAAAATAAACAGATATCTGCTGGAAAAAATAAAGAGGCAACACCTAAATGTCTTCATGCTAAATCATATTAAAATTCTTTACATTTAAAAAAAAACAGTAGGGTGTATAATTCATATTATTTGTGTAGAATGACTGCAAGAGAAAGCCAGTGACCTACCTGTGTGTTGGTCACTCTATGTGACAGCACTGCACATGTGTGCGCTGAACTTGTGAAACAGGCGAGACTTTGTGCATTATAACATTTACTGACACACACTGATCTAAACATCAGACATCTCAAATCCTGCACACTTAACGCCGCTGTTAACCCTGTTATAGCCCTCACAGTTAACATCATGCTTCTTCAACGCGGAAGTTGAATGTCCGTTTACGCAACCAGACTATGCACAATCGTAGCATACAAATGGCTGACCCTGAATCAGCTGTTAAGAATGAAAGAGGCTAGTAAACCTTTACGACCGTTTTCAAACTGATCTGAGGTCTGTTTAGCAGTTTGAAGGTGATAGCGGAAGTGACGTAGATTAGCTTGTGTTTTTACTTCCTATTTGCTTAAAGAAACAGAATATTTGTGACGTCAAGAGGCACTTAAAAAGTTTTACCATTTATTAAAACAGCGAAAACTGTGTACACCTGCGTTTATTAATATGATTTAGCATGAAATATTATGAAAATCATTATATTACAATCATGATGCAGATTCTATCTGTCATCAAAATTGCAGGAAAAAATGTTAATGCTCAGATTAACCCTTGTGTGCAATATATAATACAGAAAACATAAAATAGGGAAAACGCATGTATTTGCTTTATAAGCTAAACATGAAAAAAAAAATGGCGCCATCTGGTTGAAAATATAAAATAATGTAAATTTTCAAGCCAGGGCTCAGGAATGAAAGCATAATGTTATAGAATTTATGATTGAGTGTAACACAGTGTATAATAGATGTATATAAAATTCCCCCAAAAATACACACCTTTGGTAACATTTATGCTTGCCGTTGGCATTAACACATGGCATTAACAATGACTGGAATTTTTTTTTAAAAGGACTAAAAAGTCCCGAAGGTCGCACAATGGTGACAATTCTACACATGAAATGTTTTCAATATACAATTATTATAATTTTGCTTCCATATATTTTAATTACATAACTATATGTGTAAATGTGTATATATGTACAGGGTTGGGAAGTTTACTTTTAAAAAAAGTATTCAGCTACAGATTACAGAATATATGATGTAAAATGTAATTTGTAATGTATCCTGTTGGGTTACTCAAGGTCAGTAATGTAATCTAAATACTTTGGATAAATATACTTTACTTATAAACAAGTAAATAAAGTAAGGAAATACGCTTCAATGTAAAAATACATTCTCTGACAAAAAGCCTAAATATCTTATGCAGTTTTGCTACTCAAGTAAAATGTATCTTGTTTTAAGGATTTTTTTATATTTTTACAGGAAAACAACATTTAAATTCTCATTATGAACACAATGTTTGCTGTATGTCTCTGCCCTAATATCAAAGAACTTACTATGATGTGCATTTTCGGCATAGAATTCATTATAAAGAATAATCGCATCCTATAACAGATGTATGTAAAGGCAAGAAATAGCATTTTAGCTTAGCATAGAGCTAAATGTTCTCATCACAATTTACACAAGGCTAACTATTTTTGCTTCTCCAAACATCAAAACCCCACAGAGCATACACAACGACATCCTTTTCCGATCGTATGTGGATTATGTTCATATATGGCAGAAAATATATTATTTGTAGCTTTCTTTATGATGTTAAAGGCTACATTGGTTAGCATTTCTTGTATCATCTATTTACTGGATTAATGTTTCACCCGTCTAAGTGTTTCTAACTGTATTACGTTTAGCTTTAGATACAAGATGTAGCTACTCTATTAAGCTTGTATGAATGAAACATATATATATATATAAGGTTACTTTTTAAATGTATTCAATACAGATTACATTCTGTAAAATGTTATTTGTAATCTATTCTGTTAAATTACTCAAAATCAGTAATGTAATCTAAATACTTTGGATTACTTCTTCAACACTGGTAGATTTGTTCACTTTTTGACTAAAAAAACTGTCAGTACAGTAAGACAAAATACACATGTTAAAAATACATACTCTGAAAAACCTAATTATCTTATGCAGTGTTGTTTCTAAAAAAAGATCAATCAAGATCTTGTTTTAAGGATTTGTATATATTTTTAAATGAAAACAATACAAAAATGATTATCAAGAACATGATTTTTGCCCTATTATCAAAGGTCTTACTAGAAAAGAAGAAATTTACTTGATAAAAAAATATGATTGTTTCCAGTAACATGTGCATGTAAAATGGCTAGAAATAGCATTTTAGCTTAGCATAAATCTGACAATTTACACAAGGTTTATTTCTATTTCTTCTGCTCCAAACTTGCTTCAAACATATTTCTCTGTCTGCTCGTATGAATGTAACACATCATAAAAAAAGTGTTTCACCGCTGTTCAAATGCACTTTGGATCACATCATTTATATGGATAAATGTTTTCCATCTGAAAGGACTAAACATTAAATGAAACAAATGACAATAAAATGCAAAGTCTCCTTAGTAATCAAAATACTTTTTGAATGTAACTGCATACTAATTACCAATTATTTATATTGTAACTGAAGTGGAATACAGTTACTTATATTATGTATTTTAAATACGTAATCCTGGTTCATGTATTCCGTTACTCACCATATATACTATATATTATGAGTTTGAATAAAAAAGTGACACATTTTTGTGTGGCATTTGTTGATCTGCCACTAGATGTCACTCAGTGCTTGGATTGTAATTTTGACGTCATTTTTGTGCGACGTTTACTTGAACACATGTACCATGCGTTCAAAATGTATGTGTAAATGAAATCATACACATGCTTTTAATAATAACAACATTTTATCGAGAAGAGACTGATAAACATTGCGGGTTGTCATGGCTGGGAACACGTTGCCGTTTAAATCAAAGTAAGTGTAATTGCCTTTCATGTTGACTTTTACTCGGGAAATATTAATTTCCAAGTTAACAGGTTAACATCACATAAAAGTTTAACAGTTCACCTAAACTATATTATTTGACATCTAGTTTATGATCTTCTCGCCTGTTTGTTTAGTTATGCGGAATTCAGCAAAATTGAACCGTTTTACAAGGGAGGTAAAGTGCAAGTAAGTTATTCTTTTATCTCGACAACAACATTATCATCTTTTTAGTCAACGTCAGTTTTTGCCCTGATATTTTACTTGTGCTTCTCCTTCCAGATAAGTCATGATGAGCAGTACATTTTCTGCACATGTGGACCACGAATCATCATTTTGCAAATCAATACTGGGAAAATTATTCATAGTATCGAGCAGGTCTGTATTTGCTCTGTCTTATCCTTCTATATACGTTCAAAATCATTCAAATAAATAAATAAATAATAGTTTTATATGAATAATTTAACACACAAGTCTAATTTATACTGCTTACACACTTATTAGGCCAATTGTATTCTTCAGGATTCATTTTATTGTTGATCAAACACAATGCTCTCTGTCAATCCTAAATATTATTGAACCTCAAACCTGAATTTTTAACAAAAAAATGTGAGTTTTATCTTCAGAGAATATATAAGTGTGCACAATTATTAGGCAACTAAATTTCAAAAATATTTTCTCCCAACTCAATTGTTTATTCTCAATTTTTAGAGTAGGTGCAACAAATTTTCGCCTTTCAAAAATATTCAGTGACCAATGTAGCCACCCTTCTTCTCAATAACTGCAATGAGCTTTCCATCCATGGAGTCTGTCAGATGCTGTTCAAAGAGCTGTATTGTCTCTCCTCAATGTAAATCTCATGTTTGAGAAGGGCCCACAAGTTCTCATTAGGACTTAAGTCAGGTGAAGAAGGGGGCCAAGTCATTATTTGGGCATCTTTGAGGTCCCTGCTGTCTTGCCAAACAGTGGAGTACTTGGATGAAAGTGATGGAGGATTATCCTGCATAAAGATCATGGCCTTCTTGAATGCTGAGGACTTCTTCCTGTACCACTGCTTGAAGAAAGTACTTTCCAGAAACTGGCAGTAGGTTTGAGAGTTTCAGTCCATCTTCAACTTGAAAAGGTCCAACTAACTCATCCTTAATGATAGCAGCCCATACCAGTACCCCTCCTCCACCTTGCTGGTTCCTGACTCGAAGTGGTTCTCTGTGTCCTTTAGTGATCCAGCTACGGGCCCATCCATCAAGAGTCACTCTCATTTCATCGGTCCATAAAACCTTCATGTATATCTTTGCCCAATCTTGCGCTTCATCTTGTGAATATATTCAGTGGTGGTTGTGTTTCAGTCTTCTTGACCATGGCCTTGTCTCGGAGCACTTGACACCTTGTACTTCTGGACACTCCAAGTAGGTGCAGTTCTTGAATATGGTGGCACTGGAGGATAATGTGTTCCTGGTAGCTTCGCATTTAATTTAAGCCTTTTGCAGTAAATTTGTTCCTTTTCTTCTCCATGTGTTTTTGCACCCCGTTGACTATTCGCAACAAAACGTTTGATTGTCCGGAGGGCACGCTTCAATAGTTTAGCTATTTCAAGACTGTTGCATCCGTCTGAAAGGCATTTTACAATATCTGACTTTTCAGTGTCAGTTAAATCTCTTTTTGTCCCATTTTTACCTGAGATAATGAAAGTTTCAGTCTGGCTTCCAAGCAACCAATTGGCCCGGTTGCTACTAGGGAGGGTAGAGTCACATGGGGTTAACCTCCTCGAGGTCGCTATAATGTGGTTCTCGCTCTCGGTGTGGCGAGTTGTGCGTGGATGCCGCAGAGAATAGTGTGAGCCTCCAAACACGCTAGGTCTCCGCGGTAACGCACTCAACAAGCCACGTGATAAGATGCACGGATTGAGGCAACTGACATTCTTCCTCTGCCACTCGGATTGAGGCGAGTCAATACGCCACCATGAGGACCTTGACCGCATTGGGAATTGGGCATTCCAAATTGTGGAGAAAAGTGGGGGAAAAAAATCATAAATTCAGTCACGTGCATACAAACTTTTGGCTAGTAATGTATAAAAGCCTCATGCTTTGTTTTTTGTTTTTTTGAGCAGGATGATCAGGAGGACATCACATCATTCTCCCTCAGTCCTGATGATGAGGTAAGTTCATCTACTGATCCACTGAAATCAAAGCCCCATTTTACTGCCCTGCTGTTTCAATCTAGATCGAGATGGTTGCTTCTCTCTCTCTAGATGCTGGTGACCGCCAGCAGGTCTTTGCTGTTGAAGCAGTGGGATTGGAAGCAGGAGAACTGCACTCGATCATGGAGGGCCATCCACAATGTGCCTGTGGCCAGCATGACTTTTGACTGCACCTCCACTCTACTGGCAACAGGTGGGAATAAATCGTCTCTTTCATGCACAGAACAGCAATAATCAACAGTTTTAATCGAGGACACGTTCTAAAAACAAATATAACATTACTCCCCCATAATGTTGTTTCAAACCCAGATTTTCAGCAGATTGTTAGGGACTGACAGTCACTATTCACTTTGCATCTTTTTTCTGGAGGTTGTGATTCTGCCTATTAGAAATAAAGGCATACATGTTTTGAACATCATGAGGGTGTGTAAATGATGACAGCATTTTCATTTTTTAGTGAACTGTCCCTTTAATTACTTTAATCAGCAGTAATGATGCTCTTTGTTGTTGTCCTATTTATTTCGTAGGGGGTTGTGATGGCACCATCAAGCTCTGGGATGTTGTGAAGCAGTACTGCACCCACAATCTGAAAGGATCATCAGGTGTTGTACAGTAAGTACTGAAGTTGTCTTGCAGTCATTTTTTCAGCTTATTCTGGCCAAGAGCTGCCCACTTACACAGGAAGAGTCTGTCTGATCGACATGAAAAGGGACCAACTATTGGTCTTTTTATTTGTACATACTCTCAAGGGGCAGGGTTATCTGTAATATTTGATACCACCATAATAGATCAGTGTGGGATGAAAAATTTAAAAAAATTTTGTTCTGTAAAGTTTGGTTGAGTTCCATCCAGACATCAGCAAGCTGCAGCTGTTCTCTTCCTCTGCGGATTGTGCCATCCGTATTTGGGACCTTCGGACCAGCAAGTGTATCTGTGTGCTAGAGAGTCACTACAGTGCCGTCACATCTCTGGCTTTTGCTCCTGATGGCCAGACGCTGGTCAGGTAAAGGAAAAGGACACTACACTTCAGCTTGTATCCTCCCAAAATTAAGGTTAAGCACATAGAAAAGTTTGGTGGAAGCATTCACTTCTGAAGTGAAGAACAATAACTGACTTTACAGCTTGAGTTAGATCTACGTCTTGAAGTCCTAAGAATCTATTCAGATGAGTGATGAACTGTGGTAACCAATTGATTCATTTAATTATCAAGGTTCATGGAAAACCTGAAAATATTTGGGAATTTTCAAATTGTGATTTCCATCCTGAAAATGTAATTGAAACGACTGGAATTTTAAATTCTATAGTGAATATAAACTAGTTTGCTTCAAAATATATAATCTTAGTAAAACCTGCATGCAAATTAAGCATTAAACTACAGTTGTGATTTAAGTTCGTCTTCCAAAATTCAGATTTTTATGTTTTGTCGGGTTGAGGATATTGAGGTTTTTTTTTTTTTTTCAAAACAGTCAAATATTAATAGAGACATTCTGTGTCTAATTCAGTTCTGGACGAGACAAAATCTGTACAGTGTGGGACTTGAAGAAGAAGACGGTAAAGAGGACCGTCCCTGTCTATGAGGTAAGACTATATGACTGTGTCCCATAAGATGTACATTTATGTCAATAGAGCTTGAGCATTATCTCAGCGTCCTAACTGTAAAAGATGGAAAATGCAGATTTCAATCTATACGTAAATTAAAGTGATTTTTTAAAAAAAAAAAAAAAATTTATGTTGTTTAGTTTATTTATCTGTATGTGTGTGCGTGTGTGTGTGCATGCTTAGGCTGTGGAAGGCGTTGTTCTTCTCCCTGAGAATAGCGATTACTCTAAGATGGGAGTGAAGAGTGATGACTTGCACTTTATCACAGCTGGCAATAAAGGTAATATGGAGGTCAAATCAAAACACTATTTAACAAGAAATATCAACGTCACATACTAAAGGGGTTATGGGAGGAATCTCAAGAATACAATGAGGGGAAAAAAGTATTTGATCCCCTGCTGATATTGTACGTTTACCCACTGACAAAAAAAATTATCCATCTATAATTTTAATGGTAGGTTAATTTGAACAGTGAGAGACAGAATAACAACAAAAAAATCCAGAAAAACGCATGTCAAAAATGTTATAAATTGAATTGCATTTTAATTAGGGGAAATAAGTATTACCATATTCTGTCTCTCACTGTTCAAATTAACCTACCATTATAATTATAGACAGATCATTTCTTTGTCAGTGGGCAAACGTACAATATCAGCAGGGGATCAAATACTTTCTTCCCTCACTGTAAATGTTCGGGTCATATTATAGCTAAAAATCAAAAGAAGACATTTCTTTTGCATGATGAAAATGAAGCTATTTTAGGACCATTGACCTTTTTTGCTTTGTGGCATTTCATTTTTTAAGTCAGCAGAAGTTAAATTCAGTACAAGAAATACTGTCCTTTTATGATGTATACTATCTGTATTTTATTTTAGTTGACAATTTAAATGAATATTTCACCCAAAAATGAAAATTCTCACATTTATTCACCATCATGCCATCCCAAATGACTTTCTTTCTTCTACTGAATACAAATGAAGATTTTTAGAATACTACTTCAGCTTTGTAGGTCCATACAATGCAAATGATTGGTTACCAGAACTTTGAAGCATGAAAAAGCACATAAAGGTAGCATAAAAGTAATCCACAATTCTCCAGTGGTTAAATCTATGTCTTCTGAAGTGATCTCATCCGTTTTGGGTGAGAACAGACCAAAAATGTAACACATTTTTCACTATACTTGCTATTTCAGTCTCTAGGCACGATCATGATTTCAAGCTCAAGTATACTTCCTTGCACCATGTAGCACTCTGCGGATGCGTCATGCACTAGTTAGTGTAATCGACCTTAAAATCATGATTGTGCCTTGATACCGCAATGACAAGATGTACAGTGATAAAGAAGTTACATTTTGGTCTGTTCTCACCCAAAACGGATGAGATCACTTCAAAGCTTCTGGTTACAAAGCTGAAATATTATTCTTAAAAGTTTCATTTGTATTCAGCAGAAGAAAGAAAGTCATACACATCTGGGATGGCATGAGGGTGAGTAAATGGTGGTGACAGAATTAAATATTTTTGGTGTACTATACCTTTATAGATGAATTAGAATGAGATGCGTTACAGTAGGCTACTAAAAATGCTCCTAAAAATAGGCTTTAATTTCTTTATGCTAAACTTTTTTTTTTTTGATTTTTGGGGTAAATGACGAACATGCTCTTGAACATTTCTTAAAATTCTTGGCTTTCAAATCTTTGCGCTGCTTTAAAACAATAGGCAATAATTAAGTGTTTGTTTAGTGAACATATATTCTGCAACAGTGATTTATGTAGTAAGGATTGAACTATAGTTAATCCCTTTATCATTACATATTAATCACTTCTCATTAGGGTTGCTCCGATCGATTGGCCACCGATCGGTATCGGCCAATATTCACATCATATGACTCGTTTGGTGATCGATAATTTGGCCGATCACGTAAACCGATCGCTCATGGCGCCTTACATCAGCAGCACTTTCATGATATCATGGAGTGTGGGGAATACCAGCAAAGTGTTATAAGACAACAAGGTGATTCAGCAGTTAAGAACTATACAGAGAGAGAGGTATGGTGAATATGAAAAGTTTCTGTATTTTATATATGCAATTTTACACAGGACTTGGCAAAGGGAAAACGGCGCAAGCTGTGAAATGGTATTTTTTTTTGTCGTTCATGGTGGCAGCTTCTCAGTCTCCACCTGGTATAGGCATCTCGGTAATAATTTGAGTGACAATATGTGGTGTAATTCAAATTTAAAACTAAAAATCTTGCCATTAAACGGCATTAACAATAGTAGCACCTGTAAGAGTCCAGAAACATATGCTCTTTTTCTGCTTTTCTTTTATCTCTTTTTCATCCCCTCATGAGAGAGCACGTGTTCCCCTCATTAAAGTTCAAGTAGCAACAAGTGAACTATTAATACAATCGTCCAACTAAATGAAAATGCAGGGAAGGAATGTATTTATATAATTATTTGTAAAATATTAAAATACCATAATTTAATATATATAATTTAATATATATAAATTAATATATAATTGTTAAAATAAAAATGTAAATACAATTAAGAATAATAGTAATAATAATATGAAATAATGATAATGAATCAACAATCAAAAATGTTACATTAAGTTTTATTGCAACTATGGATTATCAGTTTGTCTTCAGTTTGACATTATAGCTTCATTTTTATATAGGGCTAGCTATCTTGATATAGAGAATATTTTGTTAGCCTATACTTATTTTAAAGATTTTTTTTTTGTCAGCAAAACATGGCAAAGTGATAATACTAGGAAGAGGAAAATTAAATTAATAGTGACAGTGTGCAGAAAGCTTACATATGGCCAGTTATGAGAGAGATCTTGACAAAAGGTGAAATTATCTGAATTGGTATTGGCCGATCAGGTGACAAAAAGATCGGTATCGGTTGTAAAATTCCTGATCGGAGCATCCCTACTTTTCATATTAATTCTCTTATGTAGTGTAAAATTAAGGCAGTCCTAGTACTGAACCCTGCGGAACACCAGTGGAGTGGTAGTGGATGTTCAGGTGTGTGAATGTTCTGTTGGTCCTTCACAGGTGTTCTGAGAGTGTGGGAGTCCAGCTCAGCACGCTGTGTGTTTACACAGACACTGCCTGATGCTCCTGCTCTCATCACGGAGGAGGGTGATCTGGACCCACGCAGTCTGTTGCACTGCCTGCCCATGCCTCAATCCAACAGACTGGCCACAGTCACCGCAGAGCATAACATCCTCATCTATAAGCTGCCCAATTTTGCTGTAGAGCAGCAGGTCAGTCCTGCTAGAGTTCTCTTTTCATCTGCCAAGATATATCCTGAACTTTAAGAGATGGTTCCCACCCAAAAGGCAAACATTCTAATTAACATGTCTTTTTTTTGTGCCCCTGAAGAAAGTCATACTGTTTTAGGACACCGTGAGGGTGTATAAAAGATTTAAATTTTTTGGTGAAATAGTCTTTTAAATCCTATTACATTCCAGAAAAGTTGACACTCTGTCTTGTTTTTTTCTCTTCTTTTAAAGTTTGTTGGCTACAATGATGATATCTTGGATGTGAAGTTTTTGGGGAAGGATGACACGCACATCGTTGTGGCTACTAACAGCTCTCAGTTGAAGGTCTTTGAGCTGGCCACCAATAGCTGCCAGATTTTGTATGGACACACAGGTCAGTCAGCCACCAGAGGGCATCAGCACTGTGTGTATGCCTGCTGCATGCTACAGAGTATATGCTGTATACTGCATGCTAATTTTTTAAATGAATAGAATCATGATACATGATAGAACGCATAACTTTGGTTCATGAATTTGGTACAAGTGTTGTGACATTCACTTAGTTGCCTTAGCTAATCTCTAAAAGGTTAGGTAAGTGTGCACTATCCAAGTCAACGTGAACACTATCCAAAGTAGGAATGCCTCTTGTGTGTTTGGTCAGTCCACTGCCGAAACTGCTGGCTTATAGAGGCATCCTCACAATGGCATCCACTTATCTCAGAAACAAACACTGTAATTTTGCAATTTAAAAGTCCAAAAAAATTCTTACATTGAATATTAAGCACTTCGAATTGTGGGACACAGTAGTCCGTACAGAATTCCCTGGTTATATACAGCATTTGTATACTACATAGGTCATCTGTGTATTCAATGCACTCAGAAAATTCACATACTCTTTACCTGCATACGTTTCTAAAATAGTAGTAGTAGTATGCTATTCTGAACATTCCCTTTTTCCATGATGACCGCAACTCTAGTTTCCACACAACAAAATGTCATGCACATTAGAAATAATTGGTTTTCTCCATTTACTTGACCTTTAATGTTAATAAACAATGGATTGAGTGCATACCAGGTTTGCACGGTGCATTAATTGTGTCACTCAAGTTATTTAGTTGTTCTTGTGTAAACGCTAGAATGGAAAAAGGAAATGTTACACTGAATGGATTCTCAAGTGGCACTTGTTGGCAGTTAAAATTTTTGTCATTCTTGTCAACAAAACTGTCTTGGCATCTTCTGAACATCTATGATAATCTGTCTGCAGATACCATCTTGTCTATAGATGTGTTGCGAAAGGGTTTCATGTTCGCAAGCTGTGCAAAGGTGAGTCTGCTGCTTTTTGTTAGAAAGCTGGACTGGTAGGGCCTGTGTAGCTCAGCGAGTATTGATGCTAGGTCTCCTAAGCAACCATATTGGCCCAGTTGCTAAGAGGTAGGGGGTCACATGGGGTAACCCTACTTGTGGTCGTAATTAGGGGTTCTCGCTCTCAATGGGGCATGTGGTAAATTGTATGTGGATCATGGAGAGTAGCATGAACCTCCACATGCTGTGAGTATCTGCGGTGTCATGCACAACGAGCCACGTGATAAGATGCGCAGAATGACGGTCTCAGAAGCAGAGGCAACTGAGACTTGTCCTCCACCACCTGGATTGAGGCGAGTAACCGTGCCACCACGAGGACCTACTAAGTTGTGGGAATTGGGCATTCCAAAATTGGGAAAAAAGGGGATAAATAAGAATGAAAGCTGGACTGCTGACTTATCAGTTAAACGTTTAAAATATTTAATTCTGAAAGTACAGTTTCGTCCACAGAGTGTTTATTTAATGTTTTGCACAGGACAAGTCCCTGCGGCTGTGGAGGATGAACCCGGAGAGTGGCCATGTGCAGTGTGTGGCACAGGGCAGCGGGCACTCGAATGCAGTGGGCTCCATCGCCTGCTCTAGGTCGGATATCTGTAGACATGCCGTCAGCACTGAAAAGAATATTACTTTTATTTGATAAGATGTAAAAGAAGAGGCACGTTGTAATTGCACAGACATCCCAAAACATCTCTGTTAGTACAGATGGGAATCTGGATCCGATTCCACTTAAAGGGTTAAGTTCACCCAAAAATGAAAATGCTCTCATGATATACTTACCTTTTAATCCATCCCAGATGTGTATGACTTTCCTTTAGCAGAACCGAAATGAAGATATTTATAAGCACATTTCAGCTCTGTTTGTCCACACAATGAAAGTGAATGGGTGCCATTAGACTGCTGGGTAGTTGACGGTCCAAAATGCATATTTAGGCAGCATAAAACTAGTCCACACAACTCCAGTCGATCAATGAAAGACTTCTGAAGTAAAATGATAGGTTGGTGTAAGAAACAAATCAGTAATTAAAATGTTTTAACTAAAAATTGTTGCTTCTGCCAAACACTGAATTGCTGTTTGAAATGAGCTAACTCTCATGTGACGTTCATTCTTCTGTTGTATACAAAGAGCATGCTACCGACTTGCACGGACGCGTCATTGCTCTTATGTCACTGATGTTTCGATTACTGTCATGAAGCAATTTATTTTTGAAGTTAATACAGTTTTAATTATCGATTTATTTTTAACACAAACCTATCGATTTACTTCAGAAGACATTCATTGATCGACCGGAGTCGTGTGGATTACTTTTATGCTGCCTAAATATGCCTTTTGGACCGTCAAATAGCCAGCAGTCTAATGGCACCCATTCACTTTCATTGTGTGGACATAAAGAGCTGAAATGTGCTTATAAATATCTTAATTTCGGTTCTGCTGAAGAAGGAATGACATACACATCTGGGATGGCTTAAAGGTGAGTAAATAATGAGAGAATGATCATTTTTGGGTGAATTAACCCTTTAAGTACACACAGCTCAGTAGCAGTTCTCAAATTACTTGGAGTAATCTCGGTCCTCTATTCACAACCCTCTCTGTTAGACCTCTTTTACCACTTTAAAAAGTATTTGATTGAAGCCCTTCTGCCTGCAAGCTGTTCCTTGTAACAGAAAATGTTGAATTGCCATTAACATTTAGTGAAAATTGGCTATTTATAATATGGCTAATCTTTTTGCTGTTTCCCCAGAACATATTTCCATTGTCAATCATTTGTAGAAAAAAGTGTCTGTTTCCTGGGCTACTTTTGAAAGGCTGACACACTTCATCATTCCAGTCATAGACTTGGCACCATTTATTTCTCCCCTCTAATGACTTGATAGTGGGTGCACGTCTGTAAGCTGCCGCACAGACATGCATAAATGTAAAAAGGTACATAGTAACTCTTCTAAAAGCTGTTTCCCTCTTCCTGTACATAGGTTAAAGAAAGTCTTCCTGGTATCAGGGAGTCAGGACTGCACTGTTAAAGTGTGGGACCTGCCTGACCCTCTTCCTGCTGCGGGGTTTGAACCGGCCTTGATGACTTCACGACTCACAGAGAAAGCTCACGATAAGGTGGGTCGTGAGCACGGTCACGTTTACACTCACACAGGAAATGATTTCAATGAAAGTACTGTCAGGTAAAACCTGAGCTGTCCTGAATGAAACCATATATGTCTTCTTACAAAATGGGTTTTGACTGCAGAAACAAGACCTCAAGCACGTTATAGTTCTTCAGATTTGTATTGTTTTGATCTCTCTGACGTTTAAAAGCTGGATGTTGAGAGATGTAAGATGCACATTTTATGTTGTAGCAACAGTTCATTGTTGAATTTAAAATATAACATTTAACTTAATAATATACTATTTTGTAAAATTATTGTAATTTTTTTTTCCTACCAAAAGGAACATGTAAAACGTAATCTACACTATGAGCCGGTGAATTTAAATGAACCACCTAAATATACTAATTCACTGAAATGAATCAGAGTTCCCAATGCTTCATATGAGAGCACACATTTTAGACGAATGTGTTTATTACCTCCAATAAAATATGACAAAAATGGAAAAGCTTAAAACAGCTGAACTACTGTCACAATATTGCAAAAGTAGTTACATTAGTAATGTTGCTACTTAGTTACTTCTGAACTCTGGTTCACCCCTGGTTTTTATTTTGCTTCTAATTATCCTTGTCTTCTGTTGATCTGTCTCTTTTTCAAATGTTCCTAAAGGATGTGAACAGTGTGGCCATCTCTCCCAATGACAAACTGCTGGCGTCTGGCTCTCAGGATCGCACAGCTAAACTCTGGTCGCTGGCTGATATGAGTCTGTTAGGGGTCTTCAGAGGTCACAGTCGAGGTATCTGGTGTGTTCAGTTCTCTCCTGTTGATCAGGTCTTGGCTACAGCATCCGCAGACGGCTCCATCAAACTGTGGGGCATTCATGATTTCAGCTGTCTCAAGGTAAGTTACACTTTAACATTGGCCACGTGGTGATTGTGAAATGCGTTATACAGAATTTATATTTAATTGATATAAAGTATATTTGATTTCATCTTTGAGAGTCTGTACATGCAGAAGTTTGGTTGATTGATGGTTGATTCTTGAGATTAATGTGGGGTTTCATTCTCTGCAGACGTTTGAGGGACATGATGCCTCTGTACTAAAGATTACATTTGTCAGCCGGGGAACTCAGATAGTCTCTGGGTAGGTTTACTGCATTTTCTGGCTGCAGTCCAAACACACACATACACACACACGGTCTACCTCTAATAGTCTGAACCTTTTGAAAATTATTCTGTGCATGGGGGCCTGGGTAGCTCAGTGAGTATTGATGCTTACTACCACACCTGGAGTCACAAGTTTGAATCCAGGGCGTGCTGAGTGACTCCAGACATGCTTCCTAAGCAACCAAATTGGCCTGGTTGCTAGGGATGGTAGAGTCACATTGGGTAATCTCCTTGTGGTCTCTATAATGTGGTTCTCGCTCTTGGTGGGGCGCGGTGAGTTGTGCATGGATGCCGCAGAGAATAGTGTGAAGCCTCCACACGCGCTAGGTCTCCGTGGTAACTTGCTCAACAAGCCATGTGATAAGAGGTGCGGATTGAATGTCTCAGACACGGAGGCAACTGCGATTCGTCCTCTTCCACCCAGATTGAGGCGAGTCAATATGCCACCACGAGGACTTAGAGCGCATTGGGAATTGGGCATTACAAATTGGGGAGAAAAAAAAAATGTATTCTGTACTTGTGGTCCATGCAGTTTACTGTACTCAAACCAACTATTGCAGCTTTTGCACAGTTTTTGCATTTTAGTTTTTCATAAAGGTGTAAGAAATTATTTTTTCTATGTAATTTTGCAGTGGTTCGGATGGACTCATGAAGTTGTGGACTATAAAAACGAATGAGTGTGTGAAAACCTTTGATGCTCACCAAGACAAAGTGTGGGCTCTTCATGCCAGCAGCAAAGATGACCTGATAGTGACTGGATCTGCTGATTCCACCATTAAACTCTGGAAGGTCAGTCCAGACAGACGTCAGCCGGAGGAGGAAATGTGCAAATGCAACTTTTAACAGCATAGCTACTTAAAATGATGCATGTATTAAGAAGAAAGGGCCAATGTTCTTGACATTCACTATTATTTAAAGTCTAACTTGAAGCAGCATTTACAACACTTTTAACTTCAATAATGTGAAGTTTTTCTGCTTGAAACTGTATTCCATGTAAAATAATAAAGGGCGGGGCTTGTTTTTATCTATTGGGATTTGGTTGGACTGTGAGGATGTCATTTTTTTTATACTGATTATTATTATTATTAGCTAATAATAGCTAATTAGCTAATGACCACATACCCTTGATTTTCAGCAGAAATTATTGAAAGATTAAAAAACATGTTTTCTCTTTAGAGTAACGTGCACTGACACATCATGCATAGTAAAAAGCAAATAGGGAATTTAAATAGGGTTTTTTTTTCCATTGTGTTTTGAGGTGTTTATTATTAACATATTTAGAGCACATTAGTATGCTGTCTGAGAAACTCAAGCACTTATTTTTGTGGCCATATATGTCAGAAGGGTAATTGCACCTTCCATGTCATAGTACATTCAACTGCGTGCAGTGTAAAAAGCACACCGCTCACTGGGCCTAGCAAGTTACATTTGCGTAAAGAATATTAATGAACAATTATAAGTGCCACTGCTGAAACACTTTAGCCCTAGCATGATGCAGGTCAGACTCTAATGTGCATCTACCACATGAGCAGCACTGCTGCACCATGGCTCCAACAAATAACATTTTTCCTTTATTTCTTTGAAATACCTTGCAGGTTTTTGTTAGGTAACCAACCCTTCCATTGTATTGTAGTCCAAAGTGCTTGTTGACATTGTTTCGAATTGGTAACGGTGGCATCGTTGGTACTTGTTTCAATAGTTTTGCCAGTTTTAATTGTCATTTGTTTCTCTTCCTCTCATTGTCTGTCTCTTTCTCTCTCTCCACGTTAGGACGTGACTGAAGTGGAGCTCGCAGAGGAGCAGGCCAAACAAGAAGAACAAGTTCTTAAGTAAGTCTTCTCTGGCCATATTTCAAATATGTTACATTTGCCATCACATATATAGAAATCTGAAGAAAGATTGAAAAGGTCAAAACATTTCAGCACAGCACATAAGAGTCCTACACGCTTGTTTGATTTGACTGTGCCTTAAACATAAAACCACAACATAAGTGACAACGTTTATCTCCTACATTCATTCCTACATAAACCCTAACAGTTAGTTCACACCTTTACCCCTATCTATCTCTGGTGGTCAATTCTTCATTTATAATACTTTATAGTTTTATACATTTAGCTATATCACTGTTTTGGATTGATTTCTGTGCTTGATGTGGTTGCTAAAGCAAAAGCCACTATAACTGTTCATAAACAGTACGTAGGGTTAGAGATTTTTTTAATTACGTTCAAAGTGATTTACCATTTTAACCTGGTGGATGACTGAACAGGTGAAAAAAAAATCCTGACAATTTGAAGGAGTGCAGCAAGCCATTTATAGAGATAGAAATATATTAGAGACTTGGGGCTTGACTCTGCAGCAAGCAACACTTGGTGACACTCAAGCAACCACCAAGAACACTGTAGCAATGTCCTAGGAACCACACTGATTTCCATAGCAACTGCCTAGTACTCACCCAGTAGACACTTACTGCCTCGTAATCACCCATGAGAAGAAATATGTAAAGGCTCTGGGTATCGCTATCTCTCTGGATCAGCCACACACCGTGTTACGTGTTATTAAAGGTACATTTTCTTTCTTTATCTGTGTTAATGAGTCAGCCTGTGTTGTTTACTTTCAAAATGTATTCCTCCTAAACAGGCACTCTGGTCGTTAAATATAAAAACATGTCGAGCAGCATTCATATTTAATTTAAGACACCTGTTTTTAATGACAAGATTCTTTAGAAAAGTCATATGATGCAGTCATGATGAACACCCTAGCTGCCTCATAATCCCCCAGAACATCCTAACCTCCTTGTAATCGCTCAGAACACCCTAACCGCTTCGTAATCACACAGAACAACATCCTACCTACCTCGTAAACAACCTGAACACCCTAACAACTGCATAGTAACCACCCAGAACACCCTAATCACCTCGTAAACAACCGGAACACCCTAACCACCTTGTAAACACCCTAACCACCTTGTAAACACCCTAATTGCCTCGTAATCACCAAGAACACCCTAACCGCCTCGTAATCACCACCCAGAACACCCAACCCTCCTCGTAATCTCCCAGAACACCCTAACTGCCCCGTAATCACCACCAAGAACACCCTAACCGCCTCGTAATCACCAAGAACACCCTAACCGCCTCGTAATCACCCAGAACACCCTAACCACCTCGTAATCACCCAGAACACCCTAACCGCCTCGTAATCACCCAGAACACCCTAACTGCCCCGTAATCATCCAGAACACCCTAACCGCCTCGTAATCACCCAGAACACCCTAACTGCCCCGTAATCATCCAGAACACCCTAACCGCCTCGTAATCACCCAGAACACCCTAACTGCCCCGTAATCATCCAGAACACCCTAACCGCCTCGTAATCACCCAGAACACCCTAACTGCCCCGTAATCACCACCCAGAACACCCTACCCTCCTCGTAATCTCCCAGAACACCCTAACCGCCTCGTAATCACCCAGAACACCCTAACCGCCCCATAATCATCCAGAACACCCTAACCGCCTCGTAATCACCCAGAACACCCTAACTGCCCCGTAATCACCACCCAGAACACCCTAACTGCCCCGTAATCACCACCCAGAACACCCTACCCTCCTCGTAATCACCCAGTACACCCGAACCGCCTCGTAATCACCCAGAACACCCTAACCGCCCCGTAATCATCCAGAACACCCTAACCGCCTCATAATCACCCAGAACACCCTAACTGCCCCGTAATCACCACCCAGAACACCCTAACTGCCCCGTAATCACCACCCAGAACACCCTACCCTCCTCGTAATCACCCAGTACACCCGAACCGCCTCGTAATCACCCAGAACACCCTAACCGCCTTGTAATCACCCAGAACACCCTAACCGCCTCTTAATCACCCCCTAGAACACCTTAAACGCCTCTTAATCACCCCCCAGAACACCCTAAACACCTCGTAATCACCCCACAGAACACCCTAACCGCCTCGTAATCACCCCCCAGAACACCCTAACTGCCTCGTAATCACCCACCAGAACACCCTAACCTCCTTGTAATCACCCCCCAGAACACCTAACCGCCTCGTAATCACCCAGAGCACCTTTAAAGCTGTCCAGTAATTCCCAGAACACCCTAAAAGCTGTCCATTCATTCCCAAAACACCCTAACCTCCTAGTAATCACGCTGAACACCCTAAGAATTAATTAGAAACCACCTAACAGCATGCTAACAACTGCTCAGAACATCTGATACTCTAAAGTTTGTGTAGGCAAGTGCCACTCATTTTGTATATAAACTAATCACTATGGTCTAGCCTAATAAATTCTGGACATGATGCGATCGTATTAATTGTATTTATTAATGCAACCTTACTTTAAAGTGTGCCATCTTTCTGTTTTTTGCTATTTGTAAATACCATTTTTAATAAAGTGTGTTTATAGTATATATGGTGTCTCTTAACAGGCAGCAGGTGTTGTCAAATTTACTCCATGAGAAGAAATATGTAAAGGCTCTGGGTATCGCTATCTCTCTGGATCAGCCACACACCGTGTTACGTGTTATTAAAGGTACATTTTCTTTCTTTATCTGTGTTAATGAGTCGGCCTGTGTTGTTTACTTTCAAAATGTATTCCTCCTAAACAGGCACTCTGGTCGTTAAATATAAAAACATGTCGAGCAGCATTCATATTTAATTTAAGACACCTGTTTTTAATGACAAGATTCTTTAGAAAAGTCATATAATGCAGTCATGATGACTAAACTTATTGAAATTGGAAAGTAGGATTGGTGCCATTTTTTACTTTTGTATGATTGGGCTTTGATTTTATGATTGGAAAGGCAAGTTGTAGTTATTCAATGAAAATCTTGTCCTCCACTCTCAGCATCCATTCAAATTTCAGTCCATTCCTCACATAAAGCTATGGCATGGCTTCGGAATATTTGGAATATACCGCATTAGTCATGTGAATGACAGTCCCAATCCTCATTCACCTTAAATAAATGATAGAATTAAAAATTTTAGTGAACTACTTCATTAAATACTTGTCTTTTTACAGAAATTCGTCAGCAAGATGATGCCACACAGCAGCTAGAAAAGACCCTCCTGAAACTCCGTCGGGATCAGAAAGGTTTATTTACTTCATATGCTGTTCTAGGACACTAGGTCATCAGGTTCACTCTGATTGTCTTGACTTGTTGTGTTACTATAATCTCTTGTGTATTCAGAGTCAGTGTTGCGGTACTGTGTGGTGTGGAACACTAATTCACGGAGCTGTCTAGACGCTCAGGCCGTTCTGCAGGTGCTGCTCACACACCTGAGCCCAGAGGAACTGCTGCAGTTTCAAGGGGCCCGCACACATCTCGAGGGCCTCATCCCATATACAGGTGCCCTAAACACACAAGTGGTTTTCCCAAACCAATACAAACACTGTAAACAGAGTACTGCTAAGAGATTGTAGGCGTTAGATGTAGAATACCGATCCTTTCAGTACTTTTGAAAATAAGTATTTGGAAATAATAAATGCAATTCTTATTGTATTTACTGCACTTAGCAGCCTGTTACCAAATGATGAGATCACTTCAAATATAATAAAACAGAAATATATTTCATACAGGTTTTGTAATTGGCATGTTTGCATACATTTTAGAGGCATAAATGCAATCCAATAATTGATCCTAACCAAATATTAATAAAAAGTCTAAACAAACAAGAAATTTGATAACATTTTATCATTATTATTATTTTATTATTTCATTGATTACAACAAATCTCATATGTATCTTTAACTGCACATTGTAATATGAACAAGCATTCAGTCAAATTAAATGAAGTAACAGCTTCAGAGACAGTTTAGACTGTTATATAGCTACATTTTACTTCATGCTTGTGAGACTTCAACAGTTTTGATTTAATTTACAGTTGGACCTTCATAGCTTGCGCATCAGTATATAATAGTACAGTGAAGGTTTTTGTTTTTTCTTGCAGAGAGACACATGCAGCGGATTGGGCGTCTCCTGCAGTCCTCCATGTTTCTGGATTACATGTGGCAGAAAATGCGTATCACAGGGGGTAAAGACAGGTAAAAGTCTGAGAAACGTCCTGGTTGTGTATTCATTGATTTTAAGTAGTTCATGCTAATTGTTATTGCTCATTATTAGCTATTATTGCTTATACTTTTTATAAAAATTGTGATTGGCAGATAGTTTTCTTTTTAAATGCAGGACGTAAGAAATCACACTTATGGTGCATTCACCTACAACGCGAAGTGAGAGTTTCACGCAGTGCGATTACATACAAAGTCAATGCAAAGACTCCAATAGACGTGAATTCATGCCAGGCGGCGCGAATGGCGCAACTCGAACATGCCAAAAAAAAAATTCAACTCGAGCGAAAAATCCGTATGACGTGTTGTCGCGAAAGCCTATCAGCATTGAGATTGTCCGGATATCACTGACATAGTAGCAGAAGAAATCTGGAAAAATTATTTAGAGGTGGGCACCTGGAATTGTATGACACAAAGTGAGCGAGGAAGACTACCTGGTAAGTTCTGAAAATGCGCGTCTACTTGATTCCAGCTATTGGTTGTACTTTACTATGAACCAAGACGTAGAAGCCCCTCCTCCTATCCTTTTCCGGAAAATAAGGGGGAATACTCACGGGTTCAAGCACACATTTATAATCCAGCGGTCAAATTTGCGAGGCGAAAATTTTGTGTGGAAGTGAAAGCACCATTACACTAATTTAGATGAATATCCTGGTTAAAAATGTGTATGAATAATAAGGTGCACATTTTCAAGAATCATTATGGTTGTAACTCTAACACGCTGTTCTGTAAGAGACGGAGAGAGGAAAAAGATACTGCAAAGTATAGCTGAATTAAACGACAATTAAAGATGTGTATACAAATCTGATGTAATGTGAGTTGTGACAGACGGTGTGTGGAGTAAGAGAGACTTGGTGATTATGCAAGCTTACAGTGTCAATAAACATGCACCGTCTCCAGGTGAACAGATATCCCCACAGTCACATACTTCACGTACACTATGCTGATTCCCTTTTTATTGTAAAAATTGATTTCCTTGTTGGCGATGAAGTGGCATTTCTTCAGAATTAATTTGTATAAAGTGAGTCATTCTTATCTTTCAGGAAGTGTGGCTTTAAATCAATACCATTCTCTCCCCTTTCCAGTAACAACTGTTGAACAGTGCTGTGAAAGTGTTTGCCCCTTCCTGATTTCTTCTATTTTTGTGTTTTTTTTTTTTTTTTTCATACTACATTTTGTTTTAGATCTTCAAACGAGATCTAACAAAAACCAAAGACAGCCTGAATAAACACAAAATCCAAAACTTTAATTTAGCTTCTTTTGAGCCATTCAGAGGTGGACTTACTCTAATGCTTTGGATCATTGTCTTGACAGGACATTCTCCTATAGGATTTTCTGGTAGAGAGCAGAATTCATGTTTCCCTCAATTATTGCAAGTCGCTCTGGTTCTGGAGCAGCAAAGCATCCCCACACTACCACCACCATGCTTGATCATAGGCATGATGTTCTTTTAGTGGAATTCTGTGTTTGATTTATGCCAGATATAACGGGACCCCTGTCTTCCATATCGGTTCCATATTCAACTCATCAGTCCACAGAACATTCTCCCAAAAGCCTTGAGGATCATCAAGTTGTGCTTATGCAGAATACAGATGAGCCTTAATGTTCTGGGCTAGCAGTGGTTTTCATCTCGCCACTCTTCCATGGATGGCATTTTTACCCAATGTCTTTCTGATAATGTAATCATGAACAGTGACCTTTATTGACACGAGTGATGCCTGTAGTTCCTTGGATGGTGTCCTAGCCTTTTTTTGTGACTTCCTGGATGAGTCGTCCATGTGCTCTTGGAGGAATTTTTGGAAGGTCGGACACCTCTGAGAAGGTTCACTTTTGTGCCAAGTGTTCTCCATTTGGAGATAATGACTCTCACTGTTGTTGTTTGGAGTCTCAGAGCCTTTGAAGTAGCTTTGTAACCCTTCCCAGACTGATGCACTTCAATCACCTTTTTCCTCATCATTTCTGGAATTTCTTTCGACCTTGGCATAGTGTGCTACTGGCTGAGACCTTTTAGCCAACTTCATGCTGCTGATAAAGTTGTATTTAGGTGTTGATTTGATTGAAAAGGGCTGGCAGTAATCAGGCCTGGGTTTGTCTAGTCCAGCTGAACTCCATTATGAATGCAGCTTCACAGATTTGGGGATTTAGTAACTAAGGGGGAAAATACTTTTTCACACAGGTTCAGTTGGAGTTGGCTTACTTTTTTGTTTCAATAAATAATATAATTTCAAAAACTGCATTAAATGTTTTTTTGCTGTTTTTTTCTTGCATAATGTATAGAAGGGTCCATAAAACCATTTGATCGCCATGTCACAAATTCACTTATTTGACTATTGTCCTAGAAGTAAAAATCTTTCTTCAAATATTTGTTTAATTTATTTGTTGTTCTATTTACAGAATTGTAGTATTTAGTTTATTTTTAGTTTAAAAACTTTTTTTGAATACCAGATTTTTAACGTGGACCCCATTGTTTGACATTAATCAAAGTTGGTCTTTTTTTTTCTCTCTAGCGTGAACTTGGACGATGAGGAGATGGACACCACTCCTCAGGCCACCTTCTACATAGACAAGCAACCAGTGGAGATAACTGACATTCAAGCTCCTCCGCAAAAACAACAAGATGATGATGATGATGATGATGATGAAGATTTGGAGGGTTCAGAAAATAGTGTGGAGGTTCTTGATGAAGCTGAAAGTGTCAGTGCGTCTAAAAGTGCCAATGTAAGTGGCAAGAAACCGAATGGGGTGAATGGAGGTCATGTGTCCAGTGAGGATAGTGAAGATGATGATGATTTAATTGAAATTCCCACCAAATATGCAGGTCCCGCCCCCTGTATAACGGTGGCTACAAGGTGATTGGCCGATATAGCTGTCAATCAAGAGTCTTTAATCAGTACTGTATTTTGAATTGATGGACCACCTTTAATCTGAAGAGAGTCAGTGAATCCTTTTTGCAGATGATTCAAAACGTTTTGTTGTCTAGACGCTAGATATGTCCAGACGTTGTCTAGATACTGTTTGTATCACCACATGAAATTAAATACTCTTATATGCTTTTATGTAGTTGTTCATTCATTATTCCATTAAATAATGTTCATATCTCTTGGGAAAGAATACATTGTATTATTTTCTTTTTGGGTTGTTAACAAATTTAAAATAATCCGCCTCTGTTTATAAAATCTAAAAACGTGTTATTAGTAATACACACATACAATGGAAGTAAATACGCAACAGTTGAGCACTAGATTTGAGTACTAAATGATTAAATGAGTGGTCGACCATATGGGATTTTAAATGTGTGATGGCAATATCTAGAGAGCAGGGCTGTTATAATTCATATTAAACAGTTTGGCCGATATATGGGTTTATCACTTATTAAAATTCACAGTTCTCAATTTTTTTTCTTAAGTATAACCTCAAGACTTAATCTTTAAATGTGTTCACATGAAACTAGTGTGATAGAATCACTTACCAAGTCTGTGCAAAATATATATGTAATATTTCAATTCATGCTAAGACCATTAATCCATTACCATTAAAGGACATGATGTAATATTTGCAAAAGCACTGTTTACATATAGTAAACTCCACTCTCAGCAATTACATCAGTAATGCATAACCAGAAGTTCCTCCACCTAGAAAAATTGTCCCTCCACTTGGATGATTTTTGCAGCTTTATGTATCAATTAAGAAACTTTTTTTTTTACTGAATAATTGTGTTTTAACTAAAAATACAAGCTTTCTGCTTTCAAATACTCTGGCTCCAAAGATTTCCATTGTAAGTGAATTACTGACTGACAGGACCAGTAGAAATAGTTTTCTGTGGCAATCAATAGCATGTCACAGACACATTAAAGTTTAACTTTGGTACTAAAGCTGAACATTCCTTAAACACCTCACTAGTAGAGTATCATGGAACATCCAGTAGACTTACAGTACAAACAACCATTTCCAAAAACTTTCGCTTTTGGCCATATTTACACTTATTCGTTTTCATTTGAAAACTCAGTTTTCAGTTTCCTAATGTAATTTTTTTGGCCAAGTATGTGGTTCTGTAGAGCATTTCCGTGGAGGAAAATGTTCAATGCTGCATCTGAACATCTATACTTCTACTATATACCGTATGTAGCGGAGTGATGAGACACAGACAGTGGATCTGCATAATTTGTCGCGGGAGGGTGTGTTTATTTAAGTAGTTATGAAGGGAAGGTGAGTAGGGAGAGTCTGTGAGAGGAGCTCTGTTGAACAGTAGGGAATCCATGAAGGAAGTGAAGAGGCAAAGCCTGAGGACAGGTTGAGTTGATCTTGAATGAAGTTAGCAACAACGACTGTTGTAACGGACAGCTTAGTCTGATCCTAGAAAAAGACTAAAAAGCTGTCAGGTTAGTGACCAGTGTCAGTGCTCAGTCTTGTCACTCCGTTTATATGGTCCTCCTGATGTACCTCAGCTGTGGGAAATTATGCAATCTCCACCGGTGTATTGTTTATGTTTTCTGTTGCCCAGGGCGACATTTTTGCCAGTGATAGAGGCTCACCCAGCAGTGTTATAGAACGTTGTCATCTTTCTGTTCTTCCCGAAAGATCCACCTGTGGATACAGACTGAAACAACTGTGAAAAACATTTAGGATATCACGATTTGACTTACCCTCTCTCTCTGTCTTTGTGGCTAGGAGGACTGGCTTTTCGTCTGTCTCTTCTTCCTAGTGGGTCATACCATATATGGTTTGTTACTTTCTGTTACCCAGTTGTTTAAACCCTGGCCAGTCCCGGCCCAGCAGGAGAGGTACTGGAAGACCTTCCATGAACCCTGTTTGTCAAATATCAATACTGACATGGCTGGCACCAACCTGTTATCTCTGTAGACACAAGTAGCTTTCCTTTCATGGGTGTTGACAGAGAAAGGACCTCAGTCTGTGCAAGGCTAAATGTGCTGCCCGAATCCAGCATGGCCAATGTTTTCCGACTGTAAAAATAATCATGTTCTGTAACTGCTTTTGTTGGTCTATCGGTATGCACCACACATCTGACGAGCCATGCAGGTGCTTCCAGGATCTGATCTGTTCACCAAAGCCTGTCCTTCCAGCTTCGGATTACCCTCCGGTGCCTGTCACCCTGAAAAACCTCTATGAGGCAAAGCATCTTTCTCCGGAGTCTCTCATGTGCTGACTCCACTAGCTCAGCTTCTGCCACTACTTCCGCAATGGTTTTTTGCTCATTCAAGCTCAGTTTCTGATGGCTATTGCATGGCTCGTCAACTTGCCTGCATTCTCCAGCAGTATAGTGATGTGACGAGGCACAGACAGTGGATCTGCACAATTTTCCCCGGGAGGGTGTGTTTATTTAAGGAGTTATGAAGGGAAGGTGAGTTGGGAGATTCTGTGAGATGAACTATTGAGGAGTAGGGAATTTCTGAAGGAAGTGAAGAGGCAAAGCCTGGAGACGGTGGGTGAGTCGATCTTGAATGAAGTTAGCAACAACGGCTGTTGTAATGGACAGCTTAGTCTGATCCTAGGAAAAGACAAAGAAGCAGTCAGGTTAGTGACTGGTGTCAGTGCTCAGTCTTTTGTTGTTTTCACTCCGTTTATATGGTCCTCCTGATTAGCCACTGATGAACCTCAGCTGTGGGTAATTATACAATCTCCACCAGTGTATTGGGTGTATTTACTGTTGCCCAGGGTGCAATTGGGCTATTGCCAGTGGGCTACTCACCACATCTAGTATGCTGAAATAGTATGGCATTGGAGTAGTATGTCCTAATCCTCAGTATTCGGCGAGATTCTGAATTGCAGATCGACTGGACACTTTACGATCCCAAAATCACATTACGTCACATTAAAAACGCTGGATTTAAAAGAACGATGGTAAACTGCAAGTTGGACACCTTTTTTTTTTTAAATATTAGTAATACTGTATATATACACAAAGTTATTCCTTGAGCTTATGGTGATTTCATTTTTTTTTTTAACAAAACCTAAATAGATCAATTATTTTGCAGTTGTTGTTATTACGTCATGTCTTCGGGTCACAGATCAATACCCAAAACGTATTAGACATAAACATGTTAGTGTGGACGTGGCCTACACAATCTCCTTTCTTCTGAAAAGTCTTTTCAATTTTCTAACTTCATCATTTTCCAAAGTGTGTATTAATTGATAGTTTTGGTAGTGGTAGTTGAGAGCATAATGTGGAAGAGAGTTGTCAACGTAGCAAAAATGAATGTGCTTTCAAGCGACATCGGATTGGTTTGGTTAGTGGCCTTATTGTGCATCGACTCCCTTTAATGTTATGCTGAGGCATTTTATTTCTCATTTGATTGTTTCCAAAACATTCAAATAGATTCATTGGATTCCAGAGTTGAGCAAAGTTACAAAGGCTAGTCCTGTGTTCTTTTGCATGTTAGCAAAATGTTTTAACTAATGATGGTGTGAGGTGATTCTTGCAGTATCTTGTGCAGGCAGTACTAAAAGACTAGTTAGTTAGAAGTATGTGTACAATAAATCACTTTCCTTTTTGGAGGCTGCACCTCTTTATATTTTATCTCGAGTTTATCTGTCTGTGTGTTTGCATGGGCTGTGTGACAAGTGTTATACATTCTTTGTAAAACTGCTGAATGGCACCATTGTTTTCAAGTATGCTGTGTTTTGGTGATGTTTGAGCTTTACAGTTTGAATAAAGTGATACTATGTAACATTTTAGCTATAGACATGAGTATTTGCTAAAATGTTGAGTAGTTCATGACCCTACCAAAGTTTAGACATATTAAGGTATATATTTCATTGACCATTACAAATGAGAACAAGTTAGCAGTCCGTTCATAACAAAATAAGATGTACATGGAGTATGCAACAATATTTAGGAAAACCATTTTATTTAAATATATATTTTACACACACATTACAGACCGTGAGACCATTGCTGCTGTACAACAATGTTGACTCTGAGGAGTGCACAATTTTCAAGTATGTTCAAAGGTATACAAGGAATGCACATAAGGCACAGTAGATATTTTCCAGTGTGGACAGAGCTATTGTTCAAAGAAAAAGAAAAAAAAGAGAACGACACGACACGAATCAATGTCTATGTATTGTCTATCATTAACTTTTCTTCATCTGATCCAAAGAGTAATACCTCTAGAAGTTAATTTACTAAAAATGCATTAATCTATATAAATTGGAACAGAGCAGCTTTACAAAATGTAATATAAGCTTTAAGTGGGGGAGTGCATTTTGTGTTACAGCCCTCTATTCTTCAAATGATCACTTTAACATCACCCAAGTGTTTATGCAATGCATCACAATTAATACAAATGTAACACTTGTTCCTAGTTTTTGTTATTTTATGCTGTACTACAAGTCTGGAACATTCTCCTGTAACATATAACCTGGAATGCTTCACATCAGCAAATAAATATGCTTTCTTGCCAAGGAGATAAAAATCAGAACAGGCTAGCTATTTTCTGATACTGAGGTGACCTAATTAGTTCTTTGTAAGTTTTTGCGAGTGACAGTGCTGCAGTGTTTGATTATCTCCTGAGCTTGGGGTCTGGGTGGGACTTTGGGAGTGCTGTGCATCTTGTTGAGGTTGGGGTCTGATCTGCTCTCTGTCATCTTGGCTTTGGTGGCACTATCAGGGGCCAGGCCTCCAGAAGAGATGGGCGTAGGGGTACGACTTCGGCGAAAATGCTCTTCTGCGTCTGAGCGATTTAGTGAATCACTTTCAGAGGAGCTGTTGTCATCACTGAAGCTGAAATCTTCGCCATCATCACTCAAACTGCTTTGCTGATCCTTTTTGGCAAACTCCACACGGATGGATGGTGGGGCCTGATGTGTTGGATGAGTATCCGTGAGTATTCCCATTGAACGTGACATCTGCTTATCTCTAGGGCACAGGCCGCTTCCTGTGGGCACCATTAAGTTGCCCTGGGATCTGCTGAGGTCACGACTGGAGACCTGCAGGGAGTTGTTTCCAGGAAGCTGCGCCAGGTCAAGAGTGGAGCTAAAGATCCCTCTCTGATTGGCCATTATGCAAACCCGTGGGTTATTGTATGGTTGCAGGAACATAGATGGTACGTAGCCAGATTTAAGATTGTATCTGAGGGATGGACAAAAGGCAGTGAAATGTCAGTCCTTGATTAAAATGGAACATTGTGCTCATGTAAAATTACTGTTTGTGTCTGTCATTGGAACTGCCAAAACTTGTCCACAGATATGAGGCTGATATACAATTGCAAAGTTCTTGCAGCCTCTTGAATTACTAATGAAATACTGAAATATTTCAGCTGTCTGAGTTTTTAACCTACTTGTGTTGCAGTAGTACATGATGGTAGTTTACCTGATTATCCACCAGCCATTGTCAGATTTCTGTACCACTTCCACCACAGACCCAATCTCAACAGAAATCTCATCACTATTCGTGGCTTTGTAACTTTTGGTAGCAATGTAGAGGATACCTGAAGAATTGAAAATGAACAAGGGTCAGCTTCTGAACAATATGCTTCTGACAGTGAATCCCTTCTCAGTAAGTTTTGAATGGAAGGGGTGTTCATATTGTGCATGTTTAGATGCACACCACTACACACAAAAAATCTTAGAACGCAACATGAGATTTGAAATCATCAGGTTATACTGCGTTCCAATTAACTTGGAAAGTTAGAATTTGCAACATCCTACTATTAGGGTAAATTATACCCTCTTTTGATAATCATATACTTGTAGAGCAAATGCTAGAAATGATGCTTTGTTTGTCGACTTGGTTGCTAGGAGACATCTCTGCTGGCAATAGAACACCTGCTAACTAACGGGAGCATTGCCGCTTTGTTTTTTGTTTATTCATAATCTTCCCAGTATTGTGCAATGACTGCCTTTTGAAGTCAGAGTTCGGAGATACCAAGTTAGAAAATCCCACATCCGACTTTGAATGGAATTCAGCATTAATTATCTGCTTTTGATGGCAAAATATAAACAGACATGCGCACACTGGATGAGCCAATAAGAATGTTGGTAAAGGTGTTTACATGGAAAGCGAAATCTGGCAAATGGGAACAAATTGATGTGTGCGGATCAGTTTATGCTTGAATTGTTTATGGCATTCCCTTACAAAAAATTCAGGGTTCTGGCAAACTAGCCACAAATTTGCCACTCATTATTTTTACATTTAAATGAGCTGTAAAACTTCACTGGTATTGGCGAGCCTGCATCAAACCTTTGGCAATAGTAGACAATATACCGCAAGATTGCACAAAGCTCATTTGCATGTGAAAATGATGTGTCAAATTTGCCATAAACTCTCAAATTTGTCAAGTACACCCAGACAAAGGACAGTCTTATGAACTAAACTGGCTCCCCTGCTGCAACAACCAAATTCTCTTGGAAACACTGGTCTAGGGTTTGCCAACTAGGGTTGCCAAATGTCCCTTATTAGATGGATGTCTCATGAAGATATGCCGAACAGGACATGTATTTTCCCATATTTTAGCAGATGGTGAAATATCGATTATTGAAGGCCTTGTATCCCACATTGAAGCAGAAAAATACTCCAAAGGGGGACCCCTGTCCTGTATCGAAGAGCTCAAAATGCTCAAATGTCCCATAGAAGGTCCATTAAGTGCGTTTTGCTACTCTTTAGTGGGGGCTCAAAATCAAGATTCATTTTTGGGAGTTGAACTTCTGTAATTTACCAAAAAGGAATCAAGGGTCAAAGCTACTACAATGAATATGTTAATAAGAACAATTAAACAAAGTTAAACTAAAGTTATCAAGTGAGGGCACAGAGATACAGTAAAAACTGGAGGTTTCCAAATGTAGGTTTCAAAGAAGAATGTTACACATTCACAGTGCAGACAAACTTGCCTTATTAACATGAAAAAAACAACAACTTACTTTCACCCTCCGTCACATCACCGCCGTCATCATCCAGCTCCGCTCTCTTTAAATATGGAGCAGGAAACCAGGCAAGACTTCTGGCTTCATTCTCCACCAGCCACCACCCTGACGAGACAAAGTCACGAATTACGACTTCAACAAACAATGAAGAGGATCTGCGGAGACTCCATGCTACTTAGAGGTCCAATAAATATTGATGTTCAGCAAGCAATTCGAAGAAGACCAAATTTCATTCTCTTTTACCTCTTTTGTCCTTAATGAGCACATCCACAATCTCATCCACTTCAACCTTGAAGGGGCGATTCTTGGTGTCTTTGGTCTCATAAGTAGCAACACAGCGGTATGTTTCGGTAACGAAGGGTTGAGTAACACTGCTGTCAGATGTTACAGCTCCACTGCTGCCCAGAGAAGTCTCCGAAGGCATGATCATGATACTAGCACACAAAACAGGATACATTTCTTCAATTTCTTTCTTTTAACAAACAGCCAAACATTTTGCATGATATAAATAAGTGATTCTGCATAAGGTTTAATTTATTTCGCTCTCCTAACATTTATATGGTTAATTGCGATTTATTATTTGCATCAAGCACTGTTTTCCCTTGTTATTTGCCACATCGATTTTTGGGTCGCAACACAACAGTTGAGTACTACTGATTTATCAACTGCACTGTGAGGGGCCTGGGAAGATCAAGTAAAGACGCTGACTACCACCCCTGGAGTCACAAGTTTTAGTCCAGGGCATGCAGAGTGACTCCACCCAGATCTCCTGGGCAACCAAATTGGCCCGGTTGCTAGAAAGGGTAGAGTCACATGGGGTAACTTCCTCGTGGTCGCTATAATGTGGCTCCCGGTGGGGCGCATGGTGAGTTGTGCGTGGATGCCACGGAGAATAGCGTAAAGCCTCCACATGTGCTATGTCTCCGTGGTAACACGCTCAATGAGCCACATGATAAAATGCATGGATTGACTGTTTCAAACATGGAGGCAACTGAGATTCGTCCTCCGCCACCCGGATTGAGGTGAGTCAATACGCCGCCACAAGGACTTTGGGAATTGGACATTCCAAATTGGGGAGAAAAAAAAAACAAACAAAAAAAAAACTCTGCACAGTGAAATTGAATGACAGTTGATAACGGTAGATTAATTACTTTTTTGTTTTGGGGTGTACCTGTTTTTTGCAAAGTCAGAATTGAGCTCCTGGGGTTTGGGAAGCAGGAACTGGATGAGTTCTGAGCTCTGTGAGATGCGAGGATCACTCTGCAGCAGCTCTGTGCAGTATTCCTCCAGAGCCTTCAGTCTGAGCACTGACTTACTGGGGCTCCACTTCTGCATGTTTCTTCTCACTCTTGTAGCTTTAAATAAATGTTTTATATTACACATAATAAAAATCTTAATTGTATGGGCTTTACTTATTCACAATGTTCTTAGGAGAAACAGGCAGCCTATTTACCTTTAAACTTGGGAATGATCCTTCCTGACCTTCTAATGGGGTTTGAAGGAGGGAATTTCTTCTTCAGTGTTCTCTGCAGGGAAAAATACGGTATGTACATTTAATTGTATTCAACTAAAGTGAACAATGCTTATATCAAATTGTATTCCGATGAAAAGGAAATGGAAAGAGACTTACATGCAGGGCTTTGAAGTCTTCGAGGGACCTGTACACAGTGATCTCATTTTGATCTGACCAGAGAACAGTGGTCATGTACAACTGTGGGTAAAATATTAAGCATTATATAACAATAGACATTTAGATATGTTGAAATACATTACAGAGCTAACTTTACGGTGTTTGTTGTTGTGTATTTATACAAGTGTACTGAGTGATATCCATTAACTACATGCACTGTAAAAAGTGTAAATAAGAAGTTAGTATTTCTCCCTGATCTAACCATAAAAATTGTGTCAGGTTTAGAAAATCATACTTTTGATTAGAAAAAAAACTGTTAATTTAGATGTTACCACATGAAGCACATTGTAGTTAACCTGACAAAACAATTTTACAGTTGAGCTGTTTGTCATTACACAGTCTTTTTTATTTCTATTGAGATTCATTTTTAATTCGTTAATTATACTAATAATCATTAATTTTAGTGAATCATAGTAACATGTCATATGCGAAAGATTTGAGTACATTGTTACACAATGAAATTCTTAAACCTGATCAAGCGTCCCATTCAAAACAACAGTAAATTAGTCTAATCTACTGCTTAAAGTTATTTATGGATGCAAAAGAGAAAAAAAAGTCGTGTCTTACTTTGGCTGCCTCTTTGTGCATCAAGCCAACGAGCTGAATATTGACGGGAAATCTTTTTTCGACCATAGTGAGCAGGTTTTATTCCAGTAAATGTATTATGCTGACTGGAGCTCTCCCGCAGATGACTGACATGTGTTGAATCGCTGCTCTAAAATCCTTTTATATACATGCAGTAAGTGGCGGAAACTGAACCCGCGCTTCCGCTGACTGGAATTTCATATGCTGGAGATTCCGTTATTGTGTCACCAATATTTAAACAATAACTACAAGAACTAAAACACTTGATTTTGATATTAAACGACATACATTGTTTAGATATAGTTAATTATTTTATCTACAAAATTACATGAGTATCCTACGGAAGCGTATTGCATTCACTTGAGAAAAAAAAATCTACTCTGTTTTTCTGAATTAACGACTTAATTATCTCAGAATTACGAGATAATTTTTCATGGAAAAAAATTTTTTTGCTCTGTTTTTCTGAATTAACGACTTAATTATCTCAGAATTACGAGATAATTTTTCATTAAAAAAATATTTTGTTCTGTTTTTCCAGGTTCAGTTGAAACGATATGGTATGCTTCACGGATATAAGATGATGCATCTGAAATGCATTCACTCAGGCTGGCTACGTGGTGACACAAGAGACAATCAGGCAATTGTTGAAAATACTGGATCCCCATGGAGTGCAACTGAGGCGCCGGAATCGTCTTCGGCGACGTTTGTATCATAAAACAGGCCCGAACTTTTTATGGCATGTTGATTCATATGATAAACTCAAACCATATGGGATCTGCATCAATGGTGCAATCGACGGGTTTTCACGAATGGTGATATGGCTACATGCATACTCTACAAGATCCCAAGATCATCGCTGGATACTTTATTGATGCGGTGTTATCAAGGAATGGGACAGCCACCCGAATTCGCTCAGACTTAGGGACAGAGGATCCAGTATTTTCAACAATTGCCTGATTGTATCTTGTGTCACCACGTAGCCACCCTGAATGCATTTCAGATGCATCATCTTATATCCGTGAAGCATATTTCAACTGAACCTGGAGAAACACAGCAATGTCAAGCAGATCAGAATGTTCTTTTCGTCTGAACAGGCGCAAAGTCTTGAGGTGTCTGCGCAAAGTTGACGCACTAATAAAAATACCATTTATATTACTTAAAGACAGCAGTATCTCCCAATGTCTCAGACCCAAAGTAGCCTAAAATAAAACCGGATAAAACTTGAAATTCTGAGATAATTTAGTCGTTAATTCAGAAAAACAGAGCAAAAACTTTTTTTCCATGAAAAATTATCTCGTAATTCTGAGATAATTAAGTCGTTAATTCAGAAAAACAGAGCAAAAAAATTTTTTTTCATGAAAAATTATCTCGTAATTCTGAGATAATTAAGTCGTTAATTCAGAAAAACAGAGAAAAAAAATTTTTCTCAAGTGAATGCAATACGCTTCCGTAAAGTATCACGTTATGCTTTCATTAATAACATTACATAGCGTTTTTTAAATAAAGCTAATTTATCAGTTATTTACAATAAAGCTAATTTATCAGTTAACAGTTTACACTTACAAAAAAAGTACCAAAACGTGCTATGGTTTTTCCATGTTTGTTTGTTTTTGCTCTATGTATAATGGTGATTGTATTTTTTATTTTTATACATGGTAGTGCCATGTTTTCCTTTGAATTATCCTGTAATACAGGATAGTTAATTATGCAAGGCATGACATTCCAAACCCGTTTGACTTTCTTTCCTCCAAGGAAACCAAAGGGATTTATTATG